>CAJQZJ010000406.1:682876-715008 GCA_907164525.1 Lophiomys imhausi
GATCATGTGGTTCTTTTCTTTCAGCTTGTTTATGTGGTGGATTACATAAGACTTGAAATTTTTATCATACAAGTCTCTCACTTGCTTGGTGTGGTGGTTTAAATGAAAATGATCCCCTACAGGCTCACTGGAATGGCACTATTAGGAGGTCTGGCCTTGTTTGAGTAGGCGTGGCTTTCTTGGAGGAAGTATGCCACTGGGGGTAGGGGATTTGAGGTTTCAGATGCTCAAGCCAGGCCAAGTGTCACTCTTTCTCCTTGCTGCCTGCTGATGTAGATGTAAAATTCTTGGCTACCACTCCAGCACCATGTCTGTCTGCTTATTGACATGCTTCCTGGACTAAACCTCTTAACTATAAGCCAGTCCCAATTAAATGCTTTTATTCATAATGGTTATTGTGGTTGTGGTGTCTCTTCACAGCAATAGAAACCTAACTAAAACACTTTGTTAGAGTTACTCCATGTTATTTTAAATTATTTGAGACTATTGTGAAAAGTGTTATTTCTCTGATTTCTTTCTCAGTCCATATGTCATTTGTATATAGGAGGGCTACCCATGTTTGTGAGTTAATTTTGTAGCCAACTACTTTCCGGAAACTGTTTGTGGCTGTAGAAGTTCCCTGGCAAAATTTTTAGGGTCATTTATGGATACTATCATAACATTTGCAAATACAGATACTTTGACTTCTTCATTTCCAATTTGAAAACAAAACACTACTCCTGCTTAAATTATAAATTGACTCTCACACACTGATAGTTAAAGACTTCAATATGCCATTCTCTCCAATATACAGGACATCTAGACAAAAACTAAACAGAGAAATGCTGGGGTATCTTAGAAAACTTGGAATAACCCTACCTGAAGACCCAGCCATACCACTTCTGGGTATCCACCCAAACGGTTCGTCACCAAACCACAGGACATATTCCCATCTATGTTCATAACAGCCTTATTTGTAATAGCTAGAAACTGGAAACAACCCAGATATCCCTCAGCTGATGAGTGGATAAAAAAATGTGGTACATCCACGCAATGGGATACTACACAGCCATCAGAAACAAGGAAATCATGCAATTCGCAGCCAAATGGATGGAACTAGAAAAGCTCATCCTGAGTGAGCTAACCCAGACTCAGAAAGTTGCACATGGCATCTATTCACTTATAGTCAGATTTTAGCCACATAGTACAGGATAACAATCCTACAACCAATACTCCAAAAGGATCAGCAACATAGACTTTGTTACTTATTAGTGGGACAATTTGCCCTAGGGGTGCTGCCATGTAGGCCCCCGGTGCAAGAGGAAGCTCTTAGCCCTCATATGATAACTGAACTGAGAGGGGCTGACATGTACGAGCACTCCACACTGGAGGAGTGGGATGGGTGGGAGAAGGAGGAGAGGGTGAGAGGCTAGAACCGGGAGAGGTGGAAAGAGGGCACTGTGATGGAGATGTAACTTGAAGTAATAAATAATCATTAAAAAATGGTGGGACTAACAGGCATTTTATACCAAATAAACCTATTAGATATGAACAGAACATTTCAACCAAACACAAAAGAATATACCTTCTTCTCTGAATCTCATGGAACTTTCTCCAAAATTGACCACATACTTAGACACAAAACAAGTCTCAATAGATACATGGAAATGAATATAACTCCCTGCATCATATCATACCACATGGATTAAAGCTATATATCAACAACAAAAGAATCAACAGAAGACCTACAAACTTATGGAAACTGAACAACTCTCTACTGAATGAAAAAGAGGTCATGACAGAAATTAGAAAAGAAATAAAAGACTTCCTAGACGTCAATGAAAATGAAGGCACAACATACCGAAACTTGTGGGACACAATGAAAGCAGTGGTAAGAGGAAACTTCAAAGTACCAAGTGCCTATATAAAAGAACTAGAGAGATCTCATACCAGCACCTAAAAAGCACATCTGAAAGCTCTACAGGAGCAGCAACAATGACAAAACAAAACAAAAAAAACATCTAAAAGAAGTAGACATCAACAAATAATCAAAGTCAGGGCTGAAATCAATAAAATAGAAACAAACAGAACAATACGAAGAATCAATGAAACAGAGTTGGTTCTTTGAAAAAAAAAATCAGTAAGATTGACAAACCCTTATTCAAATTAACCAAAAGTCAGACAGAGAATATCCAAATTAACAAAACCAGAAATGAAAGGGAGGAAGTAAGAACAGACACTGAGGAAATCCAGAGAATCATAAGGACATGCTTTAAAAACATGTACTCCATCAAATTGGGAAATCTAAAAGAAATGGATCATTTTCTTTGTAAATACCACTTAACCAAATTGAAATTAAGATCAGATAAGCAATTTAAACAGACCTATAGTCCTTAGTGAAACAGAAGCAGACATTAAAAGTCTCTCAACCTAAAAAGCTTGGGCCAGATGGTTTTAGTACAGAATTCTATCCACTTTCAAAAAGGAATTAACTCCAATACTTCTCAAATTATTCCACAAAATAGAAACAGAAAGAACATTGCTCAATTCATTTTCTGAGGCCACAGTTACCCTGATTTCCAAACCACATAAAGACCCAACAAAGAAAGAGAATTGTGGGGGTTGAGGGGGAAGAGGGTGGGAGGGTGGGACCAGAGTGGGGAGTAGGGAGGGGATTGCAACTGAGATGTAACTTGAAGAAATAAAAAATAAATTAAAAAAAGAAAATAAAGGTCACAGAGGGAGATGTCTGATAAAAAAGACTACAGATCAATTTCCCTTATGAATATTGATGCACAAATACTCAATAAATTACTTGCAAACCAAATCCAAGAATACTTCAAAAAGATTATACACCATGATCAAGTAGGTTTAATCCCAGCAATGTAGGGTTGGTTCAACATAAGTAAACTGATAAGTGTAATCCACTATATAAGCAAACTGAAAGACAGAATCCACTTGTTCTTTTCATTAGATGTAGAAAAGGCCTTTGACCAAATCCAATGCCCCTTCATAACAAAAGTCTTGGAGAGATTATGGATAGAAGGGTCACACCTAAATAAAGGCAGCAAACATCAAACCCATAGCCAACATCAATGTAAATCGAGAGAAACTGAGAGAAATTCCACTAAACCTATTCAATATAGTACTTGAAGCCTTAGCCAGAACAATAACAAAATTGAAGGAGATAAGGGGACCTTAAACTTCAAATTCTCCAGTTGAGATTATAAACCTGGACCAGCACATTTGGTTTTATGAGATGCTGGGGGTAGATCCAAGGCTTTGGCATTTGATAGGTAAGAACTATACCAATTTAGCCATGTGCTATGTCACCAACCCTATTTATTTATCTATCTATCTATCTATCTATCTATCTATCTATCTATCTATCTATCTATCTATCTATTTATTTATTTTTGCTTAAGAGGAATGTCATTATTACCATGTGCCAAATTATTACATTCATCTGGTTCTATTTATGAACTTTCTATTCTATTGAGGTATGTCTAAATGCATGACAGAACTAAACTTTGACTTACTGATAATCTATTCTGCATGTTAATATTCAGTAGGGAGATGCTATTCTCTCCTTGCTTTTTTAGAGCTCACATGGTCTTTCTAGATTGTAGATTTTTATGCAAGAATCTTAGAATCAGCTTGACTTATTTCTTATAAACCCTACTGATATTACATTAAATTTTCAAGTCAATGTAGAATTGAAATTAGTGACATCTATTTTCCAATTCAGGAATATGGTATGTGATACTGCTAAGTTCTATTTGGAATCTTTTAAAATGTGCTTTTCATTCAGATCATAAACCTTTCTTATTATGGGTACTTTTGTTGATACTGTAATTATAATATTTGCTTTCTTATATAGTCTCATTTTGAAGGCAATATACTGGATTGAGCTTTTCAATATATAAAAATAAGATTGCTCTCTAGTACATAGCAACTGCAATAGAACCTACTGAGATAAGCCAGAATTACTGTTTGAGCATAGAGGGAAAAATATTGTTCTCCTTGAGTACAGACTATTTAATGAAAAAAAAATGGTTACAAAATTAAATTTCATCAAGAGAGTTCAAAGTGCCTTTCTTCCAAAATTCTATATATCCTTAATCCAAAATATACACTTGTTGGTGAAAAGGTACCATTGCAGCTGAGAGACACTGGGTTATACAAAAAACTGAGGAATTAAATCAATCAATATACTGTCAGGATACTTTGACTTTAGAGTGGAAACCTGCAATAGTTTTAAGATGGGGACGTGGCTATACATATGCATGTACAGGGAATGAAAAGATGGGGTTACCAACAAAACTTATAAAGATTAGATATGAGCAGAGAGAAAGAACCTCCTATTAGCTGAGACTTGAATGACTTTACATGTTAAGAATATCTTAATAACTGTTTGATGTTCCTAATATTCCATTCTTTCATTTAGCATGGATAGAGTTTATGCTGCAAATAGACTTACAAAGTTAATATATGCCTTTCTCCTGCTCAAGCATAGAGCAAAATTTTATTTTCAGAACCAAAGACTGAATGTCAATAATGACAAGACAAAGAGGCCAAGTAATTCAGCTTAACAGACTGCTTCAATTACTAATTTTTCAAAAATATACATGGAAATCAATTTTAAAAGGGCTAGCCGAAAATGATCGATCATACAGAGACTAGACAAGAAAAACTATAGCTAGCTATCCTGGGAATTGGCCAGTATCTCAATTTTTAAAAGATACCCAAAAAATATTTTCACCTCCATTGCCAAGAGGTGGGATGGAAATTTTTTGTTGTTGTTATATGTTACATTATGTGTTGTGATTGTTGTCATCTAGGATGAATGGATATGATGAATGTATATAAGAGTGGATTGTTATTTGACAAGAAAAGAGGGTGGATTTAGGGATCTCTTTCTTCCTTTTTTCTCTCTATATTATTAAAAAATCATTAAGATTATTCCACTTATATTTATAGAAATTTAAGATTTAAAACATTTGATTATTTTATGTTTACTGATGAAATTTAAGGTATATATTATTTTGTATTATTGCTAGGAACTTAAATTGTTTTGTTTATATCTTGCTTTAATGTATTTTGATTGTCAAAAGATATAAATATTACTATCTATATATATACTGATAGAAATTTATGTTTATTTTGTTTGTGTATTGTACATAAGCAATTCATTTATATTGCATATGTAATTCTTATAATTATTTTTATTATAGATATATATTAATATCAGAGAAAAATTAGTTATTTAATTGAAAGGGGGATTTGTGATAGAAGTTAAGTCTTTATAGTGAAATTAATGGGCAGTTCTGATTAGCATCTGGTAGTACATGAGGAGGAGCTTGGCGTCCCTTTGGTTTGCTGATTTGGACAAAAAAAACAGTTGTGGCCTTGTTGAAGGTGTGGGCATGGCTAAGAAACTGTGCAAACCACACAGATGACGTCAGTTATTGTGAGAAGCAATGGGACTGTTGGACATTGAGAGAAATCTCGTGAACCCTTAAGACCGCCAAATATCACAAGATAATGCTATATATAAGATAAGAATTCCACATGGTCTCTCTTTCTCCTGCCCTCACCAACTGATAATTCACGCTGAATAAGTACACAGCAAAGTACACCATTAACAGAATTTAGACTGTTATAGACTAAATCAAAGGCATGGCATAAAACTTACTGACAAAGAGTTCTATAAAGATGTCTTGGGGCTCCAGAGAGCAGAAAAAGTACGCAAGGCAATTTGGAAGCCGCTTGGAGAGGCCTTCGGCTGTGAGGTTTGGCCGGGCCAAGGAGACAGTTAGAGGCGAGTCCAGCTGATGAACAAAGCCAGCCTTGGTTTGGCAGCTGGAATAGACTGACTTTACAAACTGGCCACAATTAGGTGGTGGACATAAACTGGCATTGCAAACTTGCAAAGTAAGGCTCCACAAACACTAAGCTTTGAAAGGAACTGCCTTCTGGGACTGCCATAAACCAAGCTATCCTGAATGAACCTATGCTTAGAATATTAATATCCTTTTAAGAAAGTTAAAATAGAGTTACTTTAGTGTTTTTAGATAGGTTTTAGATTGTTCTTAAATATTAGGATACTCTTAAATTCTATACTATAGCTTTTAGGATAAAGGAGTTAGGTATTTTATAGAGATTTTTTTAAGTATTAATAAATATAAGTGTTGATAAATAAAAATATTCTGTTACATACACTGAAGTCTATCTTGTCTACTCCCTCTCTTTTCACTAACCATCTATTTGTATCTCACATCAATCATCAGGATCATAGTTTGTATATGTGTGTACATCTCCACACATGCATGTGGGTGGATGTGTTGGAAGTCAGATCTCAACCTATATAATAAAATCAAAATTTCAAACATAAGTACTTTAGGGCTAGGGATGAAGCTCTGTGGCAGAGGTTTTACCTACCATGTATGAGGCTCTTAACCACCACATAAAACTCATCACATTTATCTCAAAAGTACAATTTATATATTAAATCCCTTGAAGATTTTCAAAGAGCTCTAGTGTGAATTTTCTTGTATGCATTTCATCTTTCTTTTGTTCTGGGATTATTCCTGAATCATGATATAAAACACTACCATAATACCTTCCGTCTTATAACTACTTCCAACGTGACCACCCAGCTTTATCTGATTCCCAAAAGATATCCTCTTACTCAAAGTTAAGTTCTCTTTTCTCAGATCTTGTTTCTAGTGGACACAGCCCTTTATAGTTAGTTGCTCCTTCGGAACACTAGAGGCACATGTTTAACTTAGTCTAGAGTACAGATCTGTGTGATTATATCTCCATTAAGAGAGTAAGCTTTTGAAAACTCAAGAAAATCATCTTTGCATCTTCAGCCCCTAGATGTGTGCAAAACTTTCAATGACATCACAGGGAAACACGGGACTGAATGGACAGATCACTTTATCTCCTACCTCATGAACCACTGGTGTTCTCAAAGAGGTGAAATGTTTTTGGTAGGAATATCTTCTGGAAGTATCACAGAAGACAGTAACTGTAAATAGAAAACAGAATTCCACCTCTTTTCCTTCTCAAACAATAAGTACTCACATAAAACAGAGACAAAAGGTTTCTAGCCTAGACAGTTTACACTTTTCCCCCTGGAATTCCTTACTGTTCCTTACAGGCCATGTGACCTCGGGTATATTATTTTACCTGTGTGGGTAAACAAGTATTAATTAATAGTACACATCTTAAAGTAGCGCTGTGGAAGAAAACATTCTGTGAGTACGCCCTACTCTGCACTGACCAAATGTTAGCTCCTAGCCACATGGGGCTATTAAAATCGTGTTACATCAAGTAAGGAACTCAACTTACTATTTATTCTATCTTAACTAATTTAAATGTGAATTTGAATAACAACACATGGATAATGGCCACTGTCCTGGAAAACAGTTTTAGAACAAACACAGCATCTGGCTCAATAAATGGTAAAAATACTATCCAGCAATGCACATCATAGAAAAGTGGTATACAAGCATGGGTTAATTCCTATAAATCTTATTCTACCTCAATCTTATAAATAATTTTCCTAATATTTGTGTTTTCTGATTAATTCTTTCCCTTTGCAGGTGATTTGAGAAAACAACATACTAGTCTGTACACAAATCCCCACCTTCTTTAGGGGCCAACATATGTATTACATACTTAGCATATTTTGGAGGATTTTTTCCTACTAGTAATATATCTATTCAGATTGTAACAATCCCACAATGGTTTTACTTTAATCTCAATTTTTAAAGTATAAAGCTGTAGAATAAATTTCCTATTTGGATAACTTATAAGAGGATTTTATTACTGCACTTGACAAAAATTACTAAACCATTCTAAATGGTAAAATATATCACTAGGATCTCAAAAATCACATTAAAGCTTACCTTGATTTATGAGAAGCTTAAAAGAGGTTAGAGAGGGTTAATATTTCACACACTACTATATACCTTGGAAAGGGTGTAAGCTCAAAGTTAATAACCCTGTGCTCATCTCAGTATACCAATTCCACTCTATTTGGCAAACAGTCTTAGGACATCAAAGCAATTTTTAGTAGATAGACCCATTAGCCAATTGCTATAGGACAGGAGCCAGCTGGGAATGTAGGGACACTTGCTATAAGAAATAATTGAAAGTATGAATTATTCACGTTTTAAGAAACACATAAGACAGAAAAATATTCGACAGATATAGTCCCTCCATTTATCATTCCTTATTCTAAAACAGAAAATACTGAGATTCAACTAAAATGGTCTGGCACACAGTGCTCCTCAATGAGGAAGACATAATGGCAACTGGTCTGTTGTATGTAGTAGAGGGGAAGCAGAGGATATGGGGTGGTGGCACACACCTGTGATCTCAGCACTCAGGAAGCTAAAACAGGGATTATTGCCTTTTAGTTTAAGTTCAGCCTGGACTATAGAGCAAGGTCCACACTAGTTTAGAGCACAGAAAAAGACCCTCTCCAGAGAGAGAGAAGATGAATAATTAAAATGTTTTCAAGTATATGCTGGTATAAAAGCTAGCAACTAGAAACAATTCAGCTATAAGAGAACCTTTCATTTTTGTCACAAGAAATTACTTTTTCTGAATTGGCAGTGCAGTGAAAACTGCATTTGGTCTGATTCAGAAGTGTAACAATAAAAATATTATCTACTTTTAATCTCATTCTAAGGCTTAATTTCCTGTGATTATAACTCTCAGCATTTACAATTAGGATTAGCTACTTCAAGCAGGATCTACATAGAGTCCTTTCCTCCACAAAGAACGAAGTCCTTTCTCTCAGTATGATTAAGTCCAAGAGGGCAGTCATGTACCAGTTCCATATCTGCTATTGCTAACAAGGAAGGATCTTACTTTTGCTGGCTTACAAAGGTCAAGGCCAACCTCTGTAAACAGTGATATAGCCTATGTCCCCAACCACTTGAGCTGAAGGAAAAGGATCATTCTAAACAGAAAGTTCTGATAGAGAAGAAAGCATAGATGGGTATGCAAGAGGTAACTAATAGAGCATATGCTACTTCTAACTCCTGACTAAATTGTAAGAACTAAGCATTTTGATGACAAGTGATATGTTTACTGACCTTAACATTGCTTATACTCTATCCTAAGTGACTACATTGTGAGGATTTGGGTAATTAAAGATGAAATTGCAAGTGGTAAAGAACTTCCTAGCTGAACTCAGGGCCATAATGTTGAGCTAATTATAAGCACAAGTTCCTTCCTTCCTTCCCTTCTTTCTTGCTTTTCCTTTCTTTTCTCACACATTTTGACCAATTCCCCCTCTTTTACTGCATTCCTCCAACATAAGTACTTTCATCTAGGAAAGCCACTCCTGTGTACATGGCCAATAACCGAATAGTGAGAGCACTGTGGGTTTTTGTCTTACTACCTTTATAAAAAATCAGTAAACAGGACCTGGTACTTACTGAATACAAGAGGCGGGTTGTACTATAGATACTAAAAAGAGGTCCTAAAAAGTGACCAAAGGGCTGAAGCCAAAGGATTTTTGTTTCAGTACTGCAATATATTATCAGCCTCTAAAATGCAAAATATCTATGGGTTATAAATAAGTGTCCTTTCTTTAATATACCAATAAAAGTTAGAGGGACTTTAAAAATATGACCAGACTATTAGCATTCCAAGAATATGGACCAAAGGAAAATAAGGCTTTCTGATGTTGTTGAGTCAGTAAATAAGTCAAATTAAAGACATGGATAACCCCAAATAGTAAACAGAACAAGCCCTCTGAAGAACTTAATGAAGTATACAGTTTGTGTGCCAGCATTCTTTTTATTGCACCAACTGTCCTTTGAAATAAAAGTGTCATGTTCTTCAAATAGGGTTGCTTGATTAAAAAAAAAGTACTGAAGTAGGAGGCAACGTTTTGCAAATAGAAATTAGAGAACATGGAAGAAAAATGATTTCTCTCTATGTCTAATACTGTACAAGAGGAAAGGGGAAAGGGAGGAGAGGAAGAAAGGAAAAACTCAAAGCTCTGCACAGGTTTCTAGTTTAGATGGCTCACTTTTTAAAAAAAATTTATTGGATGCATCAGCTGGACACAGAAGTTAATTATATATTTTTCCTGAGACCTGAAAAAAATATTTAGCAAATTTTAAATAGTATACATGGAAGTTATCAAGACAATAAAAATTCACTTGCATAATTAGTGTTTGTAAAGTACCTGCTGTTTTTAAAGTGATTACAACAAGGGTGTAAAATCAAGATGCTTGTGTGCCTCCCTCTAATTTAGTTTAACTTTTTTTCCAGAGTTGGTGACAATTCTAAAAACTTTACTTTCGTTTATGTGCAGAACTAACTATATGTAGTCAAGCCAAGTAACACAAGCCTGCTTTCGTAGCTAGTTGGGAGGGCAGGGCAGGAAGAGCTTAAGTTTCAATGCCTGCTAGGCTACAGAGTGAGTTCACAATAAGCTTGGACATCTTAGTGAGTTCCTGTCATAGGACCGTCACAGAAAACCACAACTGGAAACAAAGCAGACATCAAGAGATCATGGGGAGCCCAGCCCCAACAAATACAACTTTAACACCTAAGACTCTAGGAACATCACAGAAGATGGAGAAGGAAAGTTGAAAGAGCCAGAGAACCAAGATGTCTGCTGGGAGGCTGTGTCTCTTAGACATGATTGCCTAAACAAGACCCAAACAATGGTAATATTAACAGATGTGCTAATGCAGAAAGGGGAAAATTTCAGAGGCCCACCATTAGACAAAGAACAGCAAGCAAGGAGCCACTCCCAGGGATAAGCCCCCTAATTTATTATACAATACAGAATGGTCAGAGCAGAATTCTTATATACACAAACAACAAAAATGGACTCAGTAGGCTGTATGTATATCTTGGTTGCACACATGCACAACAATATTAATAAGAAAAAAACGGCTATCAGTTTGAAAGGGAGACAGTGGTGGAGACATGGGAGGTATTGGAAAGAGAGAACTTGGGAGAGGTTGGAGGGAAGAATTGGAAGGGATAAATGATGCAATTATATTTTAATTAAAAATATGTCAAATTTTTAAAGAGAGCTAAATATATATAGAGAGCTGAGTGGTAGATCATTGCTTAGCTGGTTATGGGAACTTAGACTTTTTTGTTGTTGTTGTTGTTGGTGGTGGTTTTTCAATACAGGGTTTCTCTATGTAATACATCTGGCTGTTCTAGACTCACTTTGTAGACCAGCCTGGCCTTGAACTCACATAGATCCACCTGCCTCTGCCTCCTGGGTGCTGGGATTAAAGGTGTGTTACCACACGGTGGCTGGGAACCTAGGCTTAATCCCTAATACTGAAAAACAAATTAACCTTATTCATGTACAAATATGCATATAAATGTATCTATATGTACTTTGAGATTACTGATGAACGTACAGCTACCTGTCAATAAATATTACATTTCTTGATCCTTCACTAAATCTAGGCCTTGGACTGAACAGCTATCACACTTAAGATATCTTGAAATTTTTTCTCTAAAGGATTTTGGCAAACTGACAGTTATCAAGAAAATAACCTATATGTTTTTCAGACCATTTACATGCCCAGACCATTACATACAAGGAGTTGTAAAGCAAGGGAGCAATTAGTACTTTCTGCATGTGATAAGGTACCAATTTCTACCATCATCTTTATCTCATTCATCTAAGAAGGCGGTCACCATCTCACTCAAGGATCGTACATAGAACAAACAGACCATGAAGATCCCTTTTTGCCTATACCGTCCCTCTTCCTTTCTTTTCTGAACACTCTTGTTATTCATTAAGAATTATTTTTTCAGCCAGGTGTGGTGGCGCAGGCCTTTAATCCCAGCACTTGGGAGACAGAGGCAGGTGGATCACTCTGAGTTTGAGGCCTGGTCTACAAAGCGAGTCCAGGACAACCAGAGCTCTTACACCGAGAAACCCTGCCTCGAAAAACCAAAAAAAAAAGAATTATTTTTGAGTGTTGGAGAGATGGCTCAGTGGGTAAAGACACTAGGCACCAAGACTGAGGATCTGATTTCAATGCCGCATGGTGTTCTCTGAAGTCCACATGTACACGTGGCACTTGCACACCCCACACATACTAAATAATCTTTTTACAGTTCTTCAGAAAGAGAAAATAGGTTCAATTTATATCTCTCACTAGAAGTTATGCATCAGTTCCTTAATGAATTTTCACTTATTTTAAAATTTCTATCTCTACTGAGCACCATATTCTCAAGGTAGAATTTAGTATTTCAGTCTTTGCCTATAGTTTGAATTTCACAAAGCATCAAAAGCAATTTCAAATTTCTTTTGCATAGACAATATGTGTGTACACCAGAACTTGTGGTACAGCTTCCATTTTGTCTGAGATGGAGTCTCGTATAATTTGCCACTTCATGTATCAACAAAGCTTCAGTGAATTCCCAGGAATTCTCCTGTCTCTACTTCTTCCACTGTAGGAGCAATTGAAGCACTGCATTATAAGTGCATGCTTCTGCACCCAGCTTTCATAGGATCTCAGCATCAGAACTGTCTCCAACCTTGCATGGCAAAGGCTTTTACCCACTAAGCTCTCTGCTCAGTCCCACTATTTTACTTTTAATAGTACAGTAGCTTGTGAGGTACACACAGCCCATTGAGAGAGATGCACTTTTAAGAAGAATGTCCCAAGTTCTTTACATTCATACAGAGATGAATAATTTCAGAGCACCTGTATAATACAATATAACCAGATCTTCACAAACTGGTCTCACTCAACACTACATTTAATTTTCCATAAGAGTTAGGTATTTAAAGAAATTGTGGCTTCTGGCAATCTTATTGAATTTCCATCCATTTGAAGCTGTTTTTTACATGCTGTGTTTTACCAACCAGCAGAATACACAAAAAGAATCAAGTTTTTTTTTTAATAGAGCAAAATATTTTTTTTCTTAAGTGGTAAATTTTATAAAAGATTACTCAAGCTAAATTATTGACATTTTAGTTCTTTGGATTATTGGATTCAGTTCTTTACTGTTGTGGGCTGTTCTTACAAACCAGAAGGTTTCAAAGGATCCTGGCCTTAACTACCCTGCACAGGTAAGTTGGGAATATTATGGACATCTGGTGGTAGAGGAGACCAAAGAAGCCACTAAACCTCCAATTAAGCACAAAACAAAGCTCCACAACAGATAATCATGCAGTCCAAAGTGTCACTAACACAGATTCTTACTTTGTCTCAGTTTTTCTGATTATATAAACATAACATGCTCCCTGACCAATTCTAATATACAAAAAGAAAAGTCTGGCACAGTCAAAATGAAAACACAGCCAGAGGGAGACAAAATGACAACATAAGATCCGCTGCTCCATTAGAAACACTATATCATGTCATCAAGACTCACAAATGAGCTGGGATGGTGGCACTAACCTACAATTTTGGTACTCAAGAGGTTGAGGCAGGAAGATTTCTCCAGTCTTATATATGATAAGTCTGGGCTCCAAAATGAGTTCTAGGATAGCCTGAATTACAGAATGAGATTCTCCATCAAACACCAAATCACTAAAACAAAAACAAGACCCTACAGAATATAATAACCTTTAATCTTTATATGAACAAAGGGTACCAAGAGAAGCCAATACTTTATGACAGTTGAAATATTTGAAATCAAGATTTTTAAGGTGCAATTATAAATTGGTCAGATTCTTTACAATTAGGTCTGATTTCAACTGAATCTCAGCTAATGCCAAAGTCATCTCAGCATAACTGTTGCCATTTACTTTCAGATTCAAGTCCAGTAGTAGCTTTTCTCTCTGAACTTCTTGCTTGTGCAGATGGATTTTGTGCTTTTCCTCTGAAGTACTTGTTTTGCTTGTTTCATACTCAAACAAAAATCCATCTCTAACATATTCAAAGGCAGATGTAGAAAGAGAACAAAAGGTAACTAGTTCCTCCTCCAAAATGCATGACAAATGATCAAGTAAGAAATCTTCATTTCCGAATTTCAGATACTTGAAGAAACATTTTTCAGGGAGCACTTTGATGAGATGGTCAAGACACTGGAACAAAACTCCTTGATTCCTGAAAGAGAAGGCAGACAAAATGTGAAACAACTGCAACAGCACCCAACAGTCACATACAACAAACTAGTAATCAATTGATAATTATCAATTCATAGTCATTCATAAACACTAAGATCAATAAAATAAAAAAGCATGCTTTTATTGACAAAATTCTGATTATACCAATAAATGTGTCTTGTAATAATTAACGTAGTAGCAATCAAGTTATTGGCCTGATTATGTATCTTTTGCTCAGTAACAACAGCAGCATAGTATTTACTGAACATTCACTTAGAGAGAAGAGATAAATTCTAAAATAATTGCTAGGTTCTGAAACAAGCAAACAAAAGACTAAAACAGAGACATTAATGTTCTATCCATTTAAACAATATCATACCATAACTGTGATGTGTCCTAGCATAGAATTCTACATGGAAATTTTTGTTTGCTTATTTTTGTTTTTTGAGACAAGGTTTTTCTGTGTAGCCCTGGTTGTCCTGGATCTCACTCTGTAGACCAGGTTCACCTCGAACTCACAGAGATCCGCCTGCCTCTGCCTCCCAAGTGCTGGAATTAAAGGCGTGCGCCATCACACCAAGCTTTGAGAGATTGTTTAGATCACTCAGGCACATGAACTTCTCTGAACTGGTTTGAACTAGACGTACATTACCTGCAATATACTGTTAAATTTCCTTCCAATGTTGTTTTCTGCTCCCAGGAGAAGAGTGCTCCGCAATTCTGTAGCTTTTTGTAAAGGTATATTTCTCCATATTCTTTGATTCTTTCACATTTCATGTATTTCAAGAGCCATACCTTCATTAAATTTGGGGCATAGGTAGGTGATGTGACCCGAAAACAGTATTTGTGCAATACTGCAAGAACTGAACAAAGATCTTCCATGTGTTCTACAAGAAAAGCACGCCACAAGTTCTAGCCTGAAATTGTTTTTACTATCAACCATTTTTCAAAATATTCTGATTCAATTAAGCATAGAATAAAAACGCACGAATTACCTATTGATTGCTTCTTTGGGAATGCCAGGACGTGAGTCTTACTAAAAAGATCTTGGAGATTAAAGTCAAGGTTGCCGCACACAATATAATCATTCACAGTGTTTTTATCATGATCTCTGTCACTAATGTTTAACAGCACAGTGCAACACAATTTGTTAAATACTAAAACTGTTGAAAGAGATGTTATGGTAGTAATTATGTGTGTAGATTCTGTCTTAGATGACTGTCCACAAAAAGAGTTTTCCTCTTCCTTCCTCTTCCAAGAGGTCAACTTGATCCTTTTTGTCTCTGGTCCTGTTTCCCCTGGCATCAAGTATGCTTCTGGAGAAGAATTCATACTCAAACTAATCACCTGACTTTGATACTTCACAAGCTGAAAACTGGACCTGTTCCCTTGATCCATTATCAGTGATAAAGTCATTTCTTTAGGTGAGCTGTGGGGAAAAAAATTTGGTTAATTCTACATGTTCTTTTTTTAAAAATCAAATAAATGATTAAATGTTTACAAAAACAACAAAACAGTTATTTTCTCCTTCCCTAGGGGGAAAAAAAACTCATTTCAAAGTAAAACATTTAAAGTGTTGGGAGTAAAAGCCACACAAATTTGAAAAAGTCTGTGACCTTAGATATATCATTCTCACTCCTGAGTAGACCCCACACCAAAGAAGAGCTGGCCAACATAAATTAGACTTGCTGTAATTCAGACCCAGAAAAACACACATGGTATGTACTCACTTATAAGTGGATATTAGCCATATAATACAGGATAACCACACTAAAATCCACAGACCCAAAGAAGCTGAGTAACAAGTAGGGCCCACAGGAGGTTACTTCAATCTCACTCAGAAGGGAAATAAAATAGGCATAAGAAATGGATGGATAGAGGGAACTGAGTGGGAGAATGTGTGTGGAGGGGAACGAGGGTGGGGATCAAATGTGGTAAGAGTGGGGGTGAGGGGTGAGAGGACAGGGAGAGAGAAGGGAAAAGGATGGGGGAGGCATCTTTGAAACAAGTGGGAGATCACCAAAAGGCTATCCTCCTGGGAGGATATGGGGGTGACCCTAGGTGAGACTCCTAGCAGCGAAGGACATGGAGATGGAAGTGCCCACCTCCCAGCCTGGCAGGACTTCCAGTGGAGGGAAGAGGACATCAACCCACCCACAAAGCCTTCAACACATAATTTACCCTGCCTACAAGATGTACTGAGATAAAAATGGAGCAGTGATGAAGGGAATGGCCAACCAATTACTGGCACAATTTAAGACCCACCCCATGAGAGAGAGCCAGCTTCTGGCACTATTAGTAGTACTCTGCTATGCTTGCAGAAATCTAGCATAACTATCCTCTGAGATGTTCCACCCAGCAGTGAATCAAAATAGATGCTGAGACACACAGTCAAACATTAGGTAGAGAGAGCTTACAGCATCTTATACTTGAAGAGTGGGAGGAAGAATAGATTGATCCGGAGAGGAAAAGAACTTCACAAGAAGACTAACAGAGTCAACTAACCTAGGCCCCAGGGGGCTTATAGAGACTGAGGCACCAACCAAAAAGTATGCATGGTCTGGAACTAGACCTACTACACATATGCAGCTGATAGGCATCTTTGGTATTCCATTCCAACTCTATCAGCATGTTATCAAGGAATGGTGACACACCCCAAAGAGAGGAATTTCACTACCTGCTGAGTTATAATAAAAATTACACAAAGAAATTTAAACTATGAAAAAGAACTTTAAAGAAACAACTTGTAATAATCATATCATTTATATTTTGATTCTGTGAATATCATATACAAATTGTAGAATGAAGAAAACAGCGATTTTGTTGGTGTAATAGAGAACTAAATTTTCAGCAAGGGGGAAAAAATGAGATACAAGACTGGTAGTGATAAGACTATAAAGATTTTGCTCTGAATTGAAAGTATCAGCATGGATTTATGCTATATTTGGGTTTTACCATTAAGAATAAAAACCCGGGGGATCCAAGATTGGAGCAGTTGGCAGGGACACATTTTGAGCTGGGGGGGGGCGGATAGCTACAACATCGCAGAAATATAAACAAGCTGAGCAACAACCTGAGAAGCTTGAAGGGAAACAGACCTACCAGCCGAGAGAACCAGCACGCACCTCGGAACCCAGGCTGAGGGGCATGGCGTGGAGGCAACGGATACCGACGTGGAAGTGGGCATGAGTCAGCGAGTGGCCCCAAACCCCAGATGGGGGTACTCATCAGCCTTTGGAGCACCCAGCTTCCATGGCATTCCAGCACCAGCAGAGCCGCGGGAGCACATATATTCTCAGGGGTACCATCATGGTGGCAATCCACAGCATATTCTGAGCTACAGGAGAACTGTGGGACCACCTCAATTTAGCTCCAGCTGAGCGGCCATCTGGGAGGCGCAAGCATATCTGGGCTTACCCAGATAGGTGTTGGACATACAGGTCACTCTACTAGATATACAATTATGTGGAAGAACACGGCTGCTCTTCTTGCACCGGTGCACGGTCCCATCACTGCAGGGCCTTGGCAGGCAGCCCCAACCACCAGACAGAGGCACCTCCCAGCTTCCTGAGTGCCCACCTTCCACACAATCGCTCTGGCACCCAAGGGAGAGCAGCTGTGCCACTGAAACAGTACGATCGTAGTTGGCAGAAAGGTGGGTGGTAAGTTTAAAAGGCTACAGAACTCAACTGAGTCCAAATCCAGCAGATGGGGTGTAGTGTTCATATTGGAGCCAGTGCACCTTGCCCTTTCTTGGTGGTATACCCTGTGTTCAGCATCTACAACCCCAGTCTGGGAACAGCTAGTTCTTGGCCTTTGACTACAAGGCTTACTGCTGAAGACCAAGAGGCACAGAGGTGCCCCAAGGACCACCTAAAAGAAGCCGCCTGGGGGACTACAACTACAGACCTGACCCTCTGCCCAGATACATGAGTGGCAGGAGATCTGCTGCTCTAACCTACAATTCATGGTCCTCCAAGCCCCATCAATATCACTAGGAAGACCTGCTAGAACCCAAGTCTCTGCAAGCCGCAATAGCAAATTCAATCCAAGCCCTGACCTGAGTTCCCAGGAAGGAGTGGGCTTTGGGGGGCCCACTGAAACCCGGCACCCTTCTCAAGACTTCACCTAGCTTGTGTTGAGATACAGACCACCAAGATTATACAGACTCTACACCAAATCTCCCTCCTTGGCACCAGGTCCAGAAGACATCAGGAACAATCAGCTAAGGACAACCAGCTGGCTAAAAGTCAGCAAAAGAACAAAACTGACAAAAATCAGGGAAATATGACTCCAACAAAATTCAGTGAGGTTAACACAGCAAGCCCTGAGCATCCCACCACTGCTGAAACACATGAAAATGATGACAAAGGTATACTTAGGAAAATGATGGAGACCTTACAAGAAGAAATTAAACCCCTGAAAGAATATAAAGAGTCCTCAATTTTACAAATGAAAGCAATGGAGAATACCATTAGAGAGCTCCAAGCCAACTCAGCCCAGCATGAATGGGAAAGAGACAAGGAGATGAAAGATTTGAAAGATTTGCAGACCAAGACAAGCAAATTGGAGCAGGAAATATATAAAACGAGTAAAATTGTTCAAGACTTGAAAATGAAAATGGAAGAAATAAAGAAAACACAAGCAGACACAATCCTGGAGGTGGAAAATCAAGGGAAGAAAATAGTAACTACAGACATGAGTATCAAAAATAGGATACAAGAGATGGAAGACAGAATCTCAGGCGTGGAAGATTCGATTGAAGAAATCAGTACAAGAACCAAAGAGAATGAGAAATCTAAAAAAGTTCTCACACAGAACATCCAAGAAATCAAGGACTCAATAAAAAGACAGAACTTAAGAATTATAGGCATAAAGGAAAGAGAAGATGCCAGACTCCAAGGTCCAGAAAACATCATCAACAAAATCATAGAAGAAAACTTTCCAAACCTAAAAAAAAGAGATGCTGGTAAAATTCCAAGAGGCATACAGACCACCAAACAGATTAGACTAGAAAAGAAATTCCTCTCGCCACAAAATAATTGAAACTCCAAATGTACAGAACAATGAAAGAATATAAAAAGCTGTAAGAGAAAATGGTCAAGTAACGTATAATGGCAGACCCATTAGAATTATACCTGACTTCTCCTCAGAAACTTTAAAAGGCAGAAGGGCTTGGGCAGACATCCTACAAGCCCTAAGCCAGGACAGATTACTGTACCCAGCAAAACTCTATGTCAACATAGATGGACAAGATATTTCATGACAAAACCAAATTTAAACAGTATTTCCCCACAAACCCATCCCTACAGAAGATCCTAGAAGGTAAATCCCAACCCAGAGAAGATAACTATACCGAAGAAAAGAGAGGAAGCAAAAAATTCCACTGCAGCTAAACCAAAAGAAACACACAACCACCACTTACACAAAAATAATAGGAAATAACAACCTTTGGTCTTTAATATCCATCAACATCAATGGACTCAATTCCCCAATAAAAAGACAGAGGTTTACAGAAGGTATCCATAAACAAGACCTATCATTTTGCTGCATAAAAGAAATGCATCTCACTAACACAGATAGATACTACCTCAGAGTAAAGGGCTGGGAAAAGGTTTTCCAAGAAAATGGACCCAGGAAGCAAGTTGGAGCATCCATCCTAATATCAAATAAAATAGACTTTCAACTGAAGTTAGTAAAAAAGATAGGGAAAGGCACTACATACATGTTAAAGGAAAAAGTCATCAAGATGACATCTCAATACTGAAGATATATGCCCCAAATACAAGAGCACGCACATTTGTAAAAGAAACTCCTCTAAAGCTTAAACGACACATTGATCCCCACACATTAGTAGTGGAAGACTTCAACACCCCACTCACGGTAATGGAGAGGTCATCGAGACAGAAACCAAAGAGAGAAATAACGAGCCTAACAGAGGTCAGGAACCAAATGGACCTATCAGATATCTACAGAATGTTTCACCCAAACACAAAAGAAAAAACTTTCTTTTCAGCACCAAACGGAACCTTCTCCAAAATCGACCACATAGTTGGACACAAAGATAGCCTCAACAGATATAAGAAAATTGAAATAACCCTTATATCTTATCAGACCTCCATGGGAAAAAGCTGGACTTCAACAACAACATAAATAACAGAAACCCCACACATTCATGGAAACGGAACAACTCTCTACTCAATGACTACTGGGTTAGGGAAGAAATAAAGAAGGAAACCAAAGACTTCTTAAAATCCACCGAAAATGAAGGCATGACATATCCAAACCTATGGCACACAATGAAAGCAGTACTAGGAGGAAAGTTCATAGCCCTAAGTGCCTAAAGAAATTGTAAGCCGAGCATTGGTAGCGCACTCCTTTAATCCCAGCACTCGGGAGGCAGAGGTAGGCGGATCTCTGTGAGTTCCAGACCAGCCTGGTCTACAAAGTGAGTCCAAGACAGCCAGGCTTTTACACAGAGAAACTCTGTCTCGAAAAACCAAAAAAAAAAGAAAGAAAATTGTTAACAGTCCATATTAATAAATTAACAGCACAATTGGAAGAACTAGAAAAAAAAAGAAGCAAACACTCCCAAGAGGAGCATTAGGGCTCAAATTAACAACTTAGAAACAAAAAGAACATTACAAAGAATCAATGAAACCAAGAGTTGGTTCTTTGAAAAAAAAATCAACAAAATAGACAAACCCTTAGCCACATTAACTAAAAGGCAGAGGGAAAATACTCAAATCAACAAAATCAGAACAAAAAGGGAGAAATAACAACAGACATTCAGGAAAGCCAAAGAATATTTAGGTCTTACTTTAAAAATCTCTACTCCACAAAACTTGAAAACCTAAGTGAAATGGACAATTTTCTTTATAGATTCCACCTACCAAAGCTAAATCAAGATCAGATAAACAGATTAAACAGTCCTATAACCCCTAAGGAAATAGAAACAGTCATTAAAAGACTCCCACCCAAAAAAAGCCCAGGGCCAGATGGTGTCAGTACAGAATTCTACCAGACCTTCAAAGAAGAGCTATTACCAATATTCTTCAAACTCTTCCACAAAATCGAAACAGAAGGAACACTGCCAAACTCATTCTATGAGGCCACAGTCACTCAGATTCCTAAACCACACAAAGACCCAACAAAGAAAGAGAACTTCAGACCAATCTCCCTCATGAACATACATGCAAAAATATTTAATAAAATACTGGCAAACCGAACTCAAGAACACATGGTTCAACATATGAAAATATATGAATGTAATTCACCATATAAACAAGCTGAAAGAAGAAAACCACATGATCATCTCACTAGATGCTGAAAAAGCATTTGAATCCCGCCATGCTGAAAGTCCTGGAGAGAGCTGGCATACAAGGACCATACCGAGAAATAATAAAAGCTAAATCAATACTGTACAATAAAAAAACATCTGGAGGTATCACCATCCCAGATTTCAAGCTGTACTACAGAGCAATATTAGTAAAAACAGCATGGTGCTGGTATAGAAAAAGACCAGTAGATCAATGGAATTGAATTGAAGACCCAGAAATGGACCCACCACACACCTATGGCCACCTAATTTTTGACAGAGATGCCAAAACCGCACAATGGAAAAAGGACAGCATCTTCAACAAATGGTGCTGGCCCAACTGGATGTCCACTTGTAAAAGAATGAAATTAGACCCATACTTATCACCTTGTACAAAACTTAAGTCTAAGTGGATCAAAGACCTTAACATAAGGCCGGTCACACTAAATCTACTAGAAGAGAAAGTGGGAAAAACCCTCGAACTCATTGGCACAGGTGACAACTTCCGGAACAGAACACCAACAGCTCAGGACCTGAGACCAACAATCAATAAATGGGACCTCATGAAACTGAAAAGTTTCTGTAAGGCAAAAGACACTGTCATTCAAACAAAACGGCAGCCTACAGACTGGGAGAAAATCTTCACAAACCCCACATCTGACAGAGGGCTAATATCCAAAATCTACAAATAACTCAAGAAACCAAATAATCCAATAAAAAAATTGGGGGACAGAGCTAAATAGAGAATTCACAAAGGAGGAATCCCTAATGGCTGAGAGACATTTGAAGAAATGCTCAACATCCTTAATCATCAGAGAAATGCAACTCAAGATGACTCTGAGATTCCATCTCACACCTCTCAGAATGGCCAAGATCAAAAGCTCAAATGACAGCACATGCTGGCGAGGGTGTGGAGAAAGGGGAATCCTCCTCCATTGCTGGTGGGAATGCAGGCTTGTGCAACCACTATGGAGATATCTTAGAAAACTTGGAATAGCTTTGCCTCAGGATCCAGCCATACCACTTCTGGATATACACCCAAATGACTCACGGAATCATGAGAAGTTTCCTCATCCATGTTCATAGCAGCCTTATTTGTAATAGCCGGAAACTGGAAACAACCCAGATGTCTCTCAACTGAAGAATGGATTAAAAAACTGTACTACATCTACACAATGGAATATTACTCAGCTATCAGAAACAATGAAATTATGCAATTTGCAGCCAAATGGATGGAACTAGAGAAGCTCATCCTGAGTGAGCTAACCCAGTCTCAGAAGGATGCACATGGCATCTATTCACTTATAGTAGGATTTTAGCTATATAGTACAGGATATCTGTACTACAACCAACGTACCAAAGGGAACGTGGACATAGACTTTATATATATTTTTTTATTTGTTGGTTTGTTTTTTAGTTTTCTCTCCCTGGCAATGAGACACTTTTCACTGGTGGTACTGCCTTGTAGGCCCCCAGTGTATGAGGAGGCTCTTGGCCCTCATATGATTTCTGAACTGGGGTGAGGGACTGTTATGTAGGGACACTCCACTCCAGAGGAGTGGGATGGAAGGATTAGGGGGTAGAGGGTGGGAGGGCGGGGATGAGAAGGGGGGACAGAGGTCAATATGATGGAGATGTAACCTGAAGCAACAAATAAATACATTTATTAATTAAAAAAAGAATGGCTAAGATCAAAGATTCTAATGACAGCACATGCTGATGAGGTTGTGGAGAAAGTGGAACACTCCTCCACTACTGGTGGGAGTGCAAACTTGTACAACCACTATGGAAATCAGTCTGGTGATATCTTAGAAAACTTGGAATAGCTCTACCTCAAGACCCAGCCATACCACTTCTGAGTATACATCCAAATGATTCCTTACCAAACCACAAGGACATTTCTTCATCTATGTTCATAGCAGTCTTATTTGTAATAGCTAGAAACTGGAAACAACCCAGATGTCCTTCAACCGAAAATGGATAAAAAAAAAAAAAAAAACTGTGGTACATCTTCACAATGGAATATTACTCAGCTATCAGAAACAATGAAATCATGCAATTTGCAGCCAAATGGATGGAATTAGAGAAGCTCATCCTAAGTGAGCTAACCCAGACTCAGAAAGATGCAGATGGCATCTATTCACTTATAGTGGGATTTTAGCCATGTAGTACAGGATAACTATTGTAAAACCAACATACCAAAATGAACAGGAACATAGATTTTGCTGATGAGATACTTTGCCCTAGTGGTGCTGCCATGTAGGCCCTCAGTATATGAGGAGGCTGTTGACCCTCATGTGACTGCTGAACTGTGGTGGGGAAATGATGTGTGGGGACACCCCACTCTGTAGGAGTAGAATGGGAGGGTTGGAGAGTAGAACTGAGAAGGGTGGAGAGGTGTTATAGTGATGGAGATGTAGCTTGAAGTAGTGAATAAACATAAAAAAAGAATAAAAACTCACACTCAACCAATCCACCCAACCAAAGTCAGCTCTTATCCCTGCACATCAAAAATGCCCAGAAGCAATTCATTCAGGTACCAACAATCACCATGTTATATCCAGGCTTTTGTTTCCAATCATAAATCACATTAATTAAAGGTATAAGTATATAACTACTGAGGAGTTTCTCTTTACAATGTTATTCTGGCTGATAAATACCAAAGCATTTTTCATGCTTCCTGGTGGAAGAAGGTGCTTTGTATTAAGTATTCTCTTAACATAACTTCAAACATCACTGTGACTCAGCCTCTAGATCGAGCTTCTGACTTAGAGGAAATAAAGGTGACAATGAAACTTGTTAACCAATACCACAGGATGGAATCAGTAAAGTCTAGCACACATAACTTTATAGGGAAAAATGTCAAAATATACATTATAAGAAAAAACAACACACATAGAAGAAAGGAGTGAGTACAATTTATGGGGATGTATACATAGTCAAATTCAATTATAAACATTATATGGCCCATGTTTTTAAAACTTTGAATTCAAGACAAGTGGTAAATACGGACATTCAATTTGGGGGGTTGTGAATAGAGGTGTATATACAATAAGATTAGCAATGATTTGATGATTATTGTAACTGAATAATGAAAAAATGGAATCATCACAATGTTTGGCATATTTGAAATTTTCTATACATAAAAAAACATTTTAAAAGTAATTATGTCTAGCATATTAAGGAATAAAAGTTTGAAACTTATAAGACAATAAAAATTGACCAGACAGACCTAGAAAGAGATAACTGGAACAAATGTAAATAAAAAATGTGAAATGAAGAGACAGGAATAAATAGTTGACTAGAAAACTAGAGATAAATTTAGTGAACAGACTAGATCAGAAGATAAAACCTAGGAGTCACTGAGATGAACAGAAGGTATGAAGATAGGCTAAGAAACATGAAACACAGAATCAACAAGCCTAACACCTTCCTGAACTACTTAAAAAGTCAATTCGCAGAGCCTAATGGAGACTGCAAAGAAATCCACATCTAATCACATCATAATGAAATAGTCAGAAAAAGAACAATAATGTAAGTACACAATAAGAAAATGAAGAACTAAAAATTTAACAAATAGGAAACAATTCAAAATCATAAATCATTATATCAAAATTCATTATTAAAATGAAAAGTCTAATAAAATGAAAAATTCTGGTAAAATTGCTCATGAATAGACACAATATTTAGAATGAAAATTTACTGACAAAACAGCTGATAAAATATTTATAAGTATCTTAACATTAAATTACTAGAAAAATACAAGCAAAAGTTTTCTTAAAAATAAAATCTGAATTACCCATAATTTTTAGAGTAATTGATAATAGTTAAAAATCATCTCATAAGAAAATGCTAGGTGTCCACTGATTTCCAGATCAGTACAACCAAATGTCAAAGCCCAAATAATTCTTATTTTATACAATCTACCACAGAACAGGATATAAAAACAGCTCCAGCTTTGTAGGAGGCTGACATGACCAGATCGATTACTTGAGCCCAGGAATTCTGAGCAAGACTCAACACAAATAAATAAATGAACAAATTAACAAATAGTTACAGCTTTGGTACTAAAACCAAGAAAGCATTATTGAAGACAATTTCAAGCCAACTTCACTTGTGTTCACAAAGACAAATATCCTTGACCATTAACCATTAGCAAACCAAATCTATCATCAACACAACAAAACTATATAAGGATTACAAAACTTCTATATTAGAAAAAAGATTCACCTAACTCAACACATGAAATGAAAAAGCCCAAACCATATATGATTGATCACCTCAAACATCTTAGAAGTCAATGAACAAGCAGGCATGGTAACACACACTTGGAATCCTGGTGCTGGGATGGCTGGGACATGAAGATCAAAAGTTTGAAGCTGTGCAAAACAGCTAGGTCAACTTGGGCTACAGAGTGAAATCATGTCTCAGAAAACAAAAGGAAACTCATTGACACAAGATTAAGTGGAAAACTCCAATGACTAGGTGAGTTGTTTGAACTCTATACTATTACTATAGTCAAATATACTAGCAGAGGTACCATGTTGTTGTTGGTCTGCATGCACATTAGTGGTTCACTAATTCAGAGGAAAAGCCTTTAGCTAGGCTGCACACAGCAGAGATATTATTTCTGTGCCCATGATTTCTAGGCCAAAGGAGACAAATCTCTATTATCAGAGACTTAACTAAACTTTCCCCAATCCATGCTAGTTAAAAATGTCTACATGGTCCTAATGCTTCTCAATGCTTGGATTAAAAAGTCGCATGAGCTGTTTAGTTACCTCCACTCTGAGAATACCATCTTGATCTGCTAACTGACAAGCCCCTCAAGTAAACTCGACACATTTGTCTAAGACGAGTATTTGTAGAGCAATGCTGGCAAGACACATGTAGGCAGTAAACAGTAGAGGCATACCAAGTGTGAATCACAATGTGTTATACAAAGGGAATGTCAAAAGCTCAGTATGAAAACAAATAGCTCATTAATACTTTTTATACTGATTATATGTTGCAACGAAATTTTGGGTGGAAGGTATCCATTCAAGTACTGAAATTAATTTCACCTGCTTTTATTCAATTTTTAATACAACAAAAATTACACATGCTTTGTGTTACTTTCTGTTAGACAGTGCTAGTATGAAGCATTAATGTAGCATTATTCCATTAAAATGTACTTACGACTTCAATGATGTGACTTTTGCTCCAATAACTAAGTCATCGTCTAGTATACGACACCATGTCTGCTCTACAATATGTTCTGGCTCTGGAAAATTGTCTGATAACACTTCCTCGGGGATAAGGACACTGTTTTCATCTTCAACACAGAAAGGAACAAGACCGTCCTTCAAGAAAAATGTGCTAAAATAGGTTACTACAAAAAATGCACTGAATGAATCAAAATTTATATAAGGCAAATCAGCTTTGTTGCTTTACAGTGTGAAGAAGCATGCCCAGCCTGAGACTCACAGACCACATCCTTCCCCAGATAGCTATGGATGCAGTCTAATACATTTGTAGATGATTATAGCTTATTGCAATGTCAAAAGAGTGGACAGCACAAAAGCATTTTAAAATAAATTATAATATAGAATAATAATATATAATAAAAATAATATAAGTTATAGGTTACTCATAACTTATTAAGATAAAATTCATGAAACAATCATATACTCAGGTAAAGAATCAGGATCTAACTAGAATATGAGCCAGTGGTGACATAAAACTGCATTTTAATAAAGTTTGATAATATACACCACAAGTATAGTGAAATAATCTGTGACTTGCATTGAGCTCAAAATCCAAACTTCTGTATTAATAAAGCTGATTAAATTGTTCTTTTCTGGGTGGTTTATAGAATTCTGCTGAAATTTTATTGTTACTATCTAGGTCATTCTCAAGTCATGTCCATAAACACAGGATTATTATAACAATAGAAATCACAGAGTGAGGAGAAACAACCGTCTTACTCATTGAATCTTTCATGTCTAAATACCATTTGTACATCAATTCATTGGACCCTCATAATAACCACAGTATCCTTGGTCAGTTGTATTATTCTCTACATTTTACAGATAAAACAAAATGAGCTACAGAGAGGTTAAGTAACTTGCTTGAAGTCACATAGCTACAAAGTGGCAGAACTGGGTTTGAACTGAAACAGACTGATAAAGCATTGGTTCCTTAATCAAATGTGTTTCAATGATTACAAAAGTCTGCCATTATCCTGATACTCTTCTTTTCAATCCAATGAGCAATACTTTCTACTTTATTCTAATTTAAATAACTCTTTAACAGATTATACATTGTCAATTGATTATATAATAAAATAGTCATATGATTAACTTTACCTCCTCCTCACTTGGCATTGTACTGTCAACTTTCCCATAAATTGAGTTTAAAAGAGCCTTCCAAGACTTTGCAATAAATGCATCCTTAAGTGAGATATGCTGCTGTAATCTGTTAAGAAAAACAAAAGAAGCCTGTAAAATAGAAAGGAAAAAAAGTTACTGGAGACTTAACTTTAAAAGAAACTCAGGAAGTACTTCCTCCAGATAAGCTCTGCAAAGAATACTTTCAGAGAAGAGCTCTTTTGTTTATACATTCTGATTCTCTTAACAAAAGAAGTGCACTGTGTTCACAGTAACACACAGAAAGTAGCTGATACAGAGTTTAGTCACCAAACTGAGAATTCTTATACAGTAGTATCCATTTCATTGCTGAGTTAAGTACCATGTATCACTATGAATAAAACTGAAGACTCCCAACACTGCTACATTTACAAAACAAAACAATAAAAACAACCATTTCTTTTGTTGAAATAATTTGTTTCAAAAATGGTGTTCAGATAAGTAAAACATCAAGGACAGACATTTTTAATCCAAAGTTTGAAATTCTGTTCATATAATTTTTACAACAAAAAATTTAAAGGTAACACAGAATATTCAAATCTGTTTTGTTTGGTTTTGTCCTAGTAATCTCTACTGATAACAAAATCTACTGAATAGTATTGAAGAAGCCAACTTTGTTTCATAACAGGGCATAGAACAATACATATCTTTTACTGGGCAAGATAATTAGATTTCAGCTCTAAGGATGAAAATAATCATGGAATATATAGTCTTATCATTGAATTGAGAGTTGTTTCATTTAGATAGACATGTGAAGCTGTGTAAATATTAATACAACACTCAATAAAATGTTTTTCCATATTAAAAAAAAAACTTTTGGGTTCCTTTCTTTTGAACTAAATTTTTTTAAATCAATGACTGGAGCAGGGAGACTGAATTATTTTTTTTTACCTCCTTACAAAAAGTGTTAAAGTTTCTGGTTAGTATTTTGAAACATTTCATGTTGGCCTAGTCCTCTTGGCTTCATAGTACTCATAATCCATTGCTCATCTACTTGGTAACTGGAATTTGGGCAGAAGGAGATGTATCCATTCAAGGTGGGCTGACTGAAAATGAACCCTCTGAAATTAACACTGGCCTCTGTCAGTTCTTTCTCTTATCATGTCCCCTGTGTGTGCTCCAGGACAAAACAGCAAAGCTCTACTTTACAATGTTATGAGTTTGGTTATTAAACCATAAAACTTAACCAAGTTCACTGTAAGAAAGTTAATCAATATTAAAGTATTCTTCAGTGTCTTTTCCTTTATATATAATCCTCTAGCCAATATATGGCTTACCTTTCCAGAATTTCCCACATGTGTTAAGGACCATTTTCTTTCATCTCCTTATAACCAGAAATCCAAACAAATACCTGATATAGAAACAAACTACCCTGCTCGACACTGAGCCTTACTTTAATATTCCTATTCTGAGCTCTACTATGCATGTCCCAAATGCCACAATTTGGAAAAGTTTGAAGTATAAAAATGAAGTCAGTACCCACAAAACCTTATCTAAATAAATGGATGCACTCCAGGAGCTGCCTGGGAGGCTTGAACAATCACAAATAGTTTTTTTTTTTCTATCTAGGAGCCAACACTACCCGGGACTCGTAACATAACTTCCTTGCTTCTTGTCTGAATTTTAGCACTCTTTCTGCACGCTCCTAAGGAATATTTTTAGTCTTGTATGTTTTCTGAACATTTCTCAAATGAAATCATTCTGTGTACACCAGCTTTTAAAGTTGCTCATGCTCAGTTGTCTTTCTTTCTTTCTCAGGGCTCTGTAGCACTCTATCCTATGAGTACAATCCACTTCTGCTTATGAGCACTCATGTTATGTGTAGTTATGGGGCATCACAAACAATGTTATCAACAACTTGCTACATGCTCCCTAGTTTCTTCAAGGTTTGTGTCTCCCATTTTCTTCCCTTCCAACAACTAAGTTGATGAAATGGATTCTTGTTCTAGCTCTAAGGTGTTTAATCTTTATGGGTTTGCATATTTCATCAGGTATAAAATGAGCAGTAGAGGAATAGTTAATTTCCAAGACTTTCCACTTCCCAGATGACCCCGGCTTTGATCAAGTTGACAAAAAAAAAAAAAAACACCTAATGAGCACAGGATCTGTGAGGGTCTTTCCAAAAATAATTACCTGAAGGACACCAGACCCCACTCTGGATGTGAGGCAGCATCACCCCATAGACTAAGGGTCTGAAATTTAAAAAAGGAAAGGAAGAAGCACATTAACTCAGGAATCCACTGATCCATGGCTACCATGAGATGTGGAGCTATGCTCCACCACGCTCCTACCATCACCATACTAGGTCTCATCTCAAGCCCTAAGCAACTGCAGCTGTCCAGCCAAGGACTAAAATCACTGAAATTATGATCCAAGGGAAATCCTTCCCTTAGAGAAGTGGTTCTCAACCTTTCTAATGCTGAGACCCTTTAATACAGTTCCTTATGTTGTGGTGACACCCAACCATAAAACTATTTTCGTTGCAACTTCATAACTATAGTTTTGCTACTGTTATGAGCTGTAAAATAAATATCCGATATGCAGGATATCTGATATGTGATCCCCCCCAAAGGGGTTGAGACCCGACCCACAGGTTGAGAACCAATGCCTTAGACATTATTTTAGGAGTTTTGCCAGTAATGAAAATGAATACAGTGTAATACAGCTGGTATATCTAGCAAAAAACAGTAATTATTTTATAGGAATTTGCATGGTGTGTCTGAGAGAGTCTCATATGTACTGGCTTGAAACTTGGTATGTCCTCACCTTAAACTCTTGTTCCTCCCAAATGCTGGTGTTATAGGCATGTGCTACCAAGCTGGGCTTTTGTAGAGAATTTCATTAGGGAGATCATGAGAGTAGACTGTTACATATATGTTAATGTGCTATAATTTATTCTGTTCATTGCTCCTCTAGAGACATGGTATGACATACTGATCATATACACCACAATGCTTCCAAAACTGGGGTTCTTTTATTTTCATTCATATAGCTTGTGAGCCCTACTAAATCGTACTACAAAAAGTTATCCTTTCAAGACAATATATTTATATGTGTCATCACAATAGTTTGGGTTATTATTTTTGAGACAGGTCTTGCTGTGTTGCCTAGACTGTCCTGGAACTGTATATAAACAAAGCTGGACTCTCACAATTACCCTGCCTCAACCTCTCAAATGCTAAAATCAAAGGACTGAAACATCACACCTGACTTTCCTAATATTAATAGTTTTTTACAACAGTGCCCAAAAGAAAAAGCTCTCCATAATACTCCCCTTTTTTTCTCAACATGGAGTTGCTTAATACTGTAAGCACCTTTCTTTCAATGTTATTTGCTTCAGTTAGAACTCATTAATAAAAAAGCAGAAAGGAACAGGAAACAGAGACACTAACTTCTAATTGGGCTTCCAATCCTGGAAGCAACAAAGAGCAGTTTTCATGTTCTTCAGCGAAAGGGTCTTCACTCCAATCCACTGGTTCAGTCTAATAACAGAAAAGATTAACAAAAATTTTGAAATAAATTGAAAATTCAGAGAATTTTTAAAAATGCAATCACTATGTATCAAAAGAACAGTTCATGAAAAAGAAACAAGGTATTTTCAACATCTGGTAGTTATACACATATCACTATGGGTATCACTATGGGTCCTACTGTTATCACCTAAAATTTGTATACTGTATCACAAAGTATCAGCTCATTACTTTCTATAAAACCCTGGAGCAAAGAACAAATTGTCTTCATTTTACAAACAAAAACATTTGGAGAGATTCTGATTCTGCTTAGATCTGAAACTTCAGAGAAAATAATTTTTCTTATGATAAAGATTTCAAGATTGTGTCACCTCGCTCTTGTATTTTAAAGCATTTATTGAATTTATTTCATTTATTTCTGGGGTTGGGAGTGTTTCACATCATGTATCCTGGCAAGCATGTGCAGGTCAGAGGACAACCTATAGGAGTCAGCTTTCTCCTTCTGCCACGTGGGTTCCAGGCATACAACTTCAGGTCACCAGGCTTGGCGACAAGTACCCTGATCAGTGAGTCACCTCACAGTCACTTATTCCCTCTTTTATTCTTTAATTGATGCAATATTATGTACTGATACAAAGGGATATTTCAGAAGCAACAATAAAGTTCACTTATACCATTACTGGCATTTGGGTGCTCATTAGATATACAATAATGCAAGTTCATATAAAAAGCATGGTCAATTTGTTTAACATTTGTTGAAAAGGACAACATATACATATAAAAGAATCAGTTCATATAATCTAAAATTTTTGATGCTAGAGGATGAGATCATAGCTATTTAAATAGAGCAAGCTTTTAAGTACTAAAATGGCTCTCTCTATATATAT
>CAJQZJ010000406.1:715018-768762 GCA_907164525.1 Lophiomys imhausi
AGTCCCCTTCCTCCTCCCCCTCCCAGTCTCACCCTCCCACCCTCTTCCCCCTTACCCTCCTATCTGCTTTTCTTTTAATTTAGGGTGTATCTTTTCCCCCCAACAGCTCACCTTTTTTGTTCAATAAAAGGCTCTTTTTCTTATAACAATAAATATAATACAAAACAGTAAGAATAATTACGTATCAATTATGAAAATTATAAGGTATAACATACATTCCCAATGCCCAGTCCATATGTATTTGGCAACTGATAATAATATTCTATAGTCCATCAATCTCGATGAATTTAAAGTTCTATACCCTTTCCATCCTAACTTGTACTGCCAACTTAAAAACATCTTCTTAGACCTAGAACATTCTTTTAATTCCTAAACATCTTAATATTTAACTGTGAGACTAAGGACTAATTTCTAAAGTTGTGATTCTTCATTTGCAACAGAGAGGCAGCATATCTGAAAATCCATATGCTGCCCCACAATTATGGGGCACAATGAACTACAGAAAGGAGACATTGGCAATCAAAATGTGTTTAACTCATGTTAAACAAATCTTTTAACTCATAATTGTTCATGTTTAGGCAGTCATGATGGTGAGATTTTCTGGATGTAGCTTCTGACATTCCTACAACACATAAACATCAAAGAACTATATATGAATGTACATGGATATTTGTAATAAATATACTTCAAGCACCATCATTTAATACAAATACAAGTAAACTAAAATTGGGAAGCATACATACAATTTTTAATTTTCAAAAAAAGTAAAATTAATTTTAATATAATCATCTCTCAGTGTAAAGTATAAAATTAGCTTCTAGACCCTCTGCAAATTCAACAATCTGTGGATGCTTATTGGTATAGTATTTGTATATAATTTACAGCCGAGCATGGTGACTCATGCCCTTAATCCAAGCACTTGGAAGGCAGAAGCAGGTGGATATCTGAGTTTGTGACCAGCCTGGCCTACAAACTGAGTTCTAGGATAGCCAGGGCTACACAGAGAAACCCTATCTCAAAAATTAACAGTAATAATAATAATTAATAATAAACTCACATCCTGCATGTACTTTAAAACATTTCTAGATTATTTACAATATCAAATACAATGAAAATGCAACATTACCATGATTATACTGTACTAGTAAGTAAATAGAGACAAGAAAAAAGTTTATACATATTCAATAAAACCCCAGTTTGTGTCAAATATTTGAAATCTGCAGTTGGCAGAATCAATGTACATAGAATACTTAGATATGGAGGACTGACTACTTAACCCATTATATCCATCCAGAACATTACCATTTCAACTCAACATGATCAATTAAGAATAAAAATATCTTACCACGGTTTTACTAAATCTCTTTTTTAAAGATGGGGTCTTATTAGCTCTGCCTTGGTTTCCCCACTGTTGGGCTTACAATGTGACACCATACTCAGCCATTTACTAAGTCTGAAATCTCAGGCTAACTTTGAATTTTCAATACAGTTTAATACAGACCACTCACATTTTAAATACTCAGTAACTCCATAAGGCTAGTGGCTATATTAGACAGTAGAACTACAAAATGTATGAATCTCTTCTACTGAAAATACAAATATCTGTGCATACCTGACAATGGCCTCAAATTTGAAATGTTCACTAAACAGATTCTTGTCAAAACTCGCAGAGACAGTTTCCACTTGAGAGAAAGCCTAAGAGAAAATGTAGTCCTATCACTGAATTAAATATTTCTGGGGCTTTTATGAAGGCCTTGTCTAGGAGCAAATACAATATTTGCTGACTTAGATTTTTATTATTTATTTGAATTTATATTTGTGCTTGTTTGTATTTTTTAAGCTTCCTCAATTCCTTCCTGGAGTGAAGTAGAATGAACAGATTGATGGCTCCACAAAGAAAGATTGCTATTTTCTATATGGGGACAAAACTGCTATTAAAGATATAATTTTATTACTTAATAAAGTATTCATTCTATTATCTAAAACCTCTCATAGAAGGCCATAAATAGTAAAGGCTCAAAATTCAATATTAGAAAATATTCCATTCCATTTTATGTCCCACCATATTTACTTTTTTGTCTTATTTGCTAAGTGTAATTGTTCAAATATAATTACTGCACTTCCTCTAACTTAGGTATTCCAATATGATTACATTAATAAAAATTACAAATTGTTATAGTAAAAGACAAATAAATTAATTAGTTATACATTTATGTTTTCAAACTCAAAGTCTTTATGACTTTAAACACCAAGGCCCAAAACCATTATCAGATAGAATGCAGACAACTTAAAGAAAGAAAAAAACCTACAAAGACTAATGATAAAAACTGACTTAGAAAACAGGAATGCTTAGAATGTCTAAAAATAGTTGGACATAATGGTAGCACATGGTAGCACAAGGCTGTAATCCTAAGACTCAGGAGGCCAAGAAAGCATAATGGAAAATTGAAAGCCAGCCTGAACTACATATTAAGACCTATCTTGTTTCAAAAAAAAAAAACAAAACAAAGCAAAACACAAGAAAAAAAAGCCCAAGACTACCAAATGAACTATTTATTGTAAGATTGAGATTAAGCATGTTACCTTAAATTTCTTTTCGGAAACAGCACAAGCCTTGGATCTGAATGACACGATGAAAAATCTGTTTCTTTTACCTACATCTAGAATTTGAACTGAACAGGGATCTGGAAATGGAAGCTGACATGTTCTTACAGGAATGGCATTTTGGAACAAAACCAGCTGATTCCTTCGTGTAAGGGCAATCAGAGACATTCTTAACTGGTTGTTGACCATCTCAGTGGTACAGACATGCACATGGGTTACCACACTACTGTAAGCAAGAGGGATAAGGTAACTATTGCTTAAGATTTCTTGACTTTTAAGGACATATGCACCAAGGTTGGAAGTGGAAAATTCATAATCCGATTCTGAAAGCTTGTGGGTACCCTGAGTCTCAGATGGTTCTGCTAGCCCCAAAAACACTACACTACAATTTTCAATCTCACCTATCCACTCGATAGAGGAAAGTTTAACTGAGATGTTAATAACCTTCTCAACTTGGTAAGAGATATAGAAGAATTTGTTGAGGTATTGCCACAAAACTATAGGGCCATCAAAGATCTTTACATTCTCATCCAATGCATGGTTTAGTTTAAAACTCAAAAGCTTTTCACATTTACTGTGATTGTGAAGAAACAGTATATCATATTTGAAATCTTCACTACTGCATTCCCTGTATTGTATCAAAACACAAGGAAGGTTAATTCTAGTTCTGAAATCTGACACACAGTTACAACACAGAATTTTTAAATGACAAGCTTTCTCATCTATGTTAAAAAAAACAGTGGATATCAGAACAAATGTACGAGTTTCTCTGTCAAATATCATTCTTTTGACATGTAATACAGATGGATCTGTAGGCATTTCAAAATCTCCTTTGGACAACTGAAAAATAAGGACTTCTCCATTATAGCACAAGAACTTTGCTTGCTCATTAAATGGCATTGTTTGTTTGCCAGTCATTCTAATACATCAAGTGTTTGTGTTGATCCAGTTCCAAATGCAAATGGATTCCAGTTGAGACCTTTAATCCTGAAGAGAAAAAAGGAGAGAGAAAGACGGAATGGAACAGGCATAGTAGAAACATATTTTGTTAGAAAATTGTCATATGTGTAATCGTACATTTCATTTTAAGTAAATACATTAAAACTTTTCATACAACTGTGACAACATTTTATGGAGAGAAGGCCTTGCTATCCAATAGACCTTTGCTGACTTTAGCCTCATAATTCTCCTGCTATTGCCTTGGCCTCTGGAGTGCTGGAATTGCAGGTACATACCTGGTGACAATGTCATCCTTAAAAAAATTCTAAGACTGAATAACTAAGTCAAAAAAAGATACCTGAATATATTATCGTCAGGGAAAGCTTTATCTAGATGCTCTATTTAAAGTACCTTCCCTGAAGGAAATGAGTAAAGGTGCTAGCCGTACAAGCCTAGGAGGACCAGAGTTCACTACATAAAAACACCCTGATGTGGTGATATTGCCCTGTAATCACTGCATTCCTTCTGTAAGACAGGAGACAGAGACAGGAGAACCTCCTGAAAACCCACATATGCACAGCAGAAGAGAGATTCTGCCTCAGCAGGTAGTAGGCAAGAACAAGAAAAGTCTCCTCTGACATTCATATGTGTGCCATGGCACGCCACAAACACACACATGAAACCAAAATTTAATTTAAAAGTACTTTGAGGCTAGATGTGGTAGACTATACCTATATTTCCAGCACACTGGAGGTGCAATAAGGAAGATGGTAAACTCCAGGCCAGCCTGGGCTGGAGACACCCTGAGAAAAGCAAAGAAATGACTTCTGATATTCTTTCTGACTGAGGGAATTTCTTACGGTTCTACTTCCGTCTCTGTCACAAATCTACGAGATATAATCTGGGTTTATAATTAGTATCTTTAGAATGGGATCCAGTTAATCAATGGATTGTCATTGATTATTGTCATAAATCTCAGACATTATGACATTACTTGTCATAAATCTCAGACTTCTCTAAATAAGTTGATTGCTGAGTTAGGTTGCTCCTCACAGCCAAGGCACTTGGGCTCCTGCTTCCTAAAGACAATGTTTGTACAGGCTGGATGATAAAAAAAGCATTCTACAAACCTCTTAAGATAAAGCTTTAAAATCTCTGCAGGAAAAAAAAAGCAGAAATATGTCTGACTTCACAACAATACATTGTTGTGAACTGAGGAAAACTATAACTACTCAAAATAGGGGGGAAATGAGGGTAAATATGACTAACAATAATGAACAGAAGAATTAAATAATTGCAATCACTTGTGCTTACTGTCTCTGTCACTTACAATACATGAATTATATCATTTCAGGTTTAAAACTATTCTCCCAAACTAAACAGTCTTATCAAGCCTTTATGTAAACGTAGACCTATTACTTTAATGAAGGCAACCTGTCCCAAGGTTGCAGCACTAATCCATGCGTGCTTACCATACTAATCAGCTATAGTGCTAGAATTGGGAAAGAGGCCCTTTGCCTCCTGAGCCTACACTGTCAACCAAATTGCAATGGCAGGCATTTCCCTGAGAACAAACTGCCTATAGGAAGGCAGTGGAAGAGAATGAGTAAAGTGACTGTAATGAAAGGAGCATCCTCTAAGCTCAACAGAGGTACTGATGTATTGCTCTTTCTCGATGTCGTGGCTATACTTATGGAGTCACTCTTTTAAGCAATGACAAAACATGCAATGAATTCAAAATACAGAGATCACAGAATGGGACTGCTGCATCTGAGTGACAGTATATTGAAATATGTGAGGAGCAAACTTCATGACTAGGGGATAATTAGTAAGTAATCTATGAAAGAGAGGGATGACTACAGAATTTAGCCTGGCAATAAACTGAAATATGTGTGTTTGGCAATTGCATCTCAAACCTGAACCCAGAAAAATAGACCCACATATGAAAGGGTACTACTGCTCTAAAATGTATACTGCACTCTTACTTGCAATATAAAACTTAAAATGTTGAATGACTACCACATGAAATATCACACTAGTTAAAAGGAGTGCATTGCTTATCATGATGGTTGAATTTTCAAAAAGAATATGGGTATCAAAGTAGGGAACTGGAATCTAGAGGAGCCTTTAGTTATTCAAATATTTTAATGAAAGTTTTCAAACAAGTTTTAAACAACATTTTCAATTTTTCCCCCATGAAAATGTAGATATTGGAAATGCTGCGGGAAAAGATGCTAAATGCCTTATTATGGTGAACCAGCTACAGATGAGGGATAAATGAGGAAAGACTTGGGTTGTCTTTTTTAGTGGAGGGGAAGGGCTGCTGGGGATTGAACCTCAGATCTCCAGGATGCACTGTACCAGAGAACTATATCCCCAGTCCCTGTGGAACCGTTTTCTACAATTTACAAGTACTCTTTAGTATCTGTCAATTTTTAAGAAAGGCAACATTGGACTGGACATTGGGAATGTATGCTAAGCCATAGAACTCTCATAATTGTGGCCTATTTATTTCTATTGTTTTGTATTGTATTTTGTTATAAGAGAAAGAACCATTTGTTGGACTGAAAGGGGGAGCTGTTGGGGCAGAAAAGATACACCTTAAACTTAAAAAAAAGGGAAGAGGATGGGGGTTGAGGGGGTTGAGGTTGGGAGGGTGGGACTGGAGGGGGAGTAGGGAGGGGATTGTGATTGAGATGTAACTTGAAGAAATAAAAAATAAATTATAAAAAAAAGAAAGGCAACATTGTTTTGTTCAACTAAACCACCAAACCTAAAGTTTGTTCCAGTACTTTATAAATATAATACGCTTTTACCAGCCTTTGAAATGTTTGCATTTTATGCTGGATATCTATTGTGACTTGTCCTACAAATTTAGCAGCATCCCTGGCTTTTACCCATTAGAAATTAGATACACTCCAATTCTAGAGCTGTGACAACCACAAATGTCACTTACATGGCAGAAACAAGAGTCCTACCCCCAGCTTGTTAAGAGCAACTGTCTCAATACAGCATCTTTTCTTTTAACTTCCTATAACCACTTGAACTCAAAGTTCAAAGACATTTGCCACGTAAGTGCCTCACACCAAGAGTGATGGTTATACCTGTACCCTTGAGCAGAGACAGAAATGGGAGCATTTTCTGAGAGTTAAGGCCAACCTAGGCTAAAAGACCAAGTTTCAGGCCTGCCAGCACTATAACGCAAGACACTACAGCAAAAAGTCTTAACAGAAATAATCGCCATATGTAGCGAATACTCACAATCCAAATTATCCGCGACTGACCAAGAGAAAAAACAATTCTCCAAGGCCGACAAATTGCCACGTTGCAGATGCAGCAAGCGACTCCAAACCTCCCGCCCGCGCATTGCACGCTGGGACACCCGGCCCAGTAGTTGAGTGAAAAACTCAAGGAGGCTGAGCTTGCTGGAAGTGGTGGCTAGAGGTTGACCTCAGTGGGCGGGGCCTCCAAGTGCTGGAAGCGAATGACCAGCTGAGCTGTCAGGGCTGAGCTTCGGGAAAGCATCAGAGTGGGTCAGGCTGCTGGGGGCGGGACAGCAGTGTCAGGAGGACGTCCGAAGGCGGGGTTTCTCAGAGAAGCCAGTGGGAGCTGAGCAGAGCGCTTATTCCCGCCTCTACTCCCTGAAACTACTACAGGATTGGACAGTATGAGGACACTTCCTTCTACCTTCTGTTGTCACGCGACCGCCTCCTCCTCCCTCCCTTCTTGATCCACCTTTGGGCTGGGCTGCCTGGTGATGATATACTTGGCTGCTGGCTGGCTGTTTAAGGAGCCACGGCCGCAACTACGATCAGTTCCACGACTGTGATCATGGCCGAGGTGAGCAGCACCGCATTGCTTCTGGGTCCCTGGACCAGGAAGCCGTCTTCCAGGCCCAGGGCCCAAGAGCTCTGGTGCAGGTGTGCTGTGTTGAGAGTAGTCTGGGTAAAGACTGTAAGCTCCTAAGGTTTTGTTGTGTCTCCCATCCAGAATTACGCTCAGAATAGAACCAAGCTGATCTCTGAGACCCGGCGGAGATTCGACACTGAGTATGTGACAGGTGAGCATGCGTTCTGAGGGTTAAAGTGGGGTGTCCAGTGAAAATATCCAACTTTTGTGGGTGTTTTGCCGAGAGATGTTAAAAGACCTTTTCAACCCTCACTGGAAAGATGCTGTATGTTTCAAGGTTTTGCCGTGCTGTGTGCGCTGCTTCACTTGGGCAGATGTGTGCTTGCTTCTTCCTTTAAATGATTAATGTAAGTTATAAATCAGAATGTCTAGCATCTCCTTGTGTTCTTGGGCCCAGCAGGCTATTTAGCCGATGACACTGGTGACACTGTACAATTCATGGTTCCTTGTCCTGGCCTCACTAGAAAACGAGCCTGGAAACTGTCATACTGGAAACTGTTGCCATATACTTTGTATATAATTCGGAGAACCAGTTCCTTTTATTTTGCTTACTTCCGCTTCTTAAAACCAAAATTGCTACTCACAAGTTCTTAGCCCATCATAGGCTGTACTTGAAAGTTTCTGTAAGTGCAGAATTGATTTACTGGTTGAACACCCAGGGTCTCAATGTCATAGACACTTAAGTTGACTTAGTGGTTGAACATTTAAAATAAGTTATAAATACGGAATTTAAAAGACTCAGATTGCCATCTGCCTTGATTGATGCTTACGTAGATAGACCCTTCCACTAAATAGCTTACTTACATGTTCTAAGTTCCTGTTTCCATATCTGTGAAATGCAATTAAGGTTAGAGGATTAAGCGAAGACATATATCAGATTGTAAAGTGTGAAACTAAAAACTAGTAAGTTGTCAATTCAGATTGTGCCTCAGCCATTTGGTTACTGTGGAAAGAAAGTTTTGTATTTTGGTTGTAGTGCTTAGCAGAAGATTCCTACACCTTTACACTCTTCTGTATTGTACATCAGTTCTTGACCTAGAACAAATAAGTAAATCTGTTCCAAATAGCCTCATCAGTAAATCTTTTCATGCCTCCTTGCCAATTTTCTTCACCCACCAAACTTTGTACCTGAGAGTTGCAAAAGCATTCCATTCCCTTTTAGCAGAGAGATCTCATTCATGTCTGTTATTGTAGCTGGTTACAGTGAAGAGTAATTGTAACATAGCTCTCTATAGGAATATAATTCATACCTGTATGGTTTATAGTATGTTGAAATATAACTTGTAACTAATGAATTGGTGATACTATAGTCATCATTTACTTATGCTCAAGGGAGTAAGCAGAAAGATAAGTTATGTAATCTCCCAGGTCTTAAAGTTTATCTTGATTCACCCTTCTCATTTTTAAAATGAGGGAAGTGACGTATACTAAGATTAAGCAATTTGCTCAGAATCCCTGGTATTAGAGTCTTGGCTTGACTTGTTACTGGGGCCTTTTGGATTTCATTTTAGTAATCTTTCAGCAACATCTTGGTGTCAAATTAAATCACGTCACTCCCCAGCTTGAAAACCTTCAGTGTCTTCCCACTGTATGTATTTAGAATAAAGTCCCAATTCTTCCCAGTGGCCTACAAATGTGAGGCCATGTATTATATAGCTCTTAGCTACCTGTTATTTCTCTACTTGCTTAGTGAAGATTTGATCACTGCCTGCATTAAAGAACACACAAATAGCACCCTTTATGTGTATACGTACACACAGAAACAAAACAAAAGTTCATTAAAGAATATTTAATCTGAAAACATGTGACTGATATATTTTGTGTTCGACTCTCTTTTTAAAAATAGTGACCCACAAAGTTAACACTACAATACAAAACATGGCCCACAGTTTGAAAAAATATAAATACACTGCCTCATTTGTTTTCTTCAAACAGAATGAGTCTATTTGCATCTTGGGACATTTCAATTTCTCTCCACCTGGGATGTTTTTCCCCAGTTAAAAATTAAGGCTAGGTCTTTTTTTTGTTTTGTTTTGTTTTTTGTCTTTTCATGGTTTAAATGTATGTGAGAGTCTTCACTAGTTATTAAGTAGCTTCCTGTCCTGCTTGCTTTCCCTCCTAGCCTGTAATTGTCTGGTTTGTTTATTGGTCATTTCCTCCAGTAGATAATAAATGGGTTTGCTTAGTACCAGCCTATTAAAGCTGAAGGCAGAAGCTTGTGGTTTTTTTTCCCTCACTTCTCAATACCTTGCATGATGTTCAGTAATGCTCACTGTATATAGCACTACTTAAAGATATGCATTAGAAGACCACTGGATGAATTGACATTCCAAATTAAGAACTGCCCTAACCAACTCCCCTTACCTACCAAAAGTCTGGCAAAAAACACCCTTCACAATGTATATCATAAAGACAAGCATTTTTTTCAGTGATAGGCACTGTATATGACATTAATTATTGGGATGGTTTTACCCATACACCCACACACACACGCGCATGCGTGCCTGCTTGCATGTGTGTGTGTGTGTGTGTGTGTGTGTGTGTGTGTGACAGAGAGAGAGAGAGAGAGAGAGAGAGAGACAGAGAGAGAACTGATATGTGGTTATCTACACAGCAGTTATAAATATTAAAGACTTCTATTGGCAAGGAAAGTAGAAACCATGAAAGGCTTTCTCACCTGAAAGTTGCAATTGTACCCTGAAATATGATAAGGCTTTTTATTTTATAAGCATTCTCCCCTACAAGTTTGCTTTTTAGAAATTAACTTTGGTAAAGCTGATGGGTGGAGTTTATTTGTGCCTATAATCCTAGAACTCAAGAGACAGGAAGGCATTTAAGTTCCAAGGTAGCATGGTCTATTCTAGTGAGTTCCAGGTAAGCATGAACTAAAAGTAAAATCCTGTCTTTAAAAAATATAAATGGATAGGTAGATAGATAAAGAAAAAAAGAACTTTGTATTTAGAACATCCATTTTTTGTCTTTCACAGTCTCCATTTTCATTAACAATAAGGCAGACAAGCCATAATGATGTTTTTGCTAAATAAAAATATTTATTATTCACAAGGTTATCTTTTCGGCCATTCATTTAAAAACAGGTTCTTGGGAATCCCAAGCTCATTTTTTCATGCCTGCAGAAAATATTTTCAAATATGGATAGGTTTTTAAACAGACAAACGAAAAAGAAGTCCATAATTGCTTTTCTCTATCATTATTACTGTGAGAAATTCCATGCTGAGTCTCAAATGAGAAACATTTTCTGTTCTTCTTTCTCTTTGTGACAATAATTTTTTCAGTTCTGAAAGTACTCATTATCTGCTTAATTCTATAAAGCAGTTTGTCAGTGTTAGAAAAAGATGGATAGAGCCATCTTTCTAATGTGTACAATCTAGTGAAAGTATTAGAACAAAGATAATCTGCTACATAAGATGAACTGAATTACAAGTAATAAGTACCAAAGGAGTCTGTTGGCATGGTGGTAGACACCTGTAATCCTAGAAAGTGGGAGATGAAACCAGGAGGATTAGGAGTTCAAAAAGTTTATCCTTAACTACCTAGTGATATGCAATCCACCTTCAGATCCATGAAACCCTTTATCAAAGAGGAGTGATGAGCGCTAAGACAAGGGAAGTCACCACCTGGTGATCAGATTAGTAGAGTTAGAAGCAACTTCATGGAAAAGCCTGGCAGCTCCCAAACAGTAGAAAAACTTTCTCTAAAGCATGGTGCTATTGGGAAATGGCAGAACCTTTAAGAGCTGTTCACCTAGTAAGGAAATCTTAGGTTCTTGGCAATGGCAGTGCCTTTAAAGGTGATTATGGAACCCTGGTTCCTTCCTCTTCCTGTTGCTGCCTGGTTATGCTGTTAGCAGTTCGGGCCTGCTACATGCTCATTGCCTGATGTCCCTCCTCATGACCGGTCCAAAAGGATCTAGGCCAACTGATCACAAACTGAACCTCTAACACTCTAAGCCAAAATAAACTTTTACTCTCGTGATCTCAGATATTTGTTGTGGTGACAGAAAGCTTACTAACCTAGGTGGTATTTCTTATGAACTTAGGTGGAACTCTGCCAGGGAGAGAAGGTGATCTAGGTGGGTCAGGCAGTCTGAGTAAAGGCCCTGAGGTGAAAAGATATGCAGTCTGTTCAGCAAGCAGTGGGAAGCTTGCTGGGGTAAGCCTTGAAGAGAGACGTGCGCATGGATGAAAACAGTAGAAATACAGTGTAGAGAACCTTGGATGTCGACATGACGTGTTTGTACTTCAGAACATGTGGAAAGGCAGCTGAGCTCAAGGGATTTGTCTGATTTTATTGGTATATGAATTTCTTTAAATGAGTTTGTTAGCAGAAAAATCAAAACCCTCTGTAGCATCTAGAAATAGTTCTTCTACTAACAATGGAAAGATTTTTTCCTAATCTTCTGTCTATATACTTATGAAGCAAAGTTAAAAGACCATCCTGATTATGACTTGTATGTTATATTTTTATTGATAGGATATTACTTCCTCATTTTTATAAAGTAGGCAACATTGCCTGTTATTTTTTAATGTTTGGATCTATTAGTAAAAGACTTAAAATTTAATTTAGATAATTCCTTTTTTGACATTTTTATTGCATCCATGTTTTTTGTTGGTACAACTTTGTAAAGCAGTTAAGATTACTTCCTTTAGATTCATGTCTTAAAATCAAATTACTGTGTTTGCAAATAAATGCTTGGGACTCATTTGATAAACTATATCAAACTTCCATCATATAAGTCATATAAGCTTCATGAGTTCATTCCTACTCAGCCTTGAATGATAATGTTTGTCTCACTGCATCTTATTCATGTTAAGTGTCATAGTTTCTTAACTGATAGTTTTTTAGTTTGCATTTGATTGCTAATTTGTCTAAACTTCTTTTCATATGAGGATATACTACTACTGACTCTGGTAGTTTTTAAAATGTATTCATAATGACTCATTGTTTTATAGTTTCTTCAGTTGCTGTTTAAGTGGATTCCTCTCATCCAGTGATGATTCTTCTCTTTTATATTTTATTTTTTTAGTTGAATGTTGATGTTTTTAATTGATGTAATGTCTAAAGCCTGAAAGAATAAGCAACCGTATACTTAATATTCAGCCAAAGGTTGAGATTAACTACCTTAGATGCTTTCCACTTATTGTGTCACGGAGAAACTTTTCCTGCATTTTGGTCTTATTCATTCTCTTTTCACTAGATTTATTTATCAAAGTATAGAGTTTCCTCTACCAACACTTTATTAGATTTTTGTATCCTTCTTTTAGCCTTTATATAAATGCTGATTTGCAGCAGTTTGGGATATTGTGTTATATAGCTAATCATTCCTTATTGGACTGTGTAATAGTTTGTAGAGTGCTGCAGTGAGTATTCTGGTACACACATAAAGAGACAATGGTCAAAGAATGGACAATATCTGACAGGAGGAATAAGTACAAGAGATCTTTATGCAACACTGTGAGTATGTGAAAAAATGTGTTATCATTAACTTTGTTTATATGTTCTATAGTATATGTATAAGAACATCCCATATGTCATAAGTGTATATAATTATTCATCAGTCAGGTTTTGAAGAGGATCAAATTTTATCCTTATAATAGATCTAAAATTACCAAGCCTCTGCTTTAGAGGACATGAAATTGTGACTTTCTACAAAAGCTTGAGTTGTAAACTTAGATGACAATTAAGAATTGGTAGACTGCTCACATTTTAATCTTTAGTCTCAGTAATGACACTTTACATTGCCTAGCCAATATTCCTTTATCTTTCTGTAGGTTTTAAAAATTTATATCTTTATCCCTATTCCACATATATCCTCATTTTTAATGTTTAATGACATTTTCAGTTTTAAACCACCTATTAATGAAAAAGTGTCAGTTCTAGGATGGTGATTTTGTTTTAGTCACAGTTATTTTAAAAGCTTGAACAAGAATACAGTCTGTTTATCTAACTTACAGTGTACACTTTTTTTTTGTACTAGGGAATCCAGGCCCTTACTTAGGCTAAACAAGTGCTTTACGAGTAAATTGCTTCTCCAATTTTAACATATGCTCTTGACAATTGGGTAAAGGAGAGCCTTTTCATTATTGAACATGTAATCTCTAATAATAATTCTGATTTGGTAAGTGTTTTAGTTTCTTTCTATTACTATGATTAAAAATAAAACAAAACCAAAAACCTGCCAGGCGTGGTGTCACATGCTTTTGATCCCAGCACCTGGAAGGCAGAGGCAGATGGATCTCTGTGAGTTCAAGGCCAGGCTGATCTACAAAGTGAGTCTGGGACACCCATGGATACACATACATGGAGAAACCTTTTCTCGAAAAAACAAACAAACAAACAAACAAAAAAACAAAACAAAAAAGCCACTCTTACCAAAAGACAATTGAGGGGAGAAATGGATTATTCTATTTACAATCCAATATTATGAATAAACGGAGACAGGAACTTCAAATAGCAAGTCACATTACATCTACAATCAAGGGAAGAGAGAAATGTATTCAAACAGGCTTGTTTCCTTGCTTGCATGCACTCAGTTCCTCCACTCATATAATTCTGTACTCCTTGCCAAGAGAATGGTGCTGCCTTCAGTAGGTCTGGCTTTGCCACATCAATTATCTTAATTAAGACAGTCCTCCACAAACATACCACAGTTTAACCCAATGTAGACAATCCTTAATTGGGACTCTTCTGAAAAGTTCTAGTTGTATTAAGATGACAATTAAAGCTAACCATCATAATGAAATTTCTAGAAGAACCGAATATAATATAATGCCAGCACTTGAGGTGAAGATAGAAAGATCAGGAGTTGAAGGCCACCCTCAGCTCCATATTGTATCTCAGCCATCTTGGGCTACATGGATCCCTGTGTCAAAACCAAAAAAAAAAGAAAGAAAGAAAGAAAGGAAGAAAGGAAGAAGAGAAAAGAAACAGCAGCAACAAAAGATCTCTAGAAGATTGAATAGAATCATAACAATCCTAAAAGTACTTTCCCCCCTTCAGTCACCATTTTACAAAGAATGAAAGAACATAAAGTTGTTATATTTCATTACACAATGCTACAAAATTTGTATTCATTGTAGAACTTGTTTATATTGTTTACTTTTTCTAATTAGTCATGGTTCTTTTTTCATCATACTGCTGTATATTCTCAGTAAACAAGACATTCAACAAAAAAACTACTTAATTTGTGTATGTAGACTTAAAAATGTAAGTTCTCAGAATTATAAAAGAAACTTAAGAAACCTGTACACATGTGAAGGAATCAAGTTCAGCAAATTTCTTTCACAACCAGAACAGAACAGGTAAAACCACACTTAAGGTTTTAAATTTTAACACCACAGTGGACAAACTTGATTGTAAACACACAAATGTATGGGTAGGTGTGTGTGTTTGTGTGTATGTGTGTTTGAGTGTATAGGTTTTTGTATCCAACAAATAGAAAATAGGTACTTTTAAAATAATATTTCTACCTTTGGAGCTTTTACAAGCACTTGTCATGTGATCAGTAATAAAAGAAGTCTCAGAAAATTCAAAAGCAGCTAGGTCATAAAAGCCAGGTTCTCATACCATTAGGCAGCTATATTTGGAGTCATAATAAACAGGTACTTAAAAGCAAATTAAATTTTAGGAAGCCAAAACAACATACCTCCATAGATTAATAGCTTCCCGGCAATGTGTATAATTCTTACTTCTGCTAAATAACTCATGGTTTAATGAGGGTATCACAATGGGAGTTACCAAAAAATGTTAAGACTAATAGAAAGCTTATGTGGAAAGACCAAGGGTAATTTTAGCTGAAGTCATTAAGCTTGGTTTTTGTTTTGTTTTGTTTTGTTTTGTTTTAATTCAGGGTCTTTGTTGCATAGATATCTGATTACTTTTTTTCTGTTCTGTAAATTTTTAACTTTTCAAAAGGGCAAGAACCGTATAATCTATTATTGAAGATCTGGGCCCTGAGGAATGTCAGGGTTGGTGGAGGCCAGATTTTCATGGAGCTAATCATTCTGTATCAAAATTTTAATGTGCATCTCTTGTTGGTAGGGATTCGGAGGGTGACGAAGTGACTTTCCAAAGTTCCTTACCTCTTGGAGCTCAACAGATTAGATTAGCAGTAGCCCTACTCCCTTCATGCCCTCTCATTGTATAGGCTTAGTTTTCAGTGTGTGTGTGTGTGTGTGTGTGTGTGTGTGTGTGTGTGTGTGTGTGTTGGAGGTTGAACCCAGGGCTTCATACATGCTTCGCTAGCACACTACCATTTCCTCAGGTTTTAGTTTGGAAAAGTATCTTGTTAAGTCTCCTGCCTGCCTTGAATTCACTGTGTAGCCTAGGTAGGTCGTAGACTTGTGATCTTCCTACCTTGGCCTCCTGAGTAACTGGAATTACAGGCTGTGTCACCAGGCCTGGATTTTTAAGGAACTAGGCCCCACATTCTCACATTTGACTTGGACTAAGAAGAGCAAACACAAGATTGTACACAATGAGCCCACACTGAGGCCTTGACACAGTCCATAATATGAAGGAATGGCCAAAATCCTTCAGTCTGTTTAGACTCTGTAAATAGCTCTTGACTAGTGAAAATTTCAGCCCTTGTGCTCTTGAAGGAAAACAACTGAAATAGAAAATTCCACCTTCCCTGCAACTGACTAAAGGCCATCCAAGGCCTGTTTTTATACAGCCCTTGCTTGAGAATTTTTTGTTGTTGTTGTTGTTGTTCAGCTTATATTTTAAAGGGTTTTTAAATGTGCATACAATGATTCAGCAACAGAGGATATCTGTGTCACTCAAGTTTTAAGATATTTTTCATCTAACCATACACAGGTTAGGGTGGTAGGGCTTGCCAAATGCTGCTGTAGGGCAGAGACTCACTATATATGATTCAGTCCTTATGCTAGCCTGCTGATTCTTGGATTTCCCCCAAAATTAGCAATCTAGGCACCACAGAACCCCAGAATGCCTATGTTAACAATGCTTTGTGATTCTGATATATGCTGAAACTTGAGACTTGTTCTGTCCAAGAAGATCACCTTTCACTCAGTCTTCCAGATAGCTTGACAGATACACAGAGATTCACAGTAGATTGTGGCCAACTGCTAAGGTGGTGTTTTTTCGTTTGTTTGTTTTTGTTTTTGTTCCATGACTCTATTCTTAGCATATTCATAGTCTGTACTTCTCCCAAACCCCTGTCAGGATTTTCATCTGATCTATACTAAAAATTCATGGAGGAATCTAAGGCCTATGTATGGAAACAAGAGATTTTTGGTCAGCAGGATGGCTCAGTGTGTAAAGGTGCCTACCACTAAGTCTGACAAACTGAGTTAAATTCCTGGAATACACACAGTAGAAGGAGAGAATTGACTCCAGAAAGTTGTCCCCTGACCACCATACATGGACACAAGCACTCTATAAATAATATAAACAAACAAACAAATAAATAAATAACTTGTAATGAATTTTAAAAGAAAACTGAGTTTTGTTAAGCATAATCAGTAATGTTCCTTAACCATGTGATCCCAAGCCATAGAATGCTGATTGTTCACTGTTCACTTTTTTTCTCTGTTCTCATTCTTCTTGTCTGCCTTTATGTCCCTCCTCTATCTCTGTTCTCTCTTGCTGTCTTGTGTTCTCTCCTACCTGTCTCCCTTGGCCTTTTCCCTCTTTCCTCTTGCTCTTTCTCCCTTTTGTTTCTATTTTTCTCCTACCTCTCCCTGCCAAACTCCACGTCTTCCTCTCTCCAGCTATCTCTTTATCATTTCTTTCCCCTTCTCTGATTTCATAGGTGCTTGTCCAGGGTTAAAACAGTAACAGTAGTATTTCCTGTATAAATACTTGCCTATTAATAATAATAATCATGTCAAATGGAAATTTCTGGCTTCAGAGACTGGTGTCCATGAAAACTACCAAAGGAAGCAGCTTAAAAATTCTAATAGTGCTTTGTGTCTTGTTAATGGTAGTAGTAGTAGTAGTAGTAGTAGTAGTAATAGTAGTAGTAGTAGATAGCTACAAGAAGTAGTAATGTTAGCAATTTAATATTTTACTTTTTTGTTGTGGTTAATTTTTATTGAGTTTGTATCACTTGCCAAATATAATTCTAAGAAAGTACTTTTCAGTGTACACTGGGACCCTAGTTGATGTCCAAGATTCTTCCAGAAGCCTGTGAGGTCAAAACAATTTGCATCATAATCCTAAAATTCCATTTGCTTCTTTCATTGTGCTGACATTTGTACTGATTATACAAAAGCAGTGGTAGATAAAACTGCTGACCCGATGACCCAAGCCAGGGCCACTTATCACTGTAGTGCTTATTGTAGTCATGGAAGAAGGAGAGAGCAAAGCCCGATTTATTTTAGAAAGTCTCTAATGATACAGCAAATTTTAGTACACCTTGACCTTTGAAGATATGTCCTTTTAATGCTTTGTGTGAAAAAATGGGGTGTGCTCGTGGAACACTTACATGCTAAGTGTGTTTGACTTGGGCGCTCACTTAGTCCCCTTTTTCACTGACCAACATTTTTATTGGGAAGAAGAACTGATAAACTGTGCTTATGCAAACTTGGGTATATGGCAGGCATTTTTCTGCAAGTGGATGATGACAGCCATAATTTTAAGGAAAATATCCTACTGGTACAATGGCCAAAGTAAGTGATCCCTCCTTAATGAGACAGAAGGCTATGTTAGCTCTTTTAAAGCTATCTTCTGCTCTCAAATGTCATGTATAATTAAAGGGGGAAATGTGCTTGGAATACTAATGAATTTTCAAATTACAGAGCTAAAACACTTTTCCAAGGTTTGTGGAGTAAGGAACCACTCATTTTATAGATTAAAAAAAACAGACCCCGTATACTGAAAACTATACCCCAGATGACATTCCACAAATATATGATATATGGACTCATATTTTGTGTTTTAAATTTGCAAGTACTTTTATACATTCTTTTTCATCTGACCCTTACACAGACTCTGTGTATATCAGTTTAAAGATTTAAAAAGTAGAGACTCAAAGAGATTAATTTTCTTAATGCAATTTACACTTTCCTGCCCTTGCATTTGTTATCTTAAGGCCCTGAGCTAAAGCAAGTGCAATGGAGTGTAGACACTGTCCAACTTAGTGACTAAATGCTTGTGAAAGAAAAGGAAATGCAGAAGCCAGGGACATTTCCAAAGCTGTTTGCTTTAGCACTTAGGAGGGAATGGATAGTTGAGAAACTGAAGATAAAGACACACTAGAGTTTTTCAATAAATGTTGTGTTATCTGCTTTGGAGAATTCTTAAGATGTACAGGCTCTGGGCCTTTATTGTTTATTTGGGAAAGATGGCATGCATACTAATAACTCTAATTCAAAATAAGAGAAATTGTTGCATGCCTTAAGAAAAATGTAAATGGCACTTGGGAGGCAGGGGCAGGGGGATCTCTGTTCCAAAACAGTTTTGGGAATGTCCCTGGCTTCTGTGTTTCCCTTTCCTTCAGAAGTATTTAGTTGCTAAGTTGTACATGCTAGCCTGTCTACAGAGTGAGTTCAGGACAGCCAGGGCTATGCAGAGAAACCCTGTCTTGAGAATCCCCCCCAAAAAAAAAAGAAAGAAAAAAAAACTTAAATGAAGTTCTGTTGCTGCTCATCGAAGAAGTACCTTTGGTCAAAAGAAATATTTATGAAAAGAGGAAATATCTAAAGAATGTTACCAAATGGTAGAATTTGGATGTGTAGAGGTAATTCCATGGAAACAAGAAGGATTCATTTACAATAAACTAGTGAGAATAGTATGCAAGGAGGAATATCTACTATAGAAGTTAGTGAAGAATATGGCATGTGTATGAAAATGGCACACAGTTATAATTGAATATAATTACCACTCCACAAAATTATTGGAAACGTTGGCCTCTGGGTCTGGAAATGTGATGATGTTGCATGTTATGATTTAGATGTTAAATCATTCCTGAAAAAGCTTGTGTATTGAAGGCATGGTTCCCAGCTGTGAATAGTTGAAAAGCAACTGCATCGTGAGGGCACTGACTTTATCAGTGGACAGATCCAATGATAAGTTCATAGCTGAGTGGTCTATTAAGAGATAGAGCCTGAGCTGGAGAGATGGCTTAGCAGTTAAGAGCCCTGTCTGCTCTTTCAGAGGTCCTGAGTTCAATTGCCAGCAACCACATGGTGGCTCACAACCATCCATCATGAAATCTGATGCCCTCTCTAGCATGTAGGGATATATATAAATAAATCTTGAGGGGGGGGGCTTTCTGAAAGAAGTTAGTCACTGGGGGACATGCATATGAATAGTATACCCATTCCTTAGCACCTTGTTAGCTGTCTCTCTGCTTCCTGTCTGCCATGATATGAGCAGTTTTGTTGTCTAGTGCCATTGTGGGTGGCACACTACCTCCTCACAGGTTGAGGAATAATAGAGACAGTTGTCACAGACTAATACCATCTGAAACTGTGAGCAAGAAATCAGTGCTTCCTGAGATGCTCTTGGTACACACCTGTAATCCTAGGACTTAGGAAACTGCAGAGAATGGACCACAAGTTAGAGACCACCACACACACAAATCTTTCCTTCCTTGGTTGATTTTGTCACTGGAACAAAATATTAGTTAATATACTCTAGGTATGGACAGTTTTCCATTTGACTCTTTAAAAAATGATGCTCTGTGCCAGCTACAGAGGTGCATGCCTGTAGTTCTAGCCACTTAGACTGAGGCAGGAGGATCAATTGAGCTCGAAGAATTCAGAGACCTCCTGGACAGTTAGATATCCTCTCAAATCTGCACTCTTTGGATAGCTTTATTCTGCTCTCTCTTAGAAATCCAGTCAATTCTTTAGATTTCATATTCAACTGAAAAACATCCCTATGTGTGTCTTAGAGAAACTTGGCTTTGTCTTCCAGGTCTTTCTTCTCCTTTGCCATTATGTTATGCATTTTTCACAACAAAATTAACCTGATTTAGATATTCGTTACTGTTTTCCCCTAGAAAAGTCCGAAAAATATGATTCACGTGATATTGAAAGACTTCAGCAAGATGATGCCTGGGTTGAAAGCTACTTATTTTGGAGACATAATATTGTGGATGACACACTGAAGATGCTTGATGAGAGTTTTCAGTGGAGGAAAGAATTTTCTGTCAATGGTAAGCTGTCCCTCTCAACCTTGACAGGATAATAACTGAATAAATGTTATGGTTAGATGTTTGTACTTGTACACAGTCTTAGCAGTCATCATAAACACTAGAGTATTACCTTTAGTGGCCTGATCATACTTTCAAAGGGACAGTTTATGACAAAATCTTAGGAGAATCACTCATGAGAAAATCAGATCACAGGGAACTGAGTTACACATTGTCACTAAAATCATCATTGCCTAGTCTGTGTTTGGTTCAATTACATTAAATAATGGCAAGTCAGTCTTCCATATTAGACCGAAAAAGAAGAAGATATTACTGTCCTGTTTGTTTTTTTCAGTTGTTTCCCATACCTCTCCATATCCTCAGAGTGCCTCATGCTTGTGAGTGTACCAAAACTGAATGGGGAACCCAGAAAATCAAGCCTACCCCCAAGGATACCTGTGGCAGCCTTCTCTGAATTTTTTAAGCCACTGCTAGATTGAATTTTTTCGTCAAAATGGGTGTTTGAGGTGGACTGGACATTGGGAATGTGCGTTATACCTTATAATTTTCATAATTGAGGCCTAATCAAAAAAAGAATTATGAGTTCTAGGAGAAGGGCAATAGCCAGGAGGGAGAGAGTGGTGCCAGGAGGCGTGGTGGGAGGGTACTGTGATGGAAATGTAACTTGAAGTGATAAATAAACATTAAAAATAGGTGTTTGAAATCTTACAGGGAGTTTTCAGATAGTCAAAAATCTAGAGCTAATTTACTCCCCATTCTTCATAATGGAGTCTACAAGAAGGGACATATCTAAAATCTAAGAGGTAAAATGATGGGAAATGTAAAAATTGTAAATAGTTTAAACAAAGAAGCACATATTAGTCAAACAAAAGAAAATACATATATGCAATTTCTAAATTAGGTACAGAATAAACATTTATTCAGAGTAAATTCATGTGTGTATCTGTGTATGTTTAGCTCATTAAGAATCTCATACTAAATTCAGCAATATGTGTATTCTTGCCCAGATTGCTAGTTTCTGATGACAAACAGCAAAGATATGAGACAGGCAGGGGGAGTGGGAAAGAAACCTTAAGAGTTCTCTGGGAAGTCCTGGTGAATGAAACAAAAGCTTCCTTTATGCTGTCTTGCTTGCCACATTGGTCCTCAGCTTCCCTTAGAGACCAATTAGGTCTATTTTTGTTGCTGTTCTTGTTTGTTTGTTTCTCCTGCTAAAGAATTTTATGTTTTTTTTAAATTATTTTTCACCTTCTCTAAACATTCCCTTTACCATATATAAAACTTTGTAGAAAAATACTATATTGGGGGTGGGGAGGTAGCACAGTAGGTAAAATGAAGATCCAAGTTTAGACCCCTAGCACCCATTTCAGAAGCTACATATAGCAATATGGACTTGTAATCTGAGTGCTGGGGGTAGGGGTGGAGACAGGACCATCCCAGGGGGCTTTGCTGGCCAGCTACTATAATAGCAGAACCAAACTGGTGCCTGGTCTGTACACACACACTCTTAGGGTACAGGGAGCTAGAGAGGAGGAGAAGAGACAGAGAGAAAAATAGCATCTTGCTAGACAAAACAGTGTTTTTACCCCCTCAAATTCTGAGGTTGTGTGACAATTTTGTAATGTGGCTTTTGTTTCTTTGTTTGTTTGTTTTGTTTTTGTTTTTGAGGGGGACTCGGGGATAGAATCCAGGACCTTGTGTGTGCTAAACTTGTACCCTATCACTGGGTTACATCCAGACCCCACACAGTATTAAATGAATGGTTTCTTAGTGTTATCATATGTTGATGAGTCAAGTCGTTATTTGAAATCTAACCAAAATCTACAAAGGTAGCCAGAAAAATAAGAGAGTTTTTCCAGTTCTTTCCATCATCTGTAAATCTTTTGTCAGTTGTTTTCTCAGCAGGAAGTAGCTTTTTGTAGTTCCAGCAACTCTTTCTAGATTTTTAAATAAGTTACATTTTTATTCAAGATTTAAGTAAGTTGTGTCTTTTTCAAGTATGAGTGAGTGATAATACAATTACTGTGTAACATTCCATTTACAGTGTGAGTTTTCTTTTTAGATCCATAGATTTCTATTACTGATCAAAGTTTATCACTTTCTAGACCTTTCTGAATCCTCTATTCCAAGATGGTTATTAGAGCTTGGTGGTATTTATCTCCATGGTTATGACAAAGAAGGTAACAAATTGTGTAAGTATATTTAATTCTTACCCTAGCATTTCAAGACTTTGAAATGTACATATGTGTCTATTAGGGTGATCTGAAAACTGCTTGTATTCAAATGCTAATTGCTTGTCCTCTGTCTTACTTACTGTAGGAACACACAGTGACATACCCAAAGTGACTTGAAACTCTTGCCTCTAAGTCATCTATGATTGGTTAATTAAAGTTACTTTGGCTGGGACTGAGACAGAATGCGAGGTAGGCAGAGCTGAAGTTCCAGGGCTTTCAGGGGAAGAGAAGGATCAAAAAAGGAAGAAGCCACCACGGAGGAAGTAGAGAAGCAGGAGGAGATGAAAGGAAGGCCCATGCCATGCGTGATGGTGGAGGAAAAACATAATGGCTGGGGGCAACCTTCTCAGGAGACCAGCTGACATGGAACACATATGCAAATACTATGGGGTTTATCTGGGGAAGTAGAAGGTTAACTTAGAGGTTTAAGATTGGCCAGTCCAAGGCTTAAGGCCTATTAATATCCAACAGGTGTCTGTGTTTATTTGTAAGAGGCCATATAGGGAATTAGTAAGGGCTTCTGAAATGCAGACTCTTAAGTGGCAAGCAGTTCATAATCCTGGACAACCATTGAGAAAGCACTCTGAAAGCCCGGGAAACTGAAAAGAGCGTATGACTTGGCATTGCTTGAATGATAAAAGGACCTGAGCTGAAATAGGCAGAGCCCAGTTGAAGCCACAGCTCCTGCTCCCTGAGAGACATGCAGCAGAGCTTTGCTGAGGGGTGTGCTACGAAGCTGCTGAAACTGTGAGAGTTCTTGGGAGCCACCAAAGAGCACAAGAAAGGCCCAGAACCTGAGAAAGGCCATGAGAACCATGCCCTATTTAAGCACGAGAGGTGAGGGAACCCCCATGAAGAGGAGCACACACAAGAGAGACAAAGTGAGAAGTGATGTAATGCCATCTGCCAGCCCTTAGGCCACACTAACTCTGAGGTGATAAGAAGTGTGTGGATAGAAGAAGCCTCAGCACATAAACTGAGAAAGCAGAGTCCAAGAAAGAGATTCTTGCCACAAGCCATCCCATGAAGATCGAGAAAAGTCATAAAGATGGTGGATGGCAGGAGCAGACCAGCCTAAGGTAACCAGCAAATAGCAAGGCATGAGGCATGCACAGGCTGAGGAGACTGAGGAAATGACAGTAACATTAATGATGGCCTGAGGAAAACTGGGACTGGTTGACACCATAGCAGCAAATGCAAGCAACTGAAGCGGCCTTTGGTCAGCTACATCATGGACCTGAGGTGCGAGGTGCATACATGCTCCAAAGCTGTGGCAAACAAACTGAGAGGAGACCACAGAGATAGAGGCTGTGGCTCTGAGAGATGGCAAAGGTAGAGCCCTGTTAAGGGAGCCAGGGACCCACTATAGGCTTTGAAGCCAGGGCAGGGCTATGAAGCCGAAGACTAAGCCTCACTGTGCAGCAGTTGCCCTGAGGGGTTCAGTTAGTTCAAAAAGCAGCCTGAGGTGCCCATGGACAATCTCAGCTGACTGAAGCCAGCCCCAAGCTAAGCGGTTGAAGCATACAGACCACACAAGCCAATTGGTAACACCAGGCCCAGCCTCAAATCTAAGCTGAAATAAGACTGCCATGAGTGCGCCAGAGCCAGGCTGCTGAATGCTGTTTGAAGTGTGCCAGCAGATAGAAGACAGCAAACCAAGTTGCCAAAAAAGATGAACAGCCTTAATATCCTTTCAGGAGAGTTAGGGTAGGATTGTTTAAATGTTGTTAGGTATTAGGCATTTATAAGTTGTAGGTTATAGGTGTCTTTTAGGTATTAAATATAGTTTAATAAAACTTCCAGTTATATGACAGGTTAAAGAATGACTGCTGACCAAATAATCATATATAATCAATTATGATTATTACTAATTCCTGCTACGTGTGTGTGTCTCCATTAATAATCACGGAACTTTCCCATAGGCATATATAGCAAATGTCCTGCAACTAGAGGTGTGTGGCCATCTTTACCTCTGGCAAATACTGTCAAGGCATAGTTTGCATTATTATGAATTAGGCAGTAAACACAAATGTTGGGTCTTAGTTTCTTGTCTACTTCTGTGATAAGACGCCATGATCAAGGCAACTTACAGAAATGTTTATTTGGGGCTTATAGTTTCAGAAGGTTAGAGTTCACAACCATAATGGCCGGGAGTATGGTAGCAGGCAGGAAGGCATGGCAGTGGAGCAGTAGTAACACAGCCAATATCATTTTAGTTAATCATTATCTTTTTTTGCACTTGTTGCTAGCACTCCATCTAGTATTTATTTTTATGGAGAATCTTTTGACATTTGCCAAATATGCAAAACAGACTTTTAGTCTCTTCTCAGCTTTTTCTGAAATATATGTGGTTATAGGAGGAAGAGTAGCAGTTTTCTGTTGTTCAGATGACTTTCTTATCCTCCCTTCCACTCGCCTAAATCTAGTTTGAGCTTGTACTAGGGTAGGAGAGTCTATGTGCATCCATTTGCCTCTTCTTCAGCTTGTGAATTGCACTATATTTTTACAGTGTGCTGCACTTTCCTCTTATCTCTGCCTCTTCTTTTTTAGTCTCCTTTTCTCATACCTCTTCTGTGGTTTGCTAATGAAACATGTTTCCCAAAGCCTGTTTTTTTTTCTTGGTTTCTTGTACTTTGCAGCTGATACTGTTCCATGGGGTCATCTCAAACACATCAGCTTTGGCAACTTCCCAATTGGCAGTGCATATCCTATGCAATTCCCAGGCTACGTGCACACACCCAGCTGCCTGGTAGCTGGTGTCTCTTAATTGTGAGCTGCCTTCAACATGGTCTACAACTCAGACTCGTGTCCTGCCACTCTTGCTCCTTCTGTGTTCCTCAGCTCTGGCCCATTTGTTGTCTCTCCCATTATTTAGCTTCATTTTGACTCCCTTTCTATCTTCACCAGCCACTTCCTCAGTTCAAACCTGCCTAATCTGTTCCCTGTCAGCTCCTTCTCTAGTTCTTACCAGATAGGTTTCCTCCCTGACCTCTTCCACTCTAACCTCTAGGCCACTGCCCAAGCTAGGTTTCGAAATAGGAAAACCAAAATGAAGGGAGGAACTTCAGAGTCATTTTGCTATTCCCTGTCTCTGTTTTGCTTCTCTTCTTGCCACACATCCTATTTTAGTCTTAACTCCCACCACCTGAAGCATTTGCATGTTCCACTCCCCTGCACAGTACTTTCCCAGGCCTCACTCCTGCCTCTCTGTGTGTCTCTGCTGGGTTGAAGATGTTTTCTAGTGATTCATCAAACCACTGGTTCTTTCCTTGAGCATAGTGCAGAGCACTTCTCAGTTATTGCAAAATAGTGTTTGTTCACCTGCATTCTCTTTTCACCTCACTTAAAAGTAACGTCCCTTTATTTCCTAAAGGAGAGAAAAATAGTTTGCTTTCCTTGTACTCTTTAAAGATTCCAAGTGTAATTACTTCTCATTTTAAAGAGGGAAGAGGTATTCTTATTCAATACAAGATGAATTATAAAATGAAGGAACATTTCAAAGGAAAGGCTGTATGTGTATACATATGTATGTATATGAAACTACCATAAATCATATGCTTATTTTTTATCTGTGGTTCTGCTTAAAGTCTGGATCAGAGTGAAGTATCATATAAAAGACCAGAAAACCGTAATGGACAAAAAGAGGCTCATAGCATTCTGGTTGGAACGATATGCCAAGAGAGAAAATGGGAAGCCTGTCACAGTGATGTTTGACCTGTCAGAAACTGGACTCAGTAGCATAGTAAGCATTCTGCATTAATCCTAAATCATGGTTTGTCCTGGTTCTCTCCATCTTCCTGTCTTCTTGCCAACCAAATATTGTTATAAAATGAAGCTAGCAGAATCCAAAAGCATTATTTTCCCCATGCATTGTGTGTCAAGTCAAACATGGAATAGTTTGCAGAAAATTAGATTTGCTTCAGAATTTCGCAACATTCCCTGTCTGGTGTGTGCGATAGGTAAGACATGAAGGATGGCAGGGCATGAGTCGTTGTGATGAATGCTGACCTTTTTCTCCATGCTAATATCCTCCAGCACCAACCCCCATGCCTGGCACAGAGGAACATGGTCACTAAATATTGAATAAACACATGCATGATCTCTGTGACCTTATATTTTCACCTGGTTTTGAGGGTGCAAGATGTTCATGTGAGTTTACCCCATGCCACCCTCCGTAATTTTCTTGGGCACTTATATATACTTCTTGTATTTGTTTGGGTGTTTGTTTGTTTGTTTGTTTGTTTAGTAAGCTTGGGGAACCAGTTTTCTTCAGGTGATTTTACCAGCCTGAAAACATGGTTAAATTACTCGTTGAAGTAGCAATACATTATGATATATGTACCAATAGCAAGATGAGGTATAAAGATCATTTGAACCTAGGTGTTCAAGGATAGTCTGGACACTAGTGACACTGTCTCAAAAAATAATGGAAGATTACAAAAAGTCTCAATGTCCAACATGGCAACGTAGTAAATTATATTATACCTAATTGATAACTATATATGTTGTTATTTGTGAAAAACTTTTAATAATATTGGAGAATACCTTTTTAAGATGAAAAGAACTGTTTTATTATAGTATGTTACTGTGTACCTCAAAATAATGATGTCTTAGATTTAGATGTCATTTCTAACTTGTAAAGAAAAGACTATTGGTACTATTGTATATTTCAGACATATTAATGTTGTAAAGTACCTGAATCCTTATTAGATAATTCCTTTTTTATATATAACACTTATGATTCACAGGGTCAGTTTATAAAGATGCATACAAGGGAAAACATAAAATGCTTTAGTAAGAGCTGGACTCCCATGTTTACTATAACCTTTTAGCTTTAGTTAAAGAATGGTGTATCCTTTCTCAGCAGTTGAACTAGAAAGAAAAATCTTGTATGTGTCATCAGAGGATGGGCACATACCATGATACAGATTCCATTTTGAAAAGCACTCTTAGAGATAGTACTACAGTATATTTCATGGAGGTATGCTGTGTAGTACCCAGTGTATACACACACCACAGATATCAAACATCCAGAAGTTAGCAATAACTCAAGCTTTTATGAACAAGGACATCCAATTGAAAAAATTATGGTAATGACTACTAGATAAAGACTAGTAATATCTGACAGTGATCACGGATATTAAATTAGGTAACAAAAATTTTATACAGCTAGTTTTTTAAAGTCCTTTTTTCCTGACTCTTACTTAGCTGTAGATTATATGCCCACTGCATATAATGATTATTTATAAAGGTTATTATATACTAGGACTTCTCCCATAATAAAAAGTTATAGGTAGGGATGCTGTAGCAGAAAATATATTCAGTTTACTACAATTAAAGGCACTGCAACTCACATGCTAGGAAAGAGTTTCTAGCCTGTCCTGTCTAGAATTACCAGCATTTTAGTAGCTGGGCTGGATTTCAATTTGTCTGCTTAGCTTATAAAAACTAGCCATATTTATGAGGTGGCTGAGCAGGATTAATGAAACAGCCTGCCACCTTGGAATAATATAGGGAATGAAACATGAATAATATTCTTAATGACCTAATTTCCTGTTGTTGTATATGAAGCAAGAGAACTAACCAGACAGCTGCTTAATACAGTCTCCTAAAAGTTGAAATGAATAAAAAGTAAACTGGCAGGTCAGATAAGTGGTATCATTGCATACAAAATTAATACAGCACATTTTATTGAAGTTCTTATAAGGTAAAATTTACATTTAGTAAATGCTATACCATAATGCATATATGTATAGCCACATATGTATACATATATTATTTTAATTAGTCATATTATAAACGGTATACCCTTTTCAATAATTCTTTAGTTGTTCAATAGAACTTTTAGAGTCTCTCTGTGCAATTACTTTTATATTCATTGCATGCCCCATAGCTTTTGTAGCCTGGAGTGTATTAACTAGTTTGAAGTAATACAAATAGGTTTTAAAATACCAAAAAGTATATGACTTCTTCAGCTCAATTTTAGGGCCAATTCTTAGCTTAATGACTAAAACCTTAACACTTAGAACTATAGATGCTTATATTAGCTTATCTTTTAATAAATATAGTCATCTCACTTGTATTTAATAATTTATCCCCATTAGAAATGTGTAGTTTAAAGTTGTCTGATATGGACCATCTTAAAGCTTTAATCTTTATTTTAGGACATGGATTTTATTCGATATATCATCAACTGCTTTAAGGTGTATTACCCAAAGTACCTCTGTAAGTAATGTACTTCTTTATAAAAATATAATATGCTGAAATTGTAGATGGTGTCCAAAAATGGTACCTGAAACATTTGAAGCACTTTAAATGTATTCGTAGGTAGATCTGTAAATCCTTATCTTGGTAGATACATAGACACTTTTCTGATTTAGTTTTCCTTTAAAGTTTTTAGTACAAGTGAAGTTCTAGACATCAAAACAGCTGTAACACTTAACATACAGCTGTGTGCAATTATATTTTTATTTGCAACATGAGCCCATTTGTACTGATCTTTGTCTAAAATTATATTTATAATATGAAACTTGCTGCATGCAAGAACATATAAACAGTACTAATAAAGTACATTTGTAGGGCAAATAAAGTACAGTATGTTAGTAATTGCTGTTTTAAAATTGGCAATAAGAAAATACTGAACCAGAATGCACTATATTTAACTATGTTATGTAGAGGATTTTTTATTGTTCTGCTTTCTTATGGTGCTGGAAATTGAACCCAGGGTCTTTGTACATGCCAGGCAAGTGTTCTACCACTGAACTAGCATCCTCGGCCCTGTTTTGTTTGTTTTTATTTGTAACTCTCCTGTTAATGATGGGAAATCAAATGATGGACTCTTCCAAGCCTTATATTTTCATTTGTTGGACTTATGTAATAGATTACCCATGGGGAAAATAAGTGACTGCCCCACAAAAACAGCCAGATTTATTTCACTCTACTTTGTTTAAAAAAAAAATGAAAAGGCAGGAGAGGCAAAAGGATGTCAAAAATGGAAATTCACATAGCTGCCTTCATGTATTCCTGGCAGATACCAAAATTAGGGTCTCTTGAGTATCAAGAATCATAATGGATATCTAGAATCTGCACCACATACAGCCCTATAGTGCAATCCTTTCAGAGACTATTTGTGAATGTTTTTAGATAAAGAGATGACAGTGTCCAGGTTGGGAAACGTAAATGTTCTACTGTTCCTATGTACGTGGCGCATATCCTGATTCATTAAGTCTTACTGAGCAGTGCCCATCAATGGACACTACAGAATTACTACTTCATGATATTAACTTGCTTCTTTTTTTTTTTTTTTTGGTTTTTCGAGACAGGGTTTCTCTGTTTAACAGCTCTGGCTGTCCTGGACTCGCTTTGTAGACCAGGCTGGCCTCGAACTCGCAAAGATCCGCCTGCCTCTGCCTCCCAAGTGCTGGGATTAAAGGCGTGCGCCACCACCGCCCGGCTTAACTTGCTTCTTTTATGGGCAAAAAAAACCCTGAAATAATTATTTATTGAACAATCTAAAGGATAAGCTATGTAGAAATAGTACTAATATAACTATTACTTTATAAAATACATCCTACCTTCTAAAACAACAGTTGACTTAAATACTTGTTTGTGATGAGACACTGAGAAAAAAATGTAACTATACTTATCAAATATGTCCAGGATTATTTTGAAAGAACTATTCATGAATTCATGTATTCATATGATGAATTGTATTGTAGCTCATTTCAGTTAACTACAGATGATGTCTGTATTCTACTAAAATAATGTAGTTTTGCAGACGTGAGATTTTATGGGATCTTAAAGTGATTGTTCTTCAAAATCTGTCATGAACTATAACTAGTTTATGCCTTAGTTCTCTCTCTTCTGAAAAGCAGGAATGCTAGGCACCAGGCTACCTCTTACTGGTATCATGTTTTCTTTTTGTGCACTTTACTTTGTGCTAGTGTTCCGTAGCATTCTAGGGGATTTTATTCTTGGAGAAGAATGAAATTACATATTGATTCATGTGGAATAGAAGAATGAATTAGCTGTCACAAATCCCCTTTGTGGTTTCTGATTTTTTTTTCTCACAGTTGTTGATAGGGCTACTTAATATACTCAATTAAGTATGTAAATAACAATTCTTTGTACTTTGGAATTTTTGACTTCCTGGAGCTCATAACTTTTAAAGAAAAGGTACAGTTTCTGTTTTCTAGAGTTAGAGGGAAGCGACAGCTCTGTAACTACTTTAACAGTTTAATCTCAGGAAAGTTTATAAATGAAGCCATAAATTAGACACGCAAATAATTGTTTTGAAAGTGCAGTTGCGTTCAGCATTAACCCAGCATGTTACACCCTTGATCCCCTTAACTATTTTATTGTGTACCTTTGTTAAATCAGCAAATGAACAGAGGGATGGATGTTTGCCAAAGGACAATGACCGTGCATTATTGGGTCTCCTCCCATTGTGAGGTGATGGTTCAATTCCAGAACCACTCATACTTCCCTGAATTAAATCCTAGTCAACTGGCTTAATTTTTTTCTCACATGTTAGCTTTTTGTAGATCAGGTAGAACTGATAGAGTATTGTAAAGGTACTAAGTCACATTAAGTGAAAAAACAAAACCTTTGTTTCATCTTTCAGCAAAAATGGTTATCTTTGATATGCCTTGGATAATGAATGGTAAGTATATTATTTGTATTTTTCTAAATGTTTATTTTTTTTTTGCTTCCATTTGTTTTACTTGGCCAATCCAGCCATGTTTCTACAGCTGTTTAGGGAAATGTTTGTATTATACTTGTGTATTCTTAAAAGGAGGCCAAGTACTCAGTGGTTGTTTTTTTTAAACATATAAGACTGACATTCTCTCCTCAGACACTGGAAGTTTTTCCACTAATGTTTTCTAAAACCAGCCAGAACATATTTCATGTTTTGGGTGAAACAATTACAAGAAGTCTCATTCTCTTTCCCACACACAGGGAGAATAGAAAACATGCATTGGCTAAGTTTTCTCTTGGTTTGGAGTGTTGAGGAACAAAGTAGAAGTCTGAGAGTCACTACAAGTCACCAAAGTCATGTAGCCCTTTTTGACACTCATACTTTTGTTAAGAGTCTTACGAAATGGCTGTTGAAAAAAAAAAACTTACCTAGTAATTTTAAAAGTGTTGTTTGTTCTTCTACTCTGTTTTCATTTGTGTTTATAGAAGTCTATTGTTGCATACAATAGGGAAACTCTGTAAATTGAAATTTTGTTCATTGAAAAGTTCTTAATTGATAAGCCTTTTAATACTGGTGAATAATAAACAAAACACACTTACATTATGAAAACGTTAGATCAAAACACAGAGGTCACTACCAACTTTAGGGAAATAAAAAACAATTATAGCCATGAAATTAGAAAACTAAATGAAATTGATAAATTACTAGAAAGACTTGGACTCCTGAAACTGACTTAACAATCAGAGGAAGTAGCAAAAAAAAAAAAAAAAAAAAACATGAAGAAATGTTAAGACCCTGGTGATTTTCTGGCAAACTCTATGAAATAGCTTTAAAAAAAATGTACTCTGACCCTTTGTAAACAGTTCTAAAAATAGGCCACAAAGGAGTGCTTGTAAGTCATTTATGAGTAAATATTCCTGCTACCAAATATCAGATAAAAAGAAAACTACAGATGACAACCTCTACCATCTATAGATGCACCAATACTTTGAATGTACTATGGCTGGAGGTAAGGCTCAGTGATAAAGCACTTGCCCAAGATGTGGAGAGCCTTGGGGTCTACTCCTAGCACTATAGAAGGACAAAACTAACAAACTGTAGTCAAAGAAATATAAAAAGCATTACAGGCACGGCAGAGATTCCTCAGTTGACAAAGGGCTTGAGAACTGAGTTTAATCCCCAAGAATCTGTATAAAGAAGCCAGTCATAGTACTAGCAAGTGCTTATAACCTTGGCACTGAGAGGTAAGGGATGGGGGTAGGAATAATCAGAGCTCTGGAACTCTCTGGGCAGCCATTCTAATCTAATGAGTGAGCTCCATCCACTGAGACCCTGTCTCAAAAAGACAAGGTGGCAGCAATGAGTCATGGACCCTGCTGCCTGTTAGAGGAACACCTTACCCTAGCTGAGCTGCTATATCAGGCCCCAGTACAAGAGGAAGCTCTTAGACCTCATGTGACTGATGAACTGAGGGGGGTTAATATGTGAGGACTCCCCTCCTCCGAGGAGGAGAGGATGGAGATGGGGAAGAAGGAGGAAGGGTGGGACCTGCAGGGAATGAGGGAGGGGACTTTGGCTGAGATGTAACTTGAAAAAAATAAATTAATTTTTAAAAAGACAAGATAGGTTGTCTTCTGGCTTCCACACACACACACTATGTACCAAAAAACATTACAAACCATATAACAGACCAATGACAAAGTAGGATTTGTCTTAATAATGCTAAGTTGGTTCAAATTAAGAAAATCTGTAATATACCATTACCATGTTAATAATATGAAGAAACCAAACTATGGGATCATCTTAGTAGACAGAAAAAAAAAAACTACACATGACAAAAATCTAATATCCTCTCATGATAAATTCCTTTAAAGTAGGAACAGAAAGTGCTGTTGAAACAAGTAGATTTTGGTTTTTGGGTTTTTTTATTTTTTATGTTTTTCGAGACAGGGTTTCTCTGTGTATCCTTGACTGTCCTGGATTCACTTTGTAGACCAGGATCGCCTTGAACTCACAGAGATCTGCCTGCCTCTGCCTCTGCCTCCCTAGTGCTGGGCTTAAAGGCATGCGCTGCCGCCGCCGCCGCCCCCCCCCCCCCCCCCCCCCCCCCCAAAACAAATAGATTTTTTTATGGTACCCCCCCCCCCCGCAAAACAAGTAGATATTTTTATGGTGATCCAAGCAGTCCATACAAGACTACTTTTCACAAACTCAAGAAGGAGTTCCCCAAATGCCTGTCAAATGTTGGATCATTCACTAGAGCTTTTAGAACTCACTGAAAGCAACTGATGCTCACCGTTGTGATTTATCATAAGGAAAGGATTCAGAGAGAAGTTCCAAAGGTGAAACAGATCACTTTTTTACAATTGATGTGAGCAGCACACAGAGAACATTGCCAGCCAAGGAAATTCACTAAAGCCTTCATGCCTTGGTGATCAGAAATTGTCTTGGGGCTCCATTATGTAGGCATGAATGATTTTGCCTGTGTTTAGTCCTACTGATACTCCATGGCCTACTTCTCCTACCTTAAATCACATGTTAGTTTTTCTTTCACAACTAAGTCCCACCCTGAATCTGAGGTTATGTTATTCCCACTAATCCAATGCTCCCAGGCTAAAGAAAGAGACAATTCAACCAAACATAAAGGCTACCTCCCAGAAGCTGGGAGCAAAGGCCAGACCTTTCTTTAGGTAAGGGTAATTTTTAACTATGCACAACACAGCTTTTTTATTTTTTATTTTTTTGCCTGACAAAGGGCATTTATGCTAGAAACATTTGTGAATTATTTCAGTAATGTTGGCATGAAAAAAATCAGACTTAATACTTCATTTAATTCCAATAGCGTGACTTCAATGCTGTCAAGTCACAAGCTGTTTGAAATTGAAAAGGAAAGTTTAAATAGTATTTGAACAAAAGCTTAAATCATAGTGACCCAGAATAAAAAGCATGATTTTCTAAACCTCCCTTTAATGTTTTTATTATGCTGATTTCCCTTTTTTTCTACTAACACTTTTGCATATTTACTCCAGCATTCTACTTTTGTTTTTTTTTTTTTCAAAATGAGTTAAAAATGTTCTATTAGAAATATTTTTTTAATTAAGTGTAAAACAAGCAGCATGACACGGGACAGAATGTTAACAGTGAAATAGCTATGTTTGGTATTAATTTATTCTAGTAGAGGCTTTTTCATAGTTATATAAACTGTGTGGCCTGGGGGAAAAACAGTTTTGAGTCAGGAAGGAAGCTGGTTCTGGTTCACACCCATAATGATCAGGGCCCCTTCCTCCTCCTGTTTCTGCCTTTTCCTTTGAGAAGAGTTTTCAGACTGAGGGTTTATCAGAAGAACCACAAAGTAAAAGATTCTTCATTACATCATGCAATTCCTTCCTACATCACAGATCACTTTGGCTCATGGTCTAAAATTCATAATTTTTGAGGTCACAGATATGCTCAGAGGTCAAAACCTTGAAAAGCTTCTAGGTGAACATCGGGGTAATTTAATCTTCCTGACTCTCCGTGGAACATTTGAAAAGCGTAAAAGACAGGCATGCCATAAAACCTCCTGGAATTAAAGAATGGTAAGTGTCCTGCCTCAGAAGAAAAATATAACAGCTCCAAGTTCAAACTGATTTCAGAAGATGTGAGTTAGCACTTACAGTAAACTGCTTGACAAAGCAAGTGAAAGTGTACTGCTAACTTGATTATTTTTCCTCAGCTGCTTTCAAAATTGTGAAAAGCTGGCTTGGCCCTGAAGCAGTAAATTTGTTGAAGTTTACAAGCAGAAGTGATATCCAGGAGTATGTCAGTGTGGAATACCTACCTCCCTACATGGGTGGGACAGTAAGTACATTCCTTGAAACTTGTTAATAGAAGAATGCTGAATAATAGTATTCTATACTATGTACTCAAAAGGAAAAGGGCATATTTTTTAATGGTATTTTTCTTCCCTCAAACATCTAGACTACAGCTTCCCCTCCCTCCACTCCTCCCAGTTCCCCTCACCTCCCCTCATCCCAGATCCACTCCCCATTCCCCACCTTCCCCCCAGAAAAGAGCAGGCCTCTCAGGGACATCAACCAAACATGGTACAACAAGATACAATAAGACCAGGTACAAATCCTCACATCAAGGCTGGATGAGACAACCCTGTAGGAGGAAAAAGGTCCCAAAGGCAATCAAAGAAGTCAGAGACATCACTCCCACTGTTAGGAGTCCCCCCCCCAAAAAAAAAATCCACCAAGTTAACAAACATCATGTAGATGTAAAGGACATAGCACAGACCCAAACAGGATCTGCAATTGGTGCTTCAGTCTCTATGAGCCCCTATGAGCATTTGAGCCATGCCCTCCCAGTGTCCTTGAGCCTTCTGGCTCCCACAATTCCTCCCTCTATTTCATGAGGTTTCCCAGAGCCTCTAAGGAGAGAGATCCAATAGAGACTTCCAACCTGGGCCCTCTCTCCTCCTCTCTGTTTAATGTTTGACTGTGGCTTTCTGTATCCACTCCCATCAGCCTCCACAAGCATCCTCTCTGCTGACAACTGGACTAGGCACTGATCTATGAGTATAGCAGAAAATAATTAAAAGTCATTTTTTAGCCGGTTGTATTTGGTTCTGTCCTAGATCTCTGGGCTCTCCGGCCTCTAGTTCCTGATCATCTAGGCAGTGTCAGGCATTGGTCTCATGTTGGACCAGCCATCACTTGGCTACTCCCATGATTCTGCACCACCATTGTCCCAGCACATCTTGCAAGTAGGAGATATTGTAGGTCAAAGGTTTTGTGGCTGGGATATTGGAAGCCTTGTGTCTTCGTTAGGGTTTCTATTGCTGTGAAGAAATACCATGACCAAAAAGCTAGTTGTGGAGAAAAGTGTTTACTTGGCTTATACTTCCATGTTGCAGTTCATTATAAAAGGAAGTCAGGACAGGAACTCAACAGGACAGGATCCTGGAGGCATGACCTAATACAGAAGCCATGGAAGGTTGCAAGTTCTGGGCCAGCCTGAACTACATAGTGACCCCCCCCCCCCAATTTCAGATAAGTTTTTCAGTATTTACATAACTGTGAAAATGAATATGAAAGTGACTTTTCCTAAAGAGTGAAACCTATGTAAATAATCAGAGGTACATTTTGCCTGCCTGAAAAATTGTATTTAAAGAGAAGCAGGACTAGCAGGAGTAAATTTTCAGTGTCCTTCTGTTTTCATTCATTAGAAGAGACTTCAACCAAACAGTTTAATTTAAACTCTGCACTCTTCTTCTGCAGCTTTACAGTTTACATTTTAACCTAGAAAAAACTGAATAACGTATGTTTCAGATACTATACTTAACTTTTAATTAAAACAAAACCATTGTTGCAATGTTCTCCTTTTTTATGTTTTATTTTTGGGGCAGGGTGTCTTGGAGCCCACGCTTCTTACCTCTGACTACCAAATCCCCATAGACATAAAACTGTCATGCTCAGCTCTTTGTGTGTGTTTTGTTTACATGTGTTTCTTTTTTTTTAAGATATATATATATGTGTGTGTGTGTGTGTGTGTGTGTGTGTGTGTGTGTGTGTGTGTAGATACAGGTACCCTTGGAGGCCAAAAGGAGACATTAAAAAATACCTTGGAGCTGCAGTGACAACTGCAATTTTCTGTAAGCTGCCTGATGTGGGTTCTGGGATCTGAACTCTGGTCTCTAAAAGAGCAGTAAGCACTCTACCATTGACCCCCTCTCCAGGCCTTAGGTTTATTTCTGCTTGATTCTGTGTGGTGTATAAGTGTTCGTGCATGTCAGTATGTACATGCATGCACATACAGAGCTAGGGGTCGGCATTAGATGTGTTCCTCTATTGTTCCCCACCTTATTTTTTTGAGACAGGGTCTCACACTGCACCCAGAACTTACTGATTAACTAGACTGGCTGGCCAATGAGCTCCTCCTGTCTGTGCCTCCCAGTACTGGAATTATAGGCAAACATTACCACACGTGACTTTTCGCATTGAATCTAAATTCAAGTCTTCATGCTTTCTCGGCAGTCACTTTACCCACTGAGCCATCTTTAGCTCTATTCATATTTTTTATGTATTGTTTGCTTTTATGGTTTTTTTATTGGTTACTTAATTGATTGGTGTTTCTTTTGTCATTGAACCCAAGTTCTCAAACATGCTAGGGAAATATTCTACCATTGAGCCACATTGAGAAGCAATTATCAGTATTATTGCACCACCTGTGTTCTGTGCTGTGCGTAGAAGAGTCTGCCCTGCTTAGATTTTTGTTTATTTGTTTTATTCCTCTTCTGTTTTAATGCATGCTTTTGTGTTTAAAAACCACACAAGATATACACAACACACATAATGCTTTTAGCCATCTGAACTTCATTTTGGTGTGGAGTAAGCTAAAGATCTAACTCATTTTTTTTTCTTATATGCCTTATGATTACCTTTATTTACTGCTTTCTCTTTCTAGTTTGAAATGAATCCCATCCTTTATATATATATAAAATTCAGCTTATTTTCTTGGCCATAGGAATCAATTTTCAGTATACCATAAGAGAATTATTTCTCTCCACATTACTAGCAGGCTCATGATGAAAATTCTCTCCTTTAGGATCCTTTCAAGTATAGCTACCCACCACTGGTAGATGACGACTTCCAGACTCCACTGTGTGAAAATGGACCAATCACCAGTGAGGATGAAACCTCCAGTAAGGAAGATATAGAAGGTGATGGCAAGGAAACCTTGGAAACCATTTCTAATGAGGAACAACCAGCTCTGCCAGAAAAGGTAATTTTAGGAATAAAATTAAATATAATCTAAAAACTCTCATCTAAAGCTTGGTGGTACAGCACTCTCCCGCCCAGCATACATGATGCCCTAAATTGAGTCCCTAGCATCAGGGTGGGGGGAAGTGCTGTGGTGTCTTCTCAGCTCTGCCATGAGCTGCTTATGTCCTTGAGATAACCCTTGCTTCCAAGTCTTTCTTGAAAAAAAAATTGAAGGAATAGGGATGAGGTGAATTGAATTGCAGCATACTTTTTTTTAATTAAAAAAAAAAAGCTGAGTCCATGCTCAGTGAAAAACTTGGCAAAGTACATCTGAAAGGAATTTTTGTTGTCTAAAATATATTCATTTATCTAAGATAAAAATGAAAGTGGTTAATTTCAAATTTCACCTGGATTCCATTCCTCTATCTCATTTTGAAAGGCTTGTTAATTTTCACTCTTTGCAAAACTTAACAAGGGCTTGTTTGATAAGTATGTTATAATTTAGAACAAATATTTTCAAGAATATCCTGTTTATAGGAGAACCATAGAAATATTTTTCATGGTCATGTCAGTATATGTTAAATATGCCATTCAGATTTGCTAAATATGTTAAAAAACTATAACTTGCATTGAATCCAGATGTTTATTTGTTCTCCCAGTGGCCTGTCCAACTAGAATTAAATCATCTTCATCTTTTCTCCCTTGTTTCTGTTTTTTGTTTTTTGAACTGTAGATTAACCCAAATGAGTCTGTTTCCAAAACAGATGAAAATGAAAAATTTGATTCAAAGATGAAAACTTTTAAAAAGCCATTGAGTGTTTTTAAAGGGCCCTTACTACATATCAGGTAACGAAAAATGTATTCACTGCATTGTTGAAACATATTTTGATCATCTTGGCTAGGGGTGGGAAGGCTACAAGATTAAGAAGATTAACAAGACTTTTACCCTGTTGTTTAAAGTGTTGAGAGTAGAGAGTATGATTTGTTGAGAGTCCAATTTGCCTTGTTTGCCAGACTTGGTGACCATTTCTAACCACCTTTTTTTTTTTTTTTTTTGGTTTTTCGAGACAGGGTTTCTTTATGTAGCCCTGGCTGTCCTGGACTCACTTTGTAGACCAGGCTGGCCTCGAACTCTCAAAGATCCGCCCGCCTCTGCCTCCCAAGTGCTGGGATTAAAGGCGTGCGCCACCACCGCCCGGTCTTCTAACCACCTTTTATTTATTATTTCTTCCATTGAGTGTGTTTAAGCCCTCATCACATTTCATATGGTAATATTAAATATTCATTTATTAATAAATCCTAGTGATGCCTTTGCTTATATTACTGATGCTTGTAAAAACAAAGGGGTGTGTTTGTTGCTTTGATCTTCTGAAAGACCAGCGTGCTCCATAGGAAAAGGGGTTTTAACTAAACCCTTTATCTCTTCCAGATTATTAATCCCATAGAGTCGAGATTGGGAGCTGGGGATAAAGCTCGTAGGTGGAATGTGCTTAATTTGACCCCTAACACTGCAAAAAAAAGAAACCCAGCCGGGCGTGGTGGCGCACGCCTGTAATTCCAGCACTCGGGAGGCAGAGGCAGGTGGATCTCTGTGAGTTCAAGGCCAGCCTGGGCTACAAAGTGAGTCCAAGACAGCCAGGGCTATCCAGAGAAACCCTGTCTCGAAAAAACCAAACCAAAACAAAACAAAACAAAAAAAACCCCAGAGCTATTTCCTGTTACTATATTCAGTATTCCTATACCAACACTAGTTAGTGATGACCTAATGTGGCCTATTTGTCCCTTTCCTTAAAACTTTCATGTGTAACTGTGTTTGGAGTATACCATCCATCAACAATGCAGCCAGACTTCTAAAAAATGTACTCTTGAGATTCTCTAATTGACAAAACTGGTTTGTTTAGATGTGTGCTGATTCTTGTTGGAATTGGCTTTATTGCCATTGTCTGTATATGTGTGTGAGCAAGGGAGAGGCGCACAATATACATTTTGTCTCCTATGGTTTTTCTTTGCCATTTTCCACCTTTGGAGTTTGTATGTTTGCTTTTTTTCTTCTACTAGTAGTTTGGAAGTCAACATTCTGTGCTTTCCAGAAGGCCCATCCACAGCATAGATCCTAGCCTGCAACTCGAGAGGTTTAACAGTGAGAGAGGCTGGAAAGACAGGCCAGAATAAGACAACTTCCAGGACTACACTTTGAAAATGAGTCCACTACCTGTGCCCCCATTGAGCTTTTCCTTCATATACACAAGGACCCCACCAATGTCATATCCCCAAGCTGCCTGTGATTTTTATACTGTTTACTGATGCTCTGATGTCTATAACATTGCTATTTTGTCATGTCCCCTGTTCTTTGAGTTCCAAAACAATTGAGCAATCATATGCTTTTACCATATTGCCCAAGGGTGGGCAAGTTCATCCTTAAACACATGTCTTCTCTACATTAATGAATATCCTTGATGTGCAGGAAATTTCTTATGTAACATAACAGATAGAAACATATTTCCACCTGGGATTACCAATGCAAACCTTCAAATCCAGTAATCTTAAGAGAGAGTCACACCTGAAGACTAGCCTGGGCTACCTAAAGAATCTCAAAACCTTCCTGTTGGAGTTGGATTTTGTGTGTGTGAAAGTGCATGTGTGTGTGTGTAAAATATAACATAGGATTATGTGAAAATCACTTAAGCTATTTACTTTTCAATTTAAAGCAAAAATATTACCCCAAATGTCCTTCCCATTGTTTGGAGGCACCTGATGCAGTTAGTTTGGCTAATGTTATTAAACTACACAGTTTTTCTGGAGAGTTGAGTCTCATTTTAGGTTGTACATATTCCAGTAGCCAATAATAGTGAACTCGGAAGCTTGAGGCTTACTAGTTTTACTAGTTTAACTCCCCTCTGGAGCTACTCCAAATTTCTTTCCATGTCTGTTTTTCTCCTCTACTCTCAGAAAAGCCATTGAATATAAGAAGTTATTCTGTTACTTAAATATATCCCTGATAATCTTTCTGTGAGATTATGTTCTTCTCCATTGTTGTAAAAAATGTGCTGAAGTCTAATCTGTTTGTAATTAGGGAACACCGAAGCAGCAATGTGTTCTGTTTTTATTATAATCAATAATCTCCCAAAGAGTTTGAACAGATCCACCTTAGATTGTGTTGATTATAGGATTAATTCAGCATCTTTATAATTATCTCTTCTGTTCCTTTCCTATTTTCCTTTGGACCTTAAGGAATACCATAGGACTTCTTAGCATGTATTAGCATCAGTATGCTTAAAATACAAAATTGTATTAGGTAACCTTTTTGTCACTATTTTTTATAAGGGAGTCTCTTCTTACAAATGAGCACAAACTATCAGTCAAACCTTATTTCAGACTAATGAATACAGTACTGTTTTAGTCTGAGTACTAAAAATGCCTTCTTTGTTTTTCCCACTAGCCCAGCAGAGGAATTATATTTTGGAAGCATTGAATCTGGAGAGAAGAAAACTCTAATAGTGTTGACAAATGTCACAAAAAACATAGTGGCATTTAAGGTAAAAAAAAAAGTCTTAAGGTCCTAATAAATTATGAAAGTGTGATAATAGCAAGTGATTGGGGGCATATCCTAATGGAAAGAGTAGTAGTGAATCAGTGAACAGCTGTGTATAAAATATTCAGCTTGTACCATGTTTTTATTTCTGATACTTTGAACCACATTGTTCTCCCTTCTAGTAGGGCTAATAGTGAGCTTACTTAGTCTTGTGCACTTCATATTTGGTGACATTAGAATCCAATAGAAACTACACTACAGGTTATACCACATGTGAAAGAAAAGGGACCTTCAATTTGATTGTTTTCTCCTTCAGTGTTATGATAAATTAGATGTTTTATTTAATAAAGGTTGCCCTCAGGCCTGCACATGCATGTGAGCATATATGCTCACATAAACACAAGAGAAAAGCTTAGGGCCAGGTGTGGTGGCACACGCCTTTAATCCCAGCTCACAAGAGACAGAGGCTGATGAATCTCTATGAGTTTGAGGCCAGCCTAGCCTACATAGCCAGCTGCAGGCCAGCAGTGGTTAAAAAGAAAGACCGTGTCTCAAGAAGACAGGGAAAAAAGGAAGGCCAAATGACTTAAAAGTAGGTTTTTAAATAACTCAGGATGCTTTTATGTTATTGGTGAAGACAAATAACATTCTGCAAATAACAACCAAGGTGGTTGGGTAGACTCCATTCATTGTGTATTAGCTGCTCTTTTCTAAGCCATTCTTAAGCCTTGCCTCCAAAGCAGAATGCGTTCATGCCGGAACTGTGTTTCCAAACAGGTGAGAACTACTGCTCCAGAGAAATACAGAGTCAAGCCAAGCAATAGCAGCTGTGATCCAGGAGCCTCAGTTGATATCATTATTTCTCCACATGGTGGTGAGTTGTCTTCCCTTAGTTTTTTCTCTCATGTTCAGAAGGAGTTGACCAGAATATAACGGACTCCACAGGGTTGTTTCAGTGCTTTTATTTGGTTACAGTTTGGGGGAGGTTGCTTGTTTTCTGCATGGTGCTTTATTTTGTGCTCTTGGTTCTGGAGGTTGTTGTATTAGGGTTTTGTTTGTTTGTTGAGAAAGAATTTAAAGTTGGATGAGTACTGATGGGGGAGAGGATCTGAAAGGACTCGGGGAGGGGAAGAATACGATCAAATAAATTCAAAAAGTGTTTTAAATATACTTTAAAAAGTTTTAATAATAATAACGCCTTAAGCCACATATCCAGCCTCCTGTTCATATGTTAAATTACTCTTTTGGAATGCAGGCTTAACAGTCTCTGCCCAAGACCGGTTTCTGATCATGGCTGCAGAAATGGAGCAGCCATCTGGCACTGGGTCAGCAGAATTGACTCAGTTCTGGAAAGAAGTTCCAAGAAGCAAAGTGATGGAGCACAGGTAAGTGAGGGAAAGGGGTTAGGGGGCGCTGTCCTTTCCCTGTAAGTGTCAGATTACTGGGGTGCCTGACCAATTGATAGGTGCTCATCTCTGACCTTCAAGGGCCCCTTGTCAGAATGCTCAGGTGGCTTATAGACTGTGGCACTGAAAAGTCAAAGTGGAAAGCAGGACTTAAAGGGCCACTGGTAAATCTTTGTGAGATCCATTGGAGCCACTAAGAAGTCACCGTGTTCCCATGTGAAGAAACATTGTAGATAGCAATTACAAAAGCTACTCAGAAAAACATGGATACAGACAGTATCCTATTTAAAAGGGAGTGTACAGTTGTATACTTGTGTATGTCCCTATATGTCAGCTGTAACAAATGTCTTTAAATATATATGGGAAAGTGAAGGAAACAAAGGAAGACTTCTTTCAAGTTTGCTTTACTTTACACTTTTTAAAAATTGGAGTATAATTTTTGGAGTGATATCAGTTTTGCTTCCCACAAAGACATTTGCCAATAATCCAGAGGTATCTTTGTTTTTCACATCTCAGGGGTGGGGTACAGTGGGCATCTAGCAAATGACTCCTAAGTTCTAACTCTCCTAAGCCTCCTAAAGAGCATTTGATGAACACTGCTCCCCCAAATCATGACCTCCCCCAACTAGTAGCACTGAGTTAGGAAACCCTGGTTTGACTAGGACCTGAAGGAAATGAAAGAGGAAGGTCACATTGTGACTGATTATAACCAGTGGAGGGCAAAGCAAGTTTCAAGAAAAATAAATGTGCTTGGCTTACATGAAAAACAGCAAGGAGTTCTACTGTCCTTAACTGCTGGAGTGGGAGTGTGTGGCCAAGACACAGTGAGCAGAGCATTTTGCTTATGAGGAATAGTGAAATTTGCCCAACCTAGAGGACTATTCTGTGGTCAAAGGACAGCCCTTGTCAGGTCTTTAAAGCTCAGGGAACAAAGGGTGTCATGGAGTAGGAGTGATCAGCAGTACCCGGCACTGTCATGCAGAAAAAGAAAGATGAGCTGTTGGAAACGCCCACTGATGGTGGTCCCATTGCTAAAGATCTTGCCGGAGGCCAGAACCACATAAGGCAGAGCCCATGCTGAAGAGATAGATGGCAACAACTGGTCCAAACTAGAAGTGTGGCAGATTACAGAGCAACTGTGAAGTTGATGAAGGGTCTTGGCTTCTCTTTGTTGTGGGGTTTTCTTTTGATTAGGGTAGTGGTTTGTTTTCTGTTTTGGTATTAAGGGGATCTTGTTGGAATGGAGCGGTTGTTTTTTGAGACAAGGTCTCATTTGTGTAGGCAAGGCTAACTGAAAGTATGTGACAATTCTCCTGGCTCAGTCTTCTAAGTACTGGCATTACAAGTATTCTCTGCTATGCTTGACCTGTCTTGGGGTTTTTAACATAAGAAATTTGAGCACTGTTTTAAATAAGCAGGCTGGAGAAGATATCTCAGTACTAGAGTGCTTGCCTCATATGTGCAAGGTCTTAGGTTCTATCCTCAGCATTTCCAAACAAACAAAAAAATGAGGGACACTGCAATACAGATCCATAATACCGTTACACAGTACTTAGGAGGTTGTAGTAGGAAGATGAAGAGTTTAAGGCTAACATGGACTACATGCAGAAAACATGTTTCAGTGAAGAAAAAAAAAGTTTAAAAATATTTCAAGGATCATTGGAAAGGGTGATGCAGGTCTGACCCTGAGTACAGGTATCACCTGCCTTTCACTAAATAGTAACATACTTAAAATTTCAAATTCTATCATAGGAGCAAAAATACATTTGGTCATGCTGTGTTTTGGTTTAGTTTGGTTTGCTGTGTTCATGAAACAGGGCTTTGCTCTGTACTCCAGGGATGATCTGGGGACTCAAGGTCTTTTTTGGTTTTGGTTAAGAGCATGAGAAAAATTTTGAAATATTAAGAATGAGTGACACAAAGAATTTAAGATTAATTCAAAGTGCTTATAAAACACTCAAAATGAGGGAATTTGTTAAATATAAATTGCTTTCCTTTCTTTGCTTTGGATTTTACCAGTCGGTAATGACTACTTTCTCTCGAACTATCAAGAGAGAATCACTGTTCCTACCTAGAAGGTGGGAGAGATCCTGGTGCATTGGAACTAACAGCTCAAGTGAAGCACCACCCTCCATTCTAGAAATTGAAAGACAATCTGGGTAAATTCTACTGAACAACATATAAAAAGCTTTTTATTCAATCCCCCGGGGCAGTGGGCAGTATGCATAGGCTCCTGTTCTTTATACACAGCAGGTAGCTAAAAGGGGGATGAGGGTTATTAAGCTCAGTGGTTTACAGGCAACCACAAAGCCCCAGCTTTCATGTTCAGTGGCGACAAAAAGACCCTGGAAGATAATAGATAAATATAGACTGAGCTGCTTTCTGGGTTGAGAAAGGGAGAGGAATGGAACCTTTCGTCTCCAGTACACAACCACTTATATTTAACTCTGCATTTTCCTATTTTGCTTTCAGAAGAAAAAATATTTACTAAAGCTTTGAAAAAGTTCTGTTTCTTTTGAATTTCATAGGTTAAGATGCCATATGGTTGAGAGTTGCAAACCAAACAGTCTCATGCTGAAAGACAGTGTTTCTGCCATGTCAGATAAAACCAGTGAAGATTTCTACCTGCAAGTAAGTGCAGTTTCTCCCTAACTGAACAAATCACCAGTACCATGCAGCACCACAAGGCCATTCTTTTGTGCTCCACTAATATAATGGAAACTTTTACAGAGACACTACCATACTTTGGTGTTTGCTCTCTATCCCTCTCTTTCTTCCTCTTTTGGTTTTGGTTTTGTTTCCTTTGTGAGGTTTAGAGTTTGTTGTGGTTTGGGGGGGATTGTTTGTTTGTTGGTTAGTTTTTGGTTGTTGGTGGTTTGTTTTTTGTTTTTTTTTTTTTTTTGTTTTTGTTTTTTGCTTTAGAGACTAAGACTCACTTTGAACCCAGGATGGCCTGGATTTTCTTGTAATCTTCCTGCCTCAGCCTTCCAAGTGCTAGACTTACAAGTGTAAGCCACCACACCTGGCTTGGAAGTGCCCTCTTCTTCCTGAAGAGGCTCATTAGAAATAATAAATGACAGGTTACTTTCAGAAAGCTTCTGGCAATTTTACTATGGAATCAAGTAAATAGTAGAGCACATGGTGCTTTGGTGAGTACAAAAGACTCCCTTCTTGTATAAAAAGGACACCAACTAGTGCATTTCAATTGAAAAGAAGCAAAAGGACTTCATGCATATATACCTTAGTGGTGGAATGCTTACTTATCACAGCAGAGTCGTAGATGTGATGACCAAAAGAAAAGAGAAACCAAAGAGATAAGTACCTCCAGGAAGTGAATACTCTTTTCCTGGCTCAACTAGAAAATTGGACCTCTTATAACAGAGCATCAGAGACATATATCTCCACCAAGCACATCAGATGCCTCCTTGCTTTCTAGCCCCCAACCTTTCAGAGTAGCTAGGCACCCTCCCTTCAGTGTTTAGAGTTCTGATATTCCAGTTTGGCATTCTCATGATTAATGATTGTTTTATTGATGTCAATCTTTCGTCCTTTTTTTCCCCATTCAGCTCAATCTTTTACTAGAAAGCAATAGGAAACTCGAAGACCAACTGCAGCGCTCTATCTGGTTCCAACAGCTACTGCTTGCCTTAACAGTGGTCTTGCTTGCTTTTGTTGTTTCTTTCTTTTATTCATTATACAGTTAAACAAGTGGTACCTGGTCAGAAACATAACTCCTTCTGGAGAAGGTATACAGACCCCATCATACTTCTCCACCCAGCTACTAGAACTACTGTATATCTGGGCTTCCTACAAGGAAATATGCAGCACATAGAAGGGTGTCTATCTTGAAATACAAGTTGTTTAGATAGAGAAATGTTGAAGGCATTGATTATTAGAAACTATTGCTAGTTAGGAAACTAAGTAAAGATATATGCACTGTATAAATTATTAGCTTAAACATATTTTTTCTTTTTGATTTGAATGCTTTCAAAGTAAAGTTTTATCATGTAAATACACAAGCTGAGCTGAAAAGTCTAAGTAACTTGTAGCCAAAAAAAAATGTAATCTGCTTTTTTAAAAAATACAGAATTACTAGCTGAGCTGACTTATTAGTTTTTTCTATATTATGTATATAAAATATGTATATTAAAAAGGAAGCATACTTAAACAGAGTAATTTATGTAATCATGACTTTGTAACTTTGAGATCTACTTCCAGATGATAGTCAATATTCTTTTGTAATGTAAAGCTGTTTAATGCCAAACCACCTTAGCCTTTGTTTTTCAGTGTCACTGAGCAGCCTGCCTCTTATTAATCTGGGCTTTTTAATGAGTACTCTCGTTTCAATACAATATGGAAAGCTATGTGTGGTTCGATTTTCTTTGATTTCTCTTAGCAGTGCCCAGAAGGAAAGTCTCCAAAACAGCCCACCCCCCTTCTAGTCAATTCTATGCAGTTTCATGTCGTTCCCTATGTTCGGACACTGAACCTTTTGCCTGGTTTATTATAAGGGCCTACTTTTCCATTGTTACATGTTTATCTTCATTCCAGGGCAAAGGAATCTCCTCTGTAGACCACAAGTTATGTCATGTTTGCCCTCATTTTTAAATGAAAGTCTAGTTGTTTTAGATGTTCATTAGTACAATTAACCTTGTGTTCAAATGATCCTTGTTAAAATGTGTTGGTGAGAAGGAAACTTCGAAAAGATTGGAGTATCCATGTATGCAAATATAAAAACAAAGCATAGAGGCTTAGAGAATGGGAACCACCACTTCCAATGGGTTCTCTGGTCCACTTTATTCTCTGTCCTTGGTACACTCATACCCACTCATAGGGCTCCTAAATTCCTACAGAGAAACACCTTGCAGAAGCAGAAGCTAATGAAATTACTTTGTGTTATCATTAGCATGACCAGTTTCTGTTACTTTGGTTCAAATCCATGTCTACTTCTTAATGAAAGAAAAAGAGTCTGCCTAGCAAATGGATATGTAGCCATTTTTGGAGATTTATTATTCTCAGAAGTAGAGTTGGGGGCCCTCAGCTTAAAGAAGTTGGCTCCAAAATCTAGTTGTGCGGAGTGATATAACAAAGCTCCTTAAAAACTTGGCTGAAGAAATAAAACCTTAAACGGACACTAGTGTGATGCTTTGTCTTAATTTGGGTTTTTCTGTTTCAGTTTGCCACCTCCAGATGTGAAACAGACTGCAGTCCACCCTAAGTGCTGTGCACAGTATCTATGCCCCTTTATGTTCACAGTGACTTCCCAAGTGGTAGATTTGGGGCCTTAATATAATCTTATTCCAAAGTATTTGTCTATGCTTTTCATTCCTCATCGGATAAACAAAGAATTAATTAGCCAAGATGATTATAATTGTCCTAACAGTGTCCTTTTAATGTTTCATCAGAAAATCATGTTGACACACTAATTGCCCTTCCTTACTTGATGTCTGGTCAGTTGACTTTAGTAACATATCTTATTATCATTTCTGTGTGGTAAATATAACTATACAGAGCTGAGGAAAATTAATATAATGTCAAAGATATCTAACCTTTTCTACTAATCTTAATCTATATGGTTACATCTTATTTTGTTCTGTCTTCATTTGGTTTTATTTAATCACATTTACATTATTATTTTTAGTATTCTGATCAATACCTTTATCTTTAATCGTCATTGTCTTTTCATGATCAAATTACCAGAGATTTTCATTTTGATTTTTGTTTTCACTTGGGAATGGAAATTAATGCATTTTCCATGAAAACATTAATAAAAGATCATTAGCTTGATCTGCATGTAGCCTAAAATGCAACTGCTGGTTAACCTAGTGTCAAATTTCATAAAATCATAACTTTTTATATCTTACCACTAATTTTGACTGGATTTAATAGCACTTTATTGTACAATTATAAAAAATATATTCCTAGAATTGTTGCCAGTGTAATTTCTCTAATGTTCTGGTGCTTTTCATATATTTTCGGTATTTTATTACTATATTGGTATTTTCTTTGTATAAATTGATCAAAAGAACATGTTTTCTATTTTAATATGTTTTAGAAAATAATTACATTTATGAAATAAATATCATCAGGAAAAAACTTGTCTCTAATTGATAAAACATTTTTTTTAAAAAATCAATGTTCAGACGAACTCTACCCTTTTAAAAATCATTGTAATTCTGTTTGCATCTGCTTTGCATTTTTATAAGGATAGCACTTCAGGCTTCCAAAGATAAATCCCTTGTCAAGAGACCCCATCCTCGAGTGTGTCCTGTTCATCCACATCCCTGTGCCTAGTTTAGGCTGCACACCAGTGCAGTACTCAGCATTAAATTCGCTGCCTTGGCTGCAGCTCTTAAGCCCTTGTTAGAGCCACGTGGGTCTCAATTGTCCAGGGTACCCTTTTCTTGAGTCCTTGTATCGTCATACCTTTGTACCTGATGCACCTGAACATCCAGGTGATTTGAAGATGGCAAAGCAGCACTGTTGTTTCCACAGTGAAGTACAGCCTTAGGCTGAAGGGGTTGGAAGGGCACAAGGGCAACCCAAGCTGGTGACAGAAGAGGCCTTCGAAGCCAGTCACATTTGTCCTCTCTCTGTTAGATGACATAACTGTCCAACAAAGTAGCCCTCTGAGCCTTGTGGGGGGAGGAATAATTGGACCTTCTACAATGAAAAACAGAGATCAGGTAGGAAAAGAATCCAATAGAGACTTACAATGACAGAACATTAATGGGCAGAATAACTGGACTGGGTGATCTTTCCTAGAGGAAGGTTTTATAGGCAATGAGCAACTTGGGGGAAATCTCCATGTAGGGCAGGATTGATTAAACACAGCTGCATTTCCCCCTGTAATTTTCACTGCCCACTGGAGGCTTCCTGACATCACTGGGACCTTGGGCCCTCCCAGTGGAGGCTTCCTGACATCACAGTTACTTGGGTCCTCCCACTGGAGGCTTCCTCACATCACTGGGACCTTGTGCCCTCCCAGTGGAGGCTTTCTGACATCACTGGGACCTTAGGCCCTCCCACTGGAGACTTCCTGACATCACAGGTACTTGGGCACACCCACTGGAAGTTCTTTGGTACCACTGGGACCTTTAGCCTTTCCACTGAAACATTTCTGACATCAAAGGAACTATGGGCCCTCCCATTGGAGGGTTTCTGACATCCCTGATACCATGGCACTTCCAAGTGGAGGGTTCTTGACATCACTTGTACCTTGGTTCTTCCTACTGGAGGGTTTCTGACATCACTGGTGCTATATGTCCCCCCACTGGATTGTTCCTTATATCACTGGTACCTTGGACATTCCTGCTGGAGGATTCATCACATCACTGGTTCCTTGGCCACTCCCACTGGAGGATTCCTGACATCATGGGTACCATGGACATTCACACTGGAGGGTTCCTAACATCACTGGTATCTTGGGCCCTCTGAATGGTATGTTGCTGATATAACTGGTACCTTCTGACCTCCCACTCCAGGGCTTCTAACATCACTGGTACTATGGGCCCTCCCACTGGAGGGACCCAGACATCTCTTATACCTTCAGCTCTCCCACTGGAAGTTTCTTAATATAACTGATATGATGAGTCCTCCAACTGGAGGGTTCTTGACATCACTGGTACCTTGGGCACTCCGATTGGAGGGTTCCTGACATCACTAGTCCCTTGGTTTTCTGACTGGAAGGTTCCTGAAATCACTGGTACCTTGGCTCTCCCACTGGAGGGTTCCTAATATCACTGGTACCTTGGCCCACCTATGGGAGTGTTCCTGCCATCAGCAGTAATTTCAGCCCTCCTATTGGAATGTTTCTGACATCACTGGTACCTTGGGCTCTCCAACTAGAGGGTTCCTGAGATCACTGGTATTCTGGGTCCACCCCATTGGAGGGATCCTGACATCACTGGTTCTATTGGCCTTCCCACTGGAGGATTTCTGACATCACTGGTACCTGGAGCCCTCTCTGACGCACAGGACACTACCTCCCTCCAGAGCCCAAAAAAACTACTGAAATTCTTTCTGCTTATTCCATCTTAGACAGTGTTTTAGGCAGACAGATTGACTATGTCCTAGTTACCTCCCTGCACCTTGTATCTGGGGAAAGATAGCCCATTTATATCTTCTCCCAATTGGTGATAGCTTATACTTTATAGATGTGAGAGTAATGAAATACCATATTTAACCTGTCCACTGAGGCTGGCGTCCCTCCTTCCTAGAATGTTCACAGCTCAATTTCCTGAATATTGCACCTCACTAAAAACCAAATGTCAGTTCTCTAAACTTCCCTTCTTGGTAGTCCTACACCTGCCCTGGTATCCCAATAAAATCACCATATCATATCTTTTCAATTTGCATACTGATAGTTTCCTTCCTTTTAATAAACAGTATTGCCTTCTAATGTTCAAACTCTCATACCTTCCCCACTCCACTCATATTTCATAATCTTTTGTGTGTATTAAAACATTGAAAGATAACTAGGACTGGGGAATTAGGTCAGTCAGAGAAAAAATGCTTGCCTTTTAAACATATGACACTGAGTTTGATCCCAAAGCACACATTTTTTTATAAAAGGCAAAAGGAGTCAGGCATATTTCTGCACACTTGTAATCTAAGCACTAGGGAGGCAGACAGGTGCTCACTGGCCAGCCAGTCTAAAGTCAGCAAGCTCCACATTTAGTAAGAGAGATCCTATCTCAAAAAATAAAAATGGTGGCTAATGCCTGAAGAAAAACACCCGAGATTGTCCTCTGATTCCCATACACACAGAAACACACACATGTGTGCCCACACACCCCCACCAAAATTTTCAAGATAATTGGTTTAGTTGACCTGGTCATTTCCTATATGAAGTCTATGCACATTCTAGAGCAAGAGTTTGGTCCTTGAAACTCAATAGGTTTTTCATGTTCCTTTCTGCTAACAAGCCTGCTTCAGTATATTATAAAATCTTGGTTTGTTAATGAGTAAGGAAAATGAGGATGCTACAAGTCATTCTTTTTCCCAAGATTACATGACTATGCAACTTCAGAGCCAAGTTGAACTGCCTTCCCACTTGTAATGCCTGTTTAAAAAAACAACAAACAAACAAACAAACAAACCAGAGCTGCCACATCTGAGAACTAATGGTTAAAATGTAGAATGGGTAGCTCCAACACAGCTTTACCTTCACTAAACAGTTTGAGAAGAAAAAGAGAATAAACATAAAAGGCTCAAAGAAAAACAGGAGCTAGACTAGCTGAAAAGCTGGTTTCTTGGGGCTGAAGAGATGACTCCCTGGCAAGAGTACCTAACTGAGGAAGGATGAGGATAAGAGTTTGGATCCAAGCACCTATGTTAAAAATCAGGGTGTTGTCATACCTGTAACTACAGAGCTGTGAGAGGGACACAGACAAGAGGATTGATGGACATCAGCCTAGCTCCATATTCACCAGGTTGAATTCGCACATTCACCTGTTTCAAAGGAATAAGACAGAGAGTAATGGAGCAGCCCACCCAACATCCCCTAGCCTACTTTATTCACACGTGCACATATAACACCCTCCCAACACACACACTGGGAGAATTTTAGTTCTCTAGGCTACAGACACACTGTTTCATGTCCCTTCGTTCTTATCTTCTTGAATTCAATCAAGAGCCATGGACAATTTAAACAGATGCTTAGTAAAGCCAAGCAAAGCCAAGTAAAGCAAATACTCCCAAGAGAATGGAGTGGGCTGCCCCAGGGCAGGGAGTATCCTAGTGGGTTCTGCAGTATGATTTCTAAAGGGGTTCATATGAATATTTTTAAGTGGGTGGCTTTCTCATGAAGTAAGGGGATCCCTTTTTTCCTCCTGCATTATGATGGACTGAAGGAAGCTCTTTTCTGGGTATTTCTTCTCATGATGTTCTAGAAAAGTTCACATAAGTGGGAGAGGTGTCAAAGCAAGTGATATTTTAATGATCCCAGAGTTTTGTGCACAATGTCTGGGTGCCTTAGTTTGATTTGTTGGTGACAAAGGGCCTTAGTGTCAGCTGCTAGAAAATACACTCAGGTCTTTGTTCTGTGTCCCCCACAAGCCATTCACAGCAGAGCTCAGCTGCCCTCTCTTCAAATCTCTTCTTTCCAAAAGGGCCTAGTTCCCCTTATGGGTCTGCCTAATTAGGTCATGCCTATCCAGGACAATCTCCTTTGGTATTAACTCAAAAATAATTCTTTTGGAACCTTAATTAAGTCTGCACACTCTCTGTCACATAGCTTAAGATAGTTAGGAGATTGTTATAACATCATAGTCTCAAGCCCTGCTCACACAAGCAAGTAGTTCATAGACGGCCGGGTGGAACCTGAAAGTTTTCCAAATACCATATGCCAGGAGATAAGGTCAAAGCTCAGCCTTACCTCCTCCTTGTAATGGATAGCTTTGAAGTCACAAATGTTCTCCACTTGAAAGAACATCAAGTAGAACTTCTGGCAGGCACCAAGTGACAGGCTCTGGGATAGTCTGTCTCAAGCCTGGCTTCATGAAAAGGGAAATTTCATGACTACAAATCTT
>CAJQZJ010000406.1:768772-805033 GCA_907164525.1 Lophiomys imhausi
ACTTGTCAAAGGTCAATAGCAAAGGTCAATAACTGCCTTATTGCTTCATCCAATGGATTTATTATGACACTAACTTGAGGTGCATTTTTGTTACAAATGTGGCCATACCCATACAGTAGGTTTGTAGAACAACAGATTCCTCCTTTCCTTCTACTATTAGTGCCCTTTAAGTTTCTACACTGGCACTTATTTGTGAACTCTTCACGATGCTAAAGTTAGAACAGTACTCTTCCCTCTCTCTAACTGAACTTTTCCATAACCATAGTAGCAAACACCATTATATATACTCCTTGTATATCTGTAGCCCAGGTCCACTGTTTGGAATCTACACACTTGTATGTACTATCAACTTAGAAGTTGCAAGGGTCCATTTTACAAATGAGAAAACCAGTTCATAATCACCCACTTGAGTTTGCCTTCTAGTCTCATTTCAATGGATGCCCCATTTTAATGCATGGTACCACTCTCCTTCCATTTATACCACCTAGAAATTTGACTGTCATCCTTGACATCCCTTTATCTCTCCCTCTCTCTCTCTCTTTCTCTCTCTCTCTTTCTACTTCTCACCACCACCACCACCTCTACATATATCACAGCTTCTCTCACCTGGACTCCTGCAAGATTCTCAAGGGATCTGGGCAAGTTCTGCATATTGATTCAGCATACTCAGGATGTAAGAAACTGTAAATCTGGTGAGCTCTGATTAAAGCCCTCAAATGGAGCCATCAAGGTGCCCCAGTGAGTAAAAGTGTTTCCTGCACAATCTTTTTTTTTTAAATACTTTATTTTTTTTTCTTCAAGTTACATCTCAGTAACAAACCCCTCCCTATTCCCCCTTCCTAACCCGCCCTTCCACCCTCTTCCCTCCAGAGGTTTCCCCTTTCAGTCCAACAGCTGGTTCCTTCTCTTATAACAGTAAGTATTATACAAAACAATAGATATAAATATGCCACATTTATGAGAGTAAATTGGCCCAGTATACCTTCCCAATGTTCAGTTTATACCTATTTGGCCCCTGACTTTAACATTCTACTATCTACCTAACTCCATGAGTTTAAAGGTCTATATGTGACTCAACATTCATACCATCTTGCAACACACTTTTAAGAGTATCTTCTTAGATCTATAACACCCTCTTGATTCCTAAACAGTTCAAAATTTAACTATAAGATTCTATCTGTCTATTCTTCAACCACCTCAGAGACCTGAGAGGGATAAATATATTTGCTTGATCTGGGTTTCAACTATAGTGGAGAGAAATATGGGGGGGGAGAAATTAATATAATTAAAATAGAAAACTATACTATATGTGCAAAGGAGATGGTACAGACCTCTGTAGGCCCCCATGCTTGCTTTTTTAGACCTTGCTCATATCCTAGTCGGGAGAACTATGACCCATGTAATATCGTGTTAGAATACATCTCTATGTTCTATTTTCTAGCTCCCCATACTAGTTCCATAGCTCACACTGGGACAAAAAGTTGCCATTTCATATACTCTTAAGAAATATGGCTTTGGCCAAAATTTATTCCCCCCCCCCCCCCTTAGTTCAGTTATGGTGCTAGTGATGGAGTTCAGGGCCAGTTGCATACTGGTCAACTGCCCTACTGAAATGTGTTAGAATCTGCATGTAATAGTGTACATAATAATTCTTGGAGAATAAAGGGTATTTTCCAACATTGAAAACCAAGTATTAAATAAAAATTATAGGTGAAGCTCCCTTTTGAACTGATTTCCTGCATTAGACCCCAACAGACCAATCAAAAAAAAATCAAGATGAAATCATTTATGCTGGAATTCCATTTTACTAGGCTGAGACTAAGCTTTTTCTGACCTGAGAAATCCAGATTTGAAAATTCCCAAAGAAACTACTTGCACGTAGCAATGATTCCTTCTTGCGCATAGAATGTTCCTTCTGCTTGAAACTGAAGACAAAAGAAGTAACTTGAAATAGCTAATTGTTAACTGATCAGTTACCTCCTGCTGTTCTGTCACCCTGTTCCCACATTAGCATAAAAGTAACTTCAAACTGACCATTTCAACTGGACCTACCCTACACTTGCTCTCAGTAGCCATGACAGTAAGGCTGGAGAAAGCTAGCCTAGGCAACATATCAAGACAGTCCCAAACAAAAACAAAACACATGTAACTTTTTCTTTTTTATTTCTTTTATTTCTTCTTTCTTTAAGCATTTCTCTGTAAAATCAACCTCATTCACTTAGACTGTTAGAATACCGAGAAGGTCAAGGTGAAAATTTCATGACACTTGTAAATAAAGGAGAGGAGTGAAAATTCTTTCTTTTCTCGTTTTCTGAAAGTAATTTGTAAAATTAATCAGTTGTGTCAAAGTGTGGGTTTTACCAACAATAAGTACGGCCAAAAAAAAAAAAATCTGCATTGAATCTCTAAGACTTAGGCTCAGTGGATTTGCATTCCTGTTTTTCATTTCCCCCTACAGCAATCTACAGTTTAGTCACAGCCAGAGTACCATCTGTGTGGCTCTCTCTCAACCATATTTTTTTGTTATCTCTCTGTGTATTGGTTGAACATAGAAAGGATAACTGAGATTCACTGAGATACAAGGTCATCATGAATGCCACTATTGCTGTGTGCTTAGTGGAGAACCCACACAGACTGAGGCCTGAAACTCTTTTCTGTTAGGCAATTATTAGCAGCAAGTATTCACTCAGCATAAACCCAAGTAGGCCTCACAGAGGCACTGTGAAAATATTAACCTTAGGGGATCTCATTACAAATATAACATGTAAGTATTCACATAACGCTTGTCTCAGTTTGTGCCATTCTCTAGATTAAACTGCACATAGTTTCATGACATCCTGCCTCTTTACGTGTTTGTGACATTTCTTTATGAGTGTTCTTGCTATTTTATGTTCCTCTGAGCTCTTCTCTTTGTTCCACTGACATTTTGAATGATTTTTGAATGATTCATTCATTTGAATGATTGAATGATTTCAATGATTCTGACACTGATCTTTGGCTAATTTTTCCTATTAACTCTTCCATTTTATGACTTAAAATCAATATACATTTCTATTAAAGGCTCAGGGTAGAGAAAAGACTCTGTGAACTTCCTATATATAAATGTATTTTGTTTACCCCAGGCACCTCTTTCTGCTACTTATTGAATCTAATGTTCTTTAACTGGATTATAGGTGAAATTTCCACATCCCTTTTCTTGCCAATGGGACTCATTATTCAATATTATATTTCCCTGACCTACCATAAATAGCATGCATAATAGTATTAGACTGTTAGCAAGGCAGTCCCTAAACAAGCAGCACTTGAATCAAATGTTGAACTAAAAGTTCAACATTTTGTAGGGTCACAAAGTATGAGGGATAGAAAACTGGTTTGTCCTCTCTTAGATATAAGCCTGGGAAAGCCAATCAATCATAATGGTGCTATAGAATCATCAAAGAAAATATCACTTCTTAAGCAGGGTCAGATAACCTTGAAGATGGAGCAATAAGGAACCCTTATTCCAGGAGTGTGCTAGAAGGACTCATTGAATGAGGAGCCAGAGTGGGACTAAGAAGGCCTGGGACTGGGCTGAAGATAATGCATTTCTAACACGCAACCCATATTGATGTCAGAGTACCTGGACCATGCTTTGAGGAAGAAGACTGCAGAGATGTTAGAAAAGACCAACCAGCAACTAACCACCAGCTGGGCAGGAATCTCTGTGAGTAAAACATTTGCTGAAGCAAACATGAAGATCTGAGCCTGCATCCCCAGAACCCACATGAAGCTGAGCACTGTGATGTGTGTCTGTTATCCATCACTCCTGCAGCTATGTGAGAGATGAAGCCAGGAGGATTCCTGCCATCCATAGCAGTAAACAACAAGAAGTCCTGGCTCAAACAAGATGGATGGTAATGACTGACACATGAGGTTGTCCTTTCAACACCACAAGTACACTATGGCATACATACCTACATTCACATACATGGACATGTTCTCTACACACCCATGGGGGAGGAAAGTAGGGAGGGAGAGATTTTCTTTTAATGAAAAACCAATCGATCTCAGGGCTCATCCGAAATCCACAGAATCAGAATCTGCGTGCGCATATGGGTTTCCATGTTCCCCACGTGATCATGTGTATTTTAAAGTTTGACAAACATCCATAGAAAGGGTATTTTCCCCTTAAAGCTCCCATGTTCTAAAGGAGTTCTCATTTTAATTGATTATTAGGCATTCCCTCAACTGCAAGAGTTGTGGTGAGAAGCTGTTGTGTATGCCTTTGCATGAGATTCACTATCCAAATAGTTTATGTCCATTTATAAATAACCTATGTCATGTTTGGAAATTCTTCAAAAGGAGTTAAGCATGTATTGAATGTTTTGATGTGTCAAGTACGATATGTAGCAATGTTCCAAAGAAAAGCAAGATAGCAAGATATGGCCTCTAGTGTCAAGAAATCATAGAATTCTAGTAGAATGATTGATCCCAGTCCAGATTTAACATACAAAATACCAAATTGTTGTTTGAATTTGGGGGAGAGTATCAAGAAACAAACTATTTTTTGTCATGGAACATATTCATTTTACAGTTGGATAATTAGAAGTATCGTATTTTCCAGCTGGCCATGCCCCAGAAATCTAGAGATTCCTAGTGGGGTTATCATAAGTAATAAAAGTCATACTTGGTATATCTTAACAAGAGCATTGTGTAGGTAAGGGTGTCCCATGAGGAAATACCATCAAGTAGCTCAATTAGTGAAGGAGAGTTGACAGAGCTGTTTCTCCTAATTTTCCTAGGGAGGGAAATACTAAAGTATAAACAAGAGTTTAACATTTTTTTCCACTTGCATAGGTGTGTCATGCTAGGAGCTAGCTGATGACATGCAGTTTTGAAAGTAGATGCACCAAAGGCAAGTGTGTAAGTAAAAATGTGTTTGTATAGGAAATAATTCACTCTAGTCTCAGAAATATATCCTGGAAATGAAGCATCTGAAATAACAGAGGAACTTAGTAGGACGTGAAGACTCGATAATGTGTTCATTACTTGTCTCATTGTTCTGACAAAAGCAACTTATGGAAGAAAGGGTTTATTTTGACTTATAGTTCCAGGGTATAGAAACCATTCTGGTGTAGAAACATGGAGACAGGAAAGGGAGGTGGCAGGATACATAGCATCTGCAGTTAGTAAGCAAAGAAGAATGAATGGTGGTGCTCAATTAGCTTTGTTGTTTTTATTCAAAGACCTCAACCCATAGAAAGGTGTCAACTACAGTTACACTCACTGTGTTTTATTGCCCTCGATAACTTAGTGTAGAAAATCCTTCAGTAGTTTTTCCATTACAATGGAATTCAAAATTTAACCATCACAAATGAAAGTGTAAAATGTCTTCGGGAATATTGCTTGGAAGACTATCTCATGCATAATATATCCCTGTTGTCTTGAAGATATTAATGGTTAACCAAGTGTTATATTGTGGTTTGGGGGACATATCACTATGCATGTTAACTTAGCATTTTAAAAAATATGGTGGGCTGTACAAAGCAATGGCTCTTGTATTAAACACTTCTTTGAATAGTTGGTAGTGTCCACAGAATGATCTATGAGGGATTTACCTGAATAATTATGAAATGTAACACTTGTGAAATTCACATATTTGCAAATTCAACCAATTTTCACAAATCATTAGCAGGCATACAGTGACCTGTATTGAGTGGGGTCTAGCTGTTACAACTGTTCATATGATCACAAGTAGAAAAAGACACTTTGACACTGAGCTCTGAAAATTAATTCAGATGTTTACTGCAAATTAGTAGAGTTGTTTAATCTTTTAAACCCATGATCCAAACAGAGACCATTCTAGAGACCAATTATTCAGTATTGGAAATTTCTCCAGACCTTGAGAGAGAAAGAGAGAAGATTTGAACAGGTATTATGCACAATTTCTTTTTACATATTTCAGTATGGTTTCTATCCCTACATATAAGATGGTCTTTGGAAAGAGGAAATATTTCCCCAAATCTGTCCTGAAAACCATCCTTATTAAGCAAATAGATTTCATTTGTGTGTTCATTAAACGGATTTTGCTTTAGTGGATCTGTGAAATCAATCCACTTCTTGCTTAGCTCCTCTGGATAATGTATCTATTAACTTGTCTCCATTTATTTTCATCCTATGGGGAAATGGTTCTTCCCATCTAAGGCTAGCTACCAAACATGCTTGGGATGGGAGAGAAGGGTGTGTTTCTACATGATTATTTCCAAAGAAATGTCACTGAAATGCAGATGGGAAAAACAGGGGGCTTTTGTTTGTTTCTTTGGCACAGCATCTCGCCTGCCGCTTTTAAAGTGAGAATAAAAGGGCAAGTTTGCATCTTCAAATAGGTTCTACAAATAGCCACTGAATTAAATCAATAACTCTTCTGGGTGTTGCTGCCAATGGAGAGATTAGAGGAGTTTTTGCTCCCAAATGAGATAAGTGGTGGACTGTACAAAGCAACGGCTCTTGGATTAAACACTTCTTTGAATAGTTGATAGTGTCCTTAGAATGCTCTATAAGGGATTTACCTGAATAATTATGAAATATAAAACTTGTGAAATTCACATATTTGCAAATTCAGCAATTTTTCACAAATTATTAGAATGATTTTATATCCAAAATGATGCAAAGATCATAAAATGACAAAATTGTTATTATATGGGTTATAGACATTGCTTAGTGGTTAATAGCACGTATTGTTTTTCCAGAGGACCCACATTCAGTGCCCAGCAACCAAATAAGTCCACTCACTAATGACATGTAACTCCATTTCCTGGGTATCAATGCCCTTTTCTGGCCTCCATGGGCACCAACACACATGTGTCCACAACTATGCACAGAGATGAAAATGAAAATCAAAACAAAAATCTTTAAATTTTTAAATTTTATTTCACTTCTATGGATATTTGCCTACATGTATGGGAGTGTAACGTGAATACAGTGCCCAAAGAGGTCAGAAGAGGATAATGGATCTCCTGAAACTGGATTTATACATTATTTGAGCCACTGCATGAGTGCTGAGACCCAAACCTGGGTCCTCTGCAAAAGTAACATGTGATCTTAACCACTAAGCCATCTTTACAGCCCTGAAAAGCAAAATCTTAGCATAGATGGTGATAAAATTTTGTGAAATATACAGCAGAGACTATGTATGTTTGTGTGTCTGTGTGTATGTATGTATACATGTGCGTGTATATCCATAAGTACTCAGAAAATATAATTCAAAAAAGTGTTTAATATTTCCAGTGAGATGGAACACTCTGAAAATGTACTTCATTAACAATAATTGTTTTAATGGTAAAATATGGTTTTCTCCATTTTTCTCTTTCCTTGTTTTTTAAAATGAGCTTCTTATATGCCTGTTTTTTATAATTGAAATTTGATGAGAGGTGTTAAAAATTTAGTATAAAAACAAATTTAATTATGACTAGTATTAGTTAACTAATTTCTTTGGTACATCAAGATTGATTTAAATGTCAAAAATAAAGTTACAAAGCATTGTCACTGAGCACAACAGGAAAAATGCTTTTCTACTATGGTGTCTTTCATGTCATAGATATTCCATGTCTCTGTGTTTGGGTTCTTCCCCTTTCAAATAGATACCCAGGTTTATTCTTCAAAAGCCAAGATCTCAAAACCAGAGTTCATTCTCCATTTGTAGCTGGCAGGTCATGAATAATTATAGCCTTAGTTCTCACCAAAATAGCCCATGGTAACTTGCCTTGTTAGACACTAATCTAGTTATTGCTTAGGATTTTTTAAAATTAATTATTTTTTATTTCTTCAAATTACATCTCAATCACAATCCTCTCCTTACTCCCCCCTCCAGTCCCACCCTTCCACCCTCTTCCCCCTCCCACCCTCAACCCCCTTTTTTTAAGTTTAAGGTATATCTTTCCCCTCCCAACAGCTCCCCCTTTCAGTCCAACAGATGGCTCTTTCTCTTATAACAACAAATACAATACAAAACAACAAAATTAAATTAGGCCACAATTATGAAAATTATAAGGCTTAATGTACATTCCCAATGTCCATTCCATACCTATTTGGCAAGTGACTTTAACATTCTACTATGCATCCATCTCCATGAGTTTAAAGTTCTATATCCAACTCAGCTTCCATCCTAACTTGAGGGTGTTCTGGATCTAAGAAGTTTTTTTTTAATTGCTTAGGATTTTAGAAGTGCTTTTCTTGCTCAAGCTACAGCTTTAGTCTCTGTCTTGAGTGCACCCCATTCTCTGCATCCAACTTGCTTTCCTACCTCCTCAAAGACTTACCACAGTTCCCAATTTATTCAATACTACCTGGTCTATAAGGCAAAGGAGTGTGAGAGCAGCTAGAAACATTCATGATTTAGCGAACTTTCAGTGCTCAAACACCTTATAAAAGTTACCCATATCTCTAATAGTCTATATTCATGGTCAACATAGTATAGATTTAGAATTACCATGGAAATAAATGGCTGTTCATGGCTATGAGAGTCTTTATGCACTGGTTTAAATGAGGTGAGAAGATTCATCCTAAAATGTATGGTACCATTATATGGGCTCAGGTTCTAGACTGATCATGGTGTCTCCCCTGCCAGGTAAGTATCAGGTTCTAGACTGAATAAAAAGGAAAAAGTGAGCTAAGTACCAGTATTCATTGTTCTGTGCTTCCTGATTGTGGGCACAATATAATCACCTACTTTAAACTCCTTCCATTATGACTTCTCCTCCATTACAGACTGTACCTTTGAACTTTGAGCCCAAATAAATCATGTCTTCCTTAATTTTTGTCAGCATATTTTATCACAGTAACAGGAGATGTCATTACCACAATCTCATTCTGGAAAAATAGTATAGAATTCAGTCTTTCTATTGTCTTAGAGCAATGCTTTCAGCTCCTACTAAAGCAATGGATTCCCTGGGGCTCTTGCTAAAATGCAGATTATGACTCAATAGGTGTGAAGTGTGGTTTAAGATTAAATATTTTCAAAAAGCACCCAGGTAGTGTTGATGCTGCACTATGCCAGTTGCATATTATATATATATATATATAATATATATTATATAAGAAAAGCACTTCTAAAATCCTAAGCAATTAAAAAAAACTTCTTAGATCCAGAACACCCTCAAGTTAGGATGGAAGCTGAGTTGGATATAGAACTTTAAACTCATGGAGATGGATGCATAGTAGAATGTTAAAGTCACTTGCCAAATAGGTATGGAATGGACATTGGGAATGTACATTAAGCCTTATAATTTTCATATATACACATACATATATATGTATATACATACATACATATATATATTTGTTGGTATAATAAGATACCCCACACTGGGTAACTCATAGGGGAAGGAAGTTGATTCTGTTCATGGGTGCTGGGAACTGGAAATCCAAAACCAGGACATTGCATTTGAAAGCTCTTGATAGATAGTAACATGATGGAAAGTAGATGGCAAGTGGGCATGCATGGAAGATGTCAAGCATAAAGGGCAGCCTTAAGTTAGGGCAACCTTTTCTCATGTAACTAATTCAGTACCTTAAGAAATAACATTAAGGAGCAATAAGATGTCTCAGTAGCTAAAGATACTTTCCTCCAAGCTTGACGACCCAAGTTTGATCTTCAGGACCCACACAGTGGAAATATAAAAATTCCTGTAAGTTGTCCTTTGGCCACATTAGTGTCATCTGCAACCTTAGAAAGAGATTTTGGGGCCAGCCTGGGTTACATGAGACACTGTATCAAAAAGTGAACTCTGACTAAGTCTGCTTACTCCTATACGTCATAACATAGGTAGAGAATGTGCAGACCTATTACATGGCACTACCCTACCTTTAGGATATTAAAGAATACAATTTAAAGGTATCATTTGAACCTTGATCTACTCTTCCAGCACAGAACCTAAAGAATGGTATGACACAGCTCTTCAAAAAATGCACTTTCTTAAAATAGGCTTTCCTTTCGTGGGAGGATCAATTCTAAGTACTCACTCTTGAATATCAGGAGAAAATAGTTTGTACAAAAACAAACAGGAAAAAGCTTCCCCAAAACCAAAAACCAACCAAACAAACAGAACCCAAAAAACAATAAGAAAACACAATTTCATTCATACAAAGATGGCTGAATAGATGCAAGCAAGACCCGCTCTAGCTACTATTTTAGTGTATCTGTCATGCTTGAAAGATAATCACTCCAAAGAAAAGGAGACATGCCAAATAGGACTTCAAAGCTGAAAAACACAGTTTTTAGCAAAAGTACTCACCAAATACTGCTTATTTGAATGTGTTTAACAATTCTGATTTCAATGGTTTCTCAACTGCCTACTCATCCAGTAAGAAGAGGAGGTCAGTTACTATCATACTGCCATTGTATTCAGCCCAGTTACCTGTTACAAAAACATGCTGTGATAATGAAAAAAAAAGTCTCCTGTATCCAGTGCTAGTTCACCACCAACACTATGAATGTCAGCATCATATCCAGAGGTTTTTTTGTTTTGTTTTGTGTGTTGTTGTTGTTTTTTTTTTGTTTTTTTTTTTTTTTTTTTTTTTTTTTTGCAAGACAGGAATTCTCTGTGTAGCCCTGGATGTCCTGGAACTCACTCTGTAGACCAAGCTGGCCTGGAACTCAGAGCTCTGCCTGCATCTGCCCACCCTCCAAGTGCTGGATTTAAAGGCATGTGCCACTACCACCCAAAGATCTTAATGGGACAAAGTAACCACAGCTCATTCATATATTAGCTGACACTGCCCCATTGTTTGTCCTAAACTGCTCCCCTGTGCTGTCATTCTCCTCTGAGTTCTGGTACTTTATCTAATCAGAAAGATCTCTGTGCCTATACTGTACACACTTAAGGAATGGATACTTATATTGCATATAAACTCTGATAAAGATGTAAGGAATGGATACTTATATTGCATATAAACTCTGATAAAGATGCATGACCATCAACTGAGCAAACTTTACTCACTGGATACAAGTTTGCAAAGCTTCATTCTAAACAGGGCAGCAGGTGTGTCCTTGACTTACTTGATTTTTAAATTACAACATGTATTTAAGGTACAAGTCTACTATATGGTGATTTTATTATACAATGATGTTATTGCTGGGGCCCATGCCCTGGACTCTTGGGGGCGGGGATGAGCTGGTGCGGAATCAATGACCCAGATTCTAGGAGTCCAGTAAGTGGCAAAAGCAGACCCGTTTATTTAAAAAAGAGGGAGCTCCCTTTATAACCTCCACCCAGAGTACCATTGGCTCCTGAACTGCAGGGTACTGTGGCTCTCCCTCATTGGCTAGTGTCTCATTCATTACCAGGTGGGGCGTCATCAATCTCTAGGCAGGTCCCAGAAGGTCTCAGGCTGGGTATGTTTGGGCATGCCCAGGCAGGTCTCTCAGGCCATTTACACGCAGAAGTCCACCTACGCATGCCCTGTTTAACAGCAGGAACTTCCTGCTCAATAGCAGGCCTTGTTCCTTCTACATAGTCACCCTTTTATTTTTATTTTTAAATTTTTAGCAACTCAGTGGGAACCAGAGTTCTTATGCTCTGATTTTGTTGACCCCATCTCAGGGAACCCCAGTATAATGGACTGTGCCTGTCTTAGGTTGACCTGCCTGGACAGGTTCTTACTCATCATTGACTACTAGTTCTCAAAGGGTGGCATCTCTGGAGAGTGCTTAGTGTGTGTAGGGTATTAAACAGAGGCTTCACAGATCTCCATGAGCCAGGCTCCTATCACCTCTTTAGATTGGCTGTGGTCTGGGCATTCCAGACCCATGAGCACCTGAAGGGTAGTCTTGTTGATGGACCATTGCCAGATGATGTGCTGTATAAGATACTTAAGCAGAATGATTAATATGATCACAATTCCTCCCATAATGGCATAGGTGAGTACCCAGGAGGGGTTAAAGAATTTTTTTTGTTATTCCAAACTTGTTTTATGAACCCTGTATTGAGGAAGCACTGGGACCCTGGTCTCATTGAATTTAGAAATGCTTTCCCTGAGTAGAACAGAGTAATTGAGGAACTTTTTTGACCAAGTCCCCCTTCTGTCAGTCATTAGGACGACTCCCATGTCCTCAAGGATGTTTCTTCCCCAAAGGTTATGGGGACTTAAGCGACTATAGGCTAAAATGAACCTTGTTTCCCGTCTATGTCCTTCCAATGCACAGGACATAGAGTTGCCCTGGTAGGCCGTTGGCCTCCCACACCAGTGATGGTGGGGCCCAGTTTGAATTTCCAATGTGGGAATCTCAGAGCCTCAGTTTCAGTAAAGATAGTAACATCTGCCCCAGTGTCGACTAACCCCTTAACCGGGTTGCCATCCAAGAACACAGTCATCATGTGGGAATGAGGGAAAACAGGCAAGGTCCAAAAGACATTGGACTTGGGGGGTTCCCCTCTTACTGTCGGGGCTGGGGCACCCAATATGGAGTTTAAAGTGCTGCCAGATTGCTCAGTAATTTGGGATCTGCAGTCGCTTACCCAATGGAATCCTTTATTACATTTTGAACTTTTAGTTCTAGGCTTAGCATTAAGGCAATCCTTCCATATGTGGCCAAGTTTGCCACATCCACAGGAGGTTCGATCAGGGGTCAAGCCTGCTGTGGGTGGGTGTCAGAGCATACCCTGTCAGTGACTAAAGCCTCAATTGAGGCGGTCTAGGCATCCCCAGGGCCAAAGTCTCTAGTAGCAAGTTACCCACTTATGGATGTTGTCATTTCAGACTGCCACCACCACATTTCGAGTTAGAGCATTAAACCCCTCCCAGGTTAACACCTTGATCATCATGTCCCTGGTGGGCCTGGATACAACCTATGTTCCACTGACTCTGGTGAGGAAGTCAGTAAATGACTCTCCTGATTGTTAAATCAGATTAGGGAAGTAAGCAGATGGATCACGAGATGTGCATACCTTGAGGACTCTAAAGGCCAGATCAGAGACCTGTTGATGGTAAGCATACAGTCCAATAGTGGCTTTGGAGACAGGGTCAATAAAGTTGCCATGCCCAGTCAGCATCTCCAGGGAGATATTAATGCCATACAGGAGGTTGGAGATGAGCTTGTGCTTCTAGCCTGGTCATTGTGAGCAGATAGCCAGTTTAAGAAGACACCAGGCTCTAGAACTGCTTTGAGGAGACTGTACCAGTCATAGTGGGTCTGCAATTGTATTGACCATTGACACAGAACTTGTTCAAAATAGGGAGTCAGGTCCTGACTCATTGGCAGCCTTTCCAACCCTTTTGAATTCTAAACTGTCAAGCAAGCAACCTTATTTTATCAGCAGGGGTCACACCCTGACTTCAATGTCTCTGGCATTCAGTGATGCCTCCTGTGTTCTGGGATTTAGGGCATGTGCAACCACAGCCCTGCTCAAATATTTCACTTAAATCTCAGATAATAGTAACTCAGTAACTTAGAGAACAACTCTGGACTGTAGTGACAGTCCAAATTCCTTAAAAAAAAAAAACAAAAAACAAAAAACCTCTCATGTTTTAGCAATGCCAAACCACAAAAATATCGTTTCTACCTCCCTATATAGGGAAAATCAAAGACATAACCAAAATTCAAACAAAGAAACAAGAACATTCTCTTCCTGGTGAGACAAACCAACAGATCAACAAAAGGGAAAAGCAGAGGACCCCTGTTCCCACAGGGGAAAAGTACATACAACACAGACCACCTTAAGGGGACAACTCACCAAAGAACTGCCAAAGGGGACATGAGTGCTCATGCCTTGGATGAGGAAGAGTGTGAGGGGGGGTGGGAGATTGACAAGCAAAGAGAACTACTGCTGTTGGATGCAAAATTGTGTGCCCCCCCAAAAAAAAACCCCAATGGTTGCGGTGAAAGAACAGACCTTGACCCAGGTGTAGTCAAAACCCATGACTGCATAGGTAAAGAGACCACATTGGGGACCAAATGTTGCTGTAACCCAGGCCCATGCCCAGGACTCTTGGGGATGGGGATGAGCTAGCACAGAATCAACAACCCAGATTCTGGGAGTCCAATAAGTGGCAAAAGCAGACTCATTTATTTTAAAAAGAGGGAGCTCCCTTTATAACCTCCACCCAGAGTCCCATTGGCTCCAGAACTCCAAGCTGCTGTGGCACTTCTGTGGAGCCTGACTGAATCCATCTTGAAAAAAGATTCCATTTTGTATTAAGTTTGACTCAGAGCTGACCTCCAGTTATAGAACAACAACAAAATGTACCCGACCTTGTGTTCCAGGGGTGGTCCCTTGTCATCACCAGCTGACCACAGCAGTTAGTCAGTAACAACAAGCCAATCAGAAATGGACATGACTAGCTACCCAAATGTCATCCAATCATATGGTAAAGAACCTGCTTCTTTGTCTGAGTCTCTATATAAACTCTGTACTTTTGGGTCTGGGGGCTCTCAACTCGAACTACTGTGTCAGTGAGTGTTGAGAGTCCAGGCTCTGAGCTTGAATAAACAACTTTCATGTATTTACATCAGAGTTGGCTCCTAGGTGGTCTTTGGGGTCTCGAGAACCAGGCAGAACACTTCCTCCTGGCTCATGTCTCATTACCTGGTGGGGCATCATCAATCTCCAGGCAGGCCTGGCCAGGTCTCAGGCCCAGTATGTTTGGGCATGCCCCGGCAGGTCTCTCAGGCCAGTTGTATGTAGAAACCCAGCTACACATGTGTTGTTTAACAGCAGACTTTGTTCCTGCTCATTGGCAGACCTTGTTCCTCCTACACAGTGATACAATTTTATTATGTTTTAAAGATACTTACGTTCATAATAGATTAGAAAATCTTGAAAATTTTATTTTGGGGGCTGAGGAGATGGCTCAGTGGTTGGGAGAACTGAATTTGAATCCCAAGAATTCACAGATATCTTGGTGTAGAAGCATGAGTGTCTATAATCCCAGTTCTTCTGTAAAGAGATGGGGTGCAGAGACAAAAGACTCCTCAGAGGCTTCACCCAGTTAGCAGCCAACAACAAATAGACTGTATCTCAAATAAGGTGAAAGGCAAGGACTGACACCCCAGCTTTGCCTCTGACTTCCATACAACAACCAGAACTTTCAATCTGTTCTCCAATGCATGAACATACACAAACACAGATCACATATATGCACACACAAATTGGTCTTCTCTACTGATAACTTTACAAGTTTTGTGCAAAATCTTCTAATCTGGATAAGGCCATCTGAAGCAGTGGTGGTCAGTTGAGGTTTGGAGGGAGAGGACTTGCTTGCCCCTGGTAGGCATTTGGCAATGGCTGGAGACATCTTTGATTTTCTTAACTGGAAAGGTATGTGCTGGCTGGCTGGAAAAGGGCAGTGGTACTATGAAATGCCACACAATGAACAGAGCACCTCTTCAAATAAAGACTGTCCCACTGTCAAATGTCAGTAGTCTGGAACTGAGGTATGTTTATCCAAGTTCAGAAACTTTAGCTTAGATTCAACTCTCCTCTACCCATTCCCCTATCCTCTCCCCCTTCTCTCCCTCCACCCTACCCTCTCTCATTGAGTTATCTCAGCTGATGAGTTTTTCTACCCACAAACATAAAGTCACACACTCACATGCTTTCACTGTTAGGTTTAATACAAACTTTCTGTCCCTGAACCCCTTGGTTTCTTCACAGACAAGCAGAAACCAAGCCTGGGGTGAATGTTTCACTGCTCTGTGATTATTTTCCTCAGTCATCCACTTCCTCTGTCACCTGAAGGTTCTTGTTTTGGTCTTCAAGGCCTATATTTAGAAGGGAGGTCAGCACTAATTTGAAAGAAATGTTGAGGAATTCTCATTACAAATACTTTTCTGTCCCCACATTTTGGCAAACATCTTTATCTGAATAGAGTGAAAACTTTCCTTGCTAGTCTTGAAGTTGCCATTTAAGATTCTTGAAAAATAAGTTTGCAAATACATTTAAAACAGGCTCTAAGAAGGTCTTCTAAACAGAAACATGTTAGATGGAACAATTGGTTTCATTATCATCATGAGTGGAATAAGAAACACATGGCTCAGTGGGTAAGGGCTTGCTATGCAATCCTGAAGACCTGAATTTGTATCCCTAGCACACATATAAAAGATGGGCATGCTTCTGTAAGAAGGAGGCTGAGGCAAACAAATCCCTGGAGCTCATTGTCCAGCCACTTTAGCCAATGAGTGAGCTCCATGGTCAGTGAATGAGCCTGTCTCAAAGAATGAGATGAATCAAAATAGAGAAAGACACTCAACACCAACTTCTGTCCCCCAAACACACATACATGCATGTGCACATGTGCATGCACATATACCAAACACAGAAAAAGAAAATTTGATGTTAATGAGGTACACTTTGGGTGTTTCTGTGACAGTGTTTCCAGATCAGATTAGCTAAGAGGGGAAGATCTTCTCCTGAGGGTGTGTGGCACCATTCGAAGGGCTGTGTTCTTGCACTGAATACAAATGGAAAAAGGAAATGCACCAAAATTACCTTACTCCACATCCTGATTTGCCCAGTGGTGACTGGGTTCCCATCATCAGAGCTGTGAGCTGCTTTCTGCTACCATGCTTTCCCTACTATAGTGGGGTCTACTGCCTTAAACTGGGGACCAAAATAAACCTTTCCTCCTTCAAGTTGCATTAGGCAGGGATTTTATCAGAACATGAGAAAAAGCTGGTAGTATGCAGGGACTAGGGATGTAGCTCAGTCACAGAGGTCATGATTAGCATACATGTGACTCTGAGTTTAATTCTCTGCTCTCCCTACAGCTACCCCAAAAAGAAATTTACTGACCAAAACAAAATGAATTTATCACATCAATTCTAGTTTACAGGGAGGACTGAACACCATCTTCAGAGCACTACATCACTGAGCTGCATGTTTAGCCCCATCACTTACTGTTTCTACCTTATAGGTAAAGTAACTTTAAAATGGCCAATCTATGTTGGTGGTTTTGTTTATGCTTTCTTCTGTTTTGCCATAGTTCTATTCTGCCAGCTCTTCTTGGCCCATCAGAACATCTATCCTATCACACTAAATGAAAGATTCTCCGGTTTTGCAGGAAAAGAAAGTCAATTGAGATTCCTAAACTAAATTGTTGTGTTTTGTCATTTGACTGCAACTCCTGATAACATCCTATAAGCCAAAGTCACACATCTGGACTAAGAGGTCCTTTACTATCTCTACCCATCATTCATTTCCATAGGGAGCTAAAGTTCAAGGAAGATTACATCCCCCAATCCAGATCTGTCTTGCTGGTCATCACTAGGATGGGGAGTCACAGGTGCCTCCTTTCAGAAGGAATGGGGGTGGATATTGAAAGCATTCACACTATCAATCTTCTTTATTTCCAATTGTTTTTGATGAGTTTGAGCTGTGCTCCAAGCACACCATCCCTAATTGATTATGTTTGTTCTGTCCATTATCTTTGTGTATATTAAACCCATTTCTTGCATTAGCCCTATGCCTCAACTCCCAGCTTCCAAATGCAATGTCACTTGTAATCCTATATTCCTTCCTTCATGCACTGTGCAGAGATAATCATAATACTGAATAGAGTATCTCTGTACAGCTCTAACAAAGAAAAGGATGACTTCTGACTTCTCTTGGTTAGAGTGTCATCTTCTTGCCTTGAGAAACAGGCAAACTCTTTCCAGATGTGTGCAAATTCAAGCTGTGTTGCCAGGATGAGTAGAAAATCACTGGGCAGTGAATAATCTTGAAGTTGGCAGGGAAAACAACCACACCTGTGTTGAAGAGTCTACAAGGCTTACTGATAGCTTAGAACTCTTGGGTGGTGAGATGGCTCAGTAGGTAAAAAGCTTTGTTTGAACCTCAGAACCCACATTTAAAATCTAGGCATGGTGACTGTTACTTAAATTCCTTCCTGGGGAAGATAAAAGCAATGTCTACCCCTTCTCCTAAAGTGCCAGTAGCAAACTGAATCGTGGTTCTGTCAATGTTCACTCTGGGGAACCAATGAATTTATTGACTTCCTTCAGAACATGGATGAAGGGTGTGGGTGCTCCTTTTCCAACAGTCTATAGCATCAGAAAAACCTTACCCAGCAGGGATGAAGGTCACATAGACAGAGAACCCCTGCTACCACTATTTTTCCCAAGACTATATGCTCTAGGCCCTCCTTGGGGGCCTGCAAATGAAAATTTTTATTAAGCTATATTTATTAATACTTAATAGACCCTATAAAACACCTACATCCTATAACTTACAATACTTAATACCTATAAACTATAACCTAATACACATAAACACTTAATACCTAAGAACACCTAACCAATCCTTAATTTTCTTGAAAGGATATTAAAATTCTCTATCATAGGTAGTTGTGGGCACCTTGGTCAGCAGTCTGGCTGTGGCAGTCACAGCAGACTTATCTTCAGCTTGGCTTAGCTTCATCCAGGCCTAGCGACCACTGTTCCCCAATTCATGCTGCCAATTGGCCTCACTGCTCAGCTTGTGGCTGGCTTCAGTTTTACACAGCACAGATGCTGTGGCTGTGAACGGCCTAGTCTTTTATGGTAAAGCTTTGTACAGCCTCACATGACAGGGGCCACACTTTGGTCACTTTCCTAGGTTCTTACCACAGCCTCCAAACTCTGTTTGCCTCCTGGCAGTTTGCTCATTTGCCCAGCATTTTGGGCCTCTGTATGTAAATCTTTAGTGTCCGCTTTTCATGGACTTTCCTTCAGAAGGTTCTATGCCACACCTTTTCGGTCAGCCTTCTTGTGCTGGCTTATGGCAAAAGTCTCTTTCTCAGTCTCTGGCTCCCAGTCTTCTTGGCAATTCTCAGTCCTTGCCGAGGCTTCTGACTGCTGGTTTGCCTCGTGGCTATTGCATCCTAAAGGCTGGCAGATAGCATACCTTGTTTCACACTTCTCCTACATGCACTTCTGTTTCCTCCGTCTATGGGGGCTAAGAGAGCTTTACGTGGAGCTCCCTAGCTTATAAAGGGCATGGTCTCCTGGTCTTCGGCAGTCTTGCAGTCTTATGAGCTCTCTCAAGGTATCTAGTGTCCCTGTGGCTTATGTGGTTCCATAGGCATGCCCCTCTACCAGGCGCTGGCTGCAGGCCTCAGTCTGGGGTCCACCCATTCCAGCTCAGATACTCTAGCATTCAAGCAATGCCAAGCTCAAACTCCTTTCAGTTTCCCAGGCCTTCAGACTGCCCTCTCAATGGTTGCCCAGAACTGTGTGCTGCCAGGTGCCAGATTGATCTTCATATTAATTCACTAAAGAAAACTAATTCCCATTACAAGGGCCATGCACAATTAAGGTAGAGTTGCATACAACAGGTTGTAAGGAGCAGCTGGATACTCAGGTTAGGGTCTTCTGACCCTTCCCACACCTCTGTGTGGAGTACAAACTGTCAACAAGCCCAACTGGGATGCTGTTTTGCAGGGGGCACAGGTGTATGCCTGAGATGGAAATTAATTGCCTGAGAGGACAGGCATTCATGGCAACTGCACACATTTGCAATCCCAGTGATGAAGGACGTTGATGCAGATGAACTACTGTAGTTCACTGGCTTGCCAGCCTAGCCTAATTGGCAAGCTCCAGGTCAATGAGACACCCTGACTCAAAATAATGTAGATGATTCCTGAGTAACAATACCCAAGGTTTTCCTCTATTATCCACATGTACCCAAATACATACATCCATACACACACACATAAACATACACATATGCACAAACAAAGAACCTCATGATTTGGGTAGTAGGAATATTGCAGGTACAGAGCAAAATTATTAAGGGTTACCTTATTAATATTATTGTTATTGTTATTGCTGTTATCATTGGAACAAGATCTCACACTGTACCTGTGAGTTCAAGCTATCTTGAAACTCATTATTTAGACCAAACTGTCACCAAACTTGTGATAATCTCCTAGTTTCTGCCTCCCAAAAGCCAGGATAACAGCTGTTAGCCATTATGCCTGGCTTTTGGACTATCTTTAGTTCTCTTAATAGCTGTTCATTATGGATTTTTGTGTCTGACCTAACATGCTTTTTAAAATATCAGGTATTTATTAGCTTCCACCAACAAAAAAGCTAAGAATTTCATCTGATAATATGAAATGCATAACAGAGATTCCCATATTGCTATGAAATGCCTATATGCAGTACCCATCAATGAGGTTGGTAAATACTTTGATTTATGACTTTCTTTAGGTCTGTAACAATAAAAGTTCCACATTGGAATATGTTATTCAGGGCCACCTGAATCTGTGTTACTAGGCCATTGTCACTCATACTTAGTTCAGAACAAAAGCTCTCATTTCTTTTGAGGTAAGAACTCTATTTTGCCTCAGTATAAGAATCTATCCCATTTTTCTGTTAACGTGTCTATAGTACTGTGACCTGAAAACCAGATAACAGAGTTTTCAATAACTAACAGATCTCACAAGAACTTTTAGAAAGTATAATTTCTATCCAAAGACAGAAATAAATTGGAGAGTCCATAATATTAAAGGAATTCTGTTAGTTATATGAAGCTTCGAATTTGGTAAAGAATCCAAGAAGAGATAAAGAAGGAAAGAAAAAAAGAAAGAAAGAAAGAAGGAAGGAAGGAAGGAAGGAAGGAAGGAAGGAAGGAAGGTAGGAAGGAAGGAAAGGAAGGAAGGAAGGAAGGAAGGAAGGAAGGAAGGAAGGAAGGAAAGAAAGAAAGAAAGAAAGAAAGAAAGAAAGGGAAGAAGTATTGCTCAGTTGCTTAAGGGATTACCTAGTATTCAATGAAGCCCTAGGTTTGATCTCTCACAACACATAAACCCAGCTTGGTTGCATAGGTTTATAATCCCAACACTGGATGGTTGAGGCAGGAGGATCAAAAGTTCAGGATTAGCCTGAGCCACATAATGAGTTTGAGGCTAGCCTGAGATACATGAAGCCTGCGCTGGGTGTGGCTCCAGAGGATTTGACATGGAGCTGGAGAGATAAGAGCATGTTCAAACCCAGGATATCTCAAAATTGGGCCCTCGTGCCCCATCCTGAGAAAGGAAGGCCTGGAACAAGCTGTCTCCTTGCTTTTGCCGGTCTCAGGAGCACTTGGACACAGCCCCCAAGTGGCTACCTTCCTTGTAGCACATAATCCAAAACAACCCCCACAAGGTCCCGGGTGACCTCAGTCAAGTAACCAGTGTCTGGAACCTTTCCCATGTAAATATGGCATTGCCAGCATCTCAGTCTCAGCCAATGGAATGCATTCACCCCACAAAATAATCCCTCTCACTTCCCATGGCTCGAAAACTTTCACTCATCTCAGAGTTTAGGAGATTATGAAGAGATTTTGGGAGAGCTAAACCCATCATGACACCCAAACTGCAGTAAAGAATTGCTGGTTCACATAGCTTTCCTCAGAGTTGTCATGATTTAGCCTGAAGGGATTTCAGCCATTGGAGAAAACTCTCTCCAACACTGTTCGCACTTCCCTGAACCTGCCTCTCTTTCTCCAGTCCACTGTTCCAGCTTTTGATCTGTCATACTCTGGGAAATCGGCGGCACCTCCTAGAACCACCAGGGACCCTGCCTTTCCTGGTGTTCACACGTCTGGGAGAGAACAGGGCATCCCCACGTGTACATGTGCTTTTCTCTTAAGGTCTTCCCCTACGATGATGCTGTGCTCTCTCTCTATCCAGGCCCTGTTCCCAGCAGGACATTAGAGAAAGACACAGCCCAACACCCACCCCAGACCACAGACTCGACTCTTCAGTCCCGTCTTTAAAAAGTAAGAAAAAAACAAAAGAACTGAGAAATGAGAGGAAACTTCTGTATACTTTAGAAATTCATTGCAAGGTGGTGCAATGAGTTTCAGTTCAGTGTTCTCTCTGGGAGTAATTTGGCAATATCTGGAGATAATATTTGACATGGACATTGGAGATCAGTGCACAGGACAGCCCCTCACAGCAAGGAACTTTTTTTTTTAATTAAAAAAATCACAAAGGTCAGCAGCACTGAGGTTGAGAAATCATTCTAGCCTGTGCTGGGTGGGTAAGGGTGCATTTATTTAAATCAGTGTGCATTCATTTGTAGCATGGAAATCAGTTCTCCTCTGCATTTTGTTCCTTAGACAGTTTAAGTGATGACATGCAAGATTTACCTTGTCCCACCTTCACTGATGCACCATTCCCTCGATAAATGAGGCTCTCATGAATTTAGAACACTGTGCAAACTCATGTGAATTTAATAACTTTAGTTGAGGGAAAATAAGATAAGATCCTGGCATGTGGAAAAGACATCATGGCTCTAAGGCTGTGGGGCCCATCACTGTCAGTCTGATATAAATATTTATGGCAGCACATTCCACCATGAATGCATTTGTCTAGAACAGGATTGTTTCATTCTGCTATAAGCAGAAACAAGGCTTTCTAAATACAGTTTCTTTTATTTGAAGTGAGCAGGTCCTACATTGGTTTCAGGTAGAAAGAGTAGGCGAATTTAATATTCAGTTGACAAACATGAGAAAGATAGAGATTAAAAAAAATGACTTCCTTTGCCCAAAACGGTGATTTTCAAAAGAGTAAGTGTGTTTATTGAGTGTTTCAAATGTGGTAGTGTGGGAGTGCAAATTGAGATATGAAATAAATGTCAGGTACACATGAGTTTTTAACTTTTGTTACATTTCATTTATTTTGGGGAGAAGCACACACATGTGTGGGGGTCAGAAGACAACTTGCAGGAGTTAGACTCTGTTTCTACCAAGAATTGCTAGGAATTGATTTCAGACTTGGTGACCAGTGCCTTTCACCTTTGAACAGTTTCCTGGGCCTCAAACTGGGGTTTAAACACTTGATAGGAAATGATACAAAATGTCTCAATAATTTCTAGATAAGGTTTGCTGTTGAAATAATAAAATCTAAATATGTTGGATTAAATAAACTGTATTGTTAAAATTAAGTTCAGCAATGATGTTGTGACTATTTTTTTTAAGACGGGATCTCCGTAAGCAAACTGAGCAATCCTCAAGTTCATGATCTTTCTGTCTTTACCTTTCAAGTGCTAGAATTACAGGCCTGTGACACCATGCCTTGCATCTTTTGTTAAAATTTTATTTATTTTTATTTTATGGCTATGACTGTTAACTGCTAAGCCATACCCCCAGCCTTATCTTTTCTTAATGAGCTTACTGAAAATTAAAATTTATATATATTACTTTATTTTCATTTCTCTTGATTAACATTGATCTAAGAGAATATATTTCTGTCATTATTTTAAAGTGTGTATTATTTTTGTAAATTATGTGAATTTGTGTGTGGGTATGGGCAACATGCCAATGGAGGCCAGAAGAGGTCATTAGATCCCCTTGGAACTGGAGTTACAGGTAGTTGTGAGCCTCCTGTAGTGGATGCTAGAAACTGATCTCAGGTCTTTTGTAAGATCAGTGCATGTTTTTAATTGCTGACCCACCTCTCCAGTCTCTCTATCATTAAAAAAAAAAATCTCTCTGTGATGCTCTTTCTCATGCAAAGCAACATGCAGCACCACGGATTTTCAGCCTTGGCTACACAAATGGTGTTGGAGAATCTTTATTTTATTTATAAATAAAATGCATTTATTTGTTTGTTTATTTATTGCATGTGAATGTGTATGTGCATATGCATGCATACAGGAGTACACAATGGTGCATATCCACAGGTCAGAGGATAGTTTGCAGGAGTTGGTTCTTTCTTTCCACAGGGATTGAACTGGTGTTATGTTTGGTGGCATGTGCCTTTACCTGGAGAGACACGTCACCAGATCTGGAGAATTAAAAAAAAAAAATACTGATACAGGGCTGGAGAGATGGCTTAGCAGTTAGGAGCGTCTGTTGCTGTTGCAGAGGACCTGGGTCTCCATAACCTACACTGTAGCTCACAACCGCTTGGAACTTCAGTTACAGTGGTTCTGATTCCTCTTTTGACCTCCTTGGGCTCCAGGCACGTACATAATACACATACATACGTGCAAGTAAAACACTCATACACCTAAAATAAAAATAGATTTGTAGTATGGGTGGAAAAGGGGGCTAGTGGATCGGAGGGTGGGACACGGAAGGGAGGCAAGAGGGGGCTGTGACTGAGATGTAACTTGAATTACTAAATAAGCATATAAAAATTTGCCTATTTAGAAATCAATTTGTGGACATTCACAGAAATAAATAAGTTAATAAATAAAGTCAGTAGACCTATACTATGACTCTTACACAAAAAAATTTACTCAAAACATATATGCTTAAATGTGAAATATGCCTTGCTACAAAAATGGCACACTGAAAATGAAGGAAAGTTTTATTTCTAAAGAGAGCCAAATCCATGGCTTTGAAAGCTAATATGGCAGTGCTGAAACAAGTCTACAACCTCCACACCCAATCCCTGACAAGAAAACAAATGTCTCTCATCTTCTGCTTGCCAACATTACCAAATATGGACACAACCTAAATATGTTAGGAAAAGAGCTGCTGCAGGAGAAATAGGCTTGTCCAGATACCATTATCAAGTTCCCTGTGATCCCTTACTGTGAGTTCATTGTGCATGTCAAAGCCAACAAGAATCTGACACCAGAGCAAACAGGTCAGAGAACTCTGGGATGTGGATACAGTCGAGGTTAATTCTGGGATCTGGCCTGATAGGGAGAAGGCATCATCTGTTCAACTGGCTACTGCTTGAGATGTTTTGGATCTCAACAAAACTGAGATTATCTAACCTGAGTCCAGCTGACTAATTAATTCTCAATGTAGATTTTTATCATAAAAAGTGAAATGTAAAACTATGAAGCTGGTAAAATTGTTGTGCTTTGAGAATTTCTTGTATAGAATGAATTTTTATCACACTTTATACTCCAACTTCCCCCACCAACTTCTGCTCTTTTATTCTTGTTTTTATCTTTATAACCTACTGAGTCCAATTACTACTACCTGTGTGCATATGTATGAGTATTGAGCCACCTACTGAAAGGAAAACATAGGGGAGGAGCTTCCAGATTAATTCTTACACTTTGTACCAAAAGCATTATCCATTAAAAGAAAAATTGGTAAACTAGACTTCAGAGAAAGCAAAAACTGGTATTCTATGAAAGCCATATACAAGGGGTGAAAAGAGAAGCTGCAGTGTTGAAAAACATATTTGTAACACTTTCTCATTGCTATGACAAAATACCCTGTAAAAAGTAACTTAAAGAAGGTAGACTTATTTGGGACTTTTTTTTTCTTTTTTCTTTTCTTTTACTTTATTTTTTATTTCTTCAAGTTACATCTCAATTATAATCCCCTCCCTACTCCCCCCTCCAGTCCTACCCTCCCACCCTCAACCCACCCATCCTTTTCCCTTTTTTTTAAGTTTAAGGAATATCTTATTTCCCCCAACAGCTCCCCCTTTCAGTCCAACAAATGGCTCTTTCTCTTATGATAATAAATACAATACAAAACAACAGAGGTAATTAGGCCACAGTTATGAGGGTTATATGGCTTAGCGTACATTCCCAATGTCCAGTCCATATGTATTTGGTACCTGACTTTAACTTTCTACTATCTAACCATCTCCATGAGTTTAATGTTCAATATCTAACTCAACTTTCATACTAACTTGCATCACAATTTTAAAAATATCTTCTTAGATCCATAACACTCTCTTGATTCCTTAACAACTCAAAATTTAATTATGAGACTCTAGCTATCTAGTCTTCAACCACCTCAGAGAGGGATAAATATATCTGATTATATAGGAAGTGCAGGGCCCGCAGCTTCCAAAACTAAGAAGCGACATACCAGTGGCTGCCTGGACAGTTCCCATTTTCTCTCCATACATTACAGCATCGTTCTTCAGTCATTTGGCCCCGTTTCTCTGACAGACATTGATTGTAGAGCAGGGGTTATGAAGGACTTGCCTACCCTGTCTTGGCAGAGCTAGGCTGTTGACTTACCTGCTTCCAAATTTTGTCCTTTTTGGACAGCATTCCGTCTACAGTTGGAGCAAGGGGTTTTTCCTGCCAAGAGATAGGCTTGCGACTAATTCAATCATCTCCCATTGGAGACTCTTCAATGCTCATCTTCTACTTGGAGTAGAATAGGGGGTGCTGTCAGGAGTTGATATGTCTCGATATAAAAAGAATCTAAAGTTAAGAAAACACCTTTGCCATATTCCACAGATCTCTTGAGGTTTTTGAAGAGGCCCTATCTATCTCTTATATTAGGATAAGAAGTTGCTTGTCTTTTAGCAATTTTATTTCTGATTAGCTTAGAAAATAACTATAATAGACTGTCATAGTACCTAATACAATGACCGGCTTGCATAACTATTAGTTTGCATTTCTTAATTATCTTAAATAGTTTATGACAATTAGTAGCAAAAGGCCGAAAGGCTCACAGTGACAAGGATCACAGTAGGAAGGGCAGAGGCATCTGGTCACATTTTTCCATAGGCAGGAAGCAGAGACTTAGGTTTGTGCTGAGAGAGAGATGAATTCTCTGCTCAGCTAACTTTTTCCTTCATATGTTATGCAATTTGGGATCTCAGCACAGAGAATGATAGATCCTACATATAGGGCAGTCTGTCCACCTCAGTTAACCTAATGCAGAAAATCCTTCACACACATGCTCAGAAGCCTGTTTCCATGGTGATTCTAGATGCTGCCAAGATAACAATAACAACCAACACAGTATCTGACCAAGTATCAAGAAGATCTACAGAACCCTCAAGCTCAACAGCAAAGTTACTAAGAATTTAAATAGATTATGAGCAAAAAGATTCAAACAAATATCTCATCAAAGAAGATTTGTGAGCCATCAAACAAGCATGTGGGATGATGTTGGATACCATCCATTAGAGAAAAATACCAAAACAACTACATGAAATTTTAAGTTTATCTGAATACATTTTCTCCAGTTTAAAAACACAATGGGACTTGTGGTTGAACTCATTGGCTGATCGTTTACTTACCATACAGCAGGTCCTGGCCTCAGTTCCCAGCACCAAAATACACAGGCACACACACACATACACACACACACTCACAAACACACACACACACACACACACACACACACAGAGAGAGAGAGAGAGAGAGAGAGAGAGAGAGAGAGAGAGAGAGAGAGACAATGCACATACATACAATGTTGTTAGTATGAAATCCACTCCTCTCCTTCTCCCCTGGACTTCGCTTTAACTGACCTGAAGTAAGCTGAAGTAAGACCTGAGCAATGAAAACTTGGAATCTCTTCTTGTGATTTTAATATGCAGCTGAGGTTAAAGCGTGATTCTCCCTGGATAAAGTGTATCTTGTAATAGGAATTTGTAAAACAGAGCCTGAAAGCAAGTGAGGGAAAATGCTGACCTGGGGCTTTCTGAGTAAGAGTGATCTTCACCTTCAATACATAAAATAAGAGAACAAATGCAGCCTCTTCTGGGAATGCATTCGACCTCAACATAATGTCGAGCCAGAGAGCAAGCTGTTGGATTCACTGGATTTGCTCCAGTATGGGAAAACAATCATTTATTTTTTGAGCAGAATTTGAGCAGTTGACCAAGAAGACAAAATTATTAGTGATGTCTTCCTATAGCCTCTTTCCTTTCCCCCGTTAGCTTCCCTTTCATATGTCAGATGACGGTTCTCAGATCAGTCTGCACATTGAACTTACCTGGGGGGGGTTATAAAACATCCGTGACTGAGGCACACCCTGAATATTCTCAGGTCACTTGTGTGAACGATGGCATATGACTTTTTTTTTAAAGACTCCCCACTCCCTGAGGTGGAATTCTAGTATGCAACCGAATCTGAGAAGCACTGTTTCAGACAACTGGCTTGCAAACTTACAGGGAAGTTGAAATTACCTGAGGGTGTGTTTTGTCTGGATTTGGTTTTCTAATATCCAATGCATAACTCCATCAATTCTGTTTTTGTTGTCAAGTCATAGGAATTGTTAAAGGCCCCTAAATGACAGAGGACATGAGGGATGGGTTATGGGGACAGGTACTTTGACATTTTGTATTTTAAAGATACTTTTGTATTTCATATTGTACAGCGGAATCCACATATAGATGGTACTAAGAGTGTAACATGTACAAATTGCTAGTGATTTGTTTGCTTTGAATTAACCACTCTCCAGCCCAAATGCCCCCAGAGTAGACCAAGATGAATGCTTTAACAGTTAGAATCAGACAAGTTGAGGGTGAGTAGGGTCTCTGTTCACTCCAATTTTACTGACTACTCTAATATTTATAAATCTGAGAAACATTTTTACCTTATCATTTTTCAATACATAGCACAATATCTTACTTTTCTTAAAAATAGAGTTGTCTATCCTGAGCTCACATGACCCCTCAACTAACTGTCATGTAATTGTCCAAGTAAGAGTTCTCTCTCATATTTTTTATTTTGCACAATAAGATATCTGGAAATCTTTTAAATATATTATTGCTTCTGTCTCACCCCCACTTAGTCTGATGTTATTGGTCTGGGTTGCAACCTAGGTGTAAGTATGAAAGAATGTCCTTTCTCCTTCATTGGGGTCCATTATCTGAGAAATGAGGACAAAGTGACAATAGACAGATTGACAGGAGAAAAAGAATATGTTTAAGTTTTCTGTGCATAGAGACATCACAAGAAAGTCAGTATCTAATAACCAAATGAGATTCAGAGATGTATATGCTTCTTTTTTAAAAAGATTCATTTTATTTTTAACTGTGTGTGTGTGTGTGTGTGTGTGTGTGTGTGTGTGTGTGTGTCTGCATGTGAGTGCAAGTGTCAGAAAGCCCTTGGAAGCCAGCAGTGTCAGATGCCCTAAAACTGGAGTTACAGATAGTTATTTATAAGAGCCTCCTGACATGGGTTCTAGAAACCAAACCTGGGTCCTCTGCAAGAGTAATGTAAGCTTTTAACTACTGAGCTATCTCTACAGTTCCCATATGTCCTGTTTATAAGGAAGTGTATGATGTAGGCATTTTTGAGGAAATGTAAATGATTTTGAGAGAGATAAATGGGCCCAAGGAACAGACAATACTCTGGAACAAAGTTTTCCTGGGCTCAGATTGGACTCTAGGTCTTAGGTCTTTTTTCCTGTAACATGCATCAGTCTTACCTAGTTGACAACATCAGATAAAATTTTCTCATAGTTTCAGGATATCATTTCCTGATCACTAAGATTTATTTTATGACATTTATTTATTTTAAGTGTGTGGGGGCAGTGAACCATGCACATGGAGGTCAGCAACTTGGAAACCAAACTCAACTCATCAGGCTTGGTGACCGTTGCACTAGGATATTTTGAAAGAGTTATTAGTAATTCTAATATTTAGCTAATTTTGAAAGCACTGGCAAAAGTGATGGTTTTTGCGATGTAAAACTGACTGAGGTTTGATGAAAATCTTAACAAAAGCAGTTAACAAAAGAGGAAATAAGTTTATAAAATATGCCTAATACTCAAATGAGGTCCTTGCTGCACGCACAGAAGCTCTTTCAAGTGCAAAAGACAATGTTTATAGAAGCATCATTACTGGGAACAGCAGATCCTAAATTCAAAGCTTTGCCTCCTACAATTAGGAGTCTCTTGTGCATCAGAATCACTTGTGTGAACTAAGCAGAGTTCATAGGCATGCCAAGTCTCCAGATGTGCTGAAGGGAGAGCAGCTCTTCTTCGAGACAGAGACTCTCAACTCATCAACTTGCTCCCACCTGGTGGGCCAACATCAAATGCAAATTAAAGATAAACTAATTTAAGCACTAACTGCCTTTACCTCATCTCCCAAGGAGGCTGGTGTTTGTGATCACACCTCCAACGTGATGTGCCACCTGCAGACTGTCATTTTCATCTGATGTGCTTAATTACACAGCCTCGATTTGAAGATTTTTGTCTACATTCACTTCCAGAATCCATAATACTGAAAGATATCCCCCCAAATGAAAACATCCTCTCCACTCCTACTTGGAAGCATCTGAGAGGAGTCAGCACCTCTGGGAGGATTCTTTTAGGAAGGTTTAGAAGAGACAAGTTTAAATGAATCATGTGAGAGAAAATTCCAGGCTTTGCACTATGACAAAAAGTCTCATCTCCTGCCAAAAAGGAACAGATGCCAAAGTCTGAGTCACACAAGCCAAGGGAGTGGAATGTTAATGGCATAGAATGGCATGTAACAGAGGTCCTCTGAACTGTGACTAAAACTTCAGACAAACAAGTGTGTTGAAAGCTTGCTGCCCCAGATTTTCTCGGGCCAACCATTCTTGAAGCAGCCTTTCAAACATGTGGGTGATCTAGTGAAGGGTTTGTGCAGCTGAGCCTGTAGGAAGGTTTCTCCAAAGATGAAGGTGTGTAGTTGGAACATAAATGTGGGTTAGGATGTAAGTTGGAATTTCTAAATTTCCCATTGGCTTTGTATCGTTCTTTTCCTCCATGAGGGACAGAATGGCATGGGGCAGATAAGTCACTATCATGGAACAGCATGATAGTTTGTCTTCAAAGCTCTGGTGATTCTGCCTCTAAAGCTGTGTAACTAGGTCATGGCCAGAGAAAGGTAAAAAACACTTGCATTTCATTATGCATACTGGCTTCTGCTGACCAGTGGGATCTCAGATTCTATGAAAATTAAAAATCTATACATCAACCTGTTGAAACACACTCCACTGTTTCTGGGTCTAAAAGTCTGGAATCGGAGGAAGGAGGTTTGAGAATTTGCAACTCCAAGACTTATCAGTTGATGTGCGAGCTGGTGGTTCAGGGACTGGCCTTGGAGAGCTACTGCTGAAAGATTACCTTATAAATGATCGTGTTTATTTACAGGTACCTTACATTTATCCATAGGAAAATTTGCATACAATGCTGGGGACTTGTTCCCAAGTAACTTTTTTTCAGTAGATGTTTTGGTATGTAACATGTTAAATTAGCATGAAATCACATGAAAGGTCCTTGCTAACTTTGCATAGGTCTTAAATGACGTACGTGACAGGAACTTTTACTTTTATACACAAAGCAGCAGTTCAATGCAAAAACAGGATAACACTGCAAAGCAAATTCAGAGGCATAAAAGGAAATATCAAATCCCAAATACAGAAAACAGGACAGGTCAATGGGGGGACTGGGAAGATATGGAAACACTACTTTGTGGATGAGATGCTAATGTTTTAGATGAAAGACAGACCGTCCTAGAGAAAAAAAGAAAGAAGATTTTGTTTATTTATTTACTAATTTCATGATTATTAATGTCCACAGGGTGCATGAGGTTGTGCTGAGCTACACATCTGAAGGAATTTCCTAGTTGGGAAGTTTCTGATGACAGGATATGCGCCAGTGGAGGTGAAGTTCAGCTTTTCTGAAAACTTGTTTGGAACTTGTTCACTGGCCAGCCAGTGTTGGTTCCATGTAGACTCTCCTTAGATGCTGGAGGATGAATTTGGAGCCCTCTCAGGTTCTGGTTCTTCCTCATATAAAGTAAGTATATCCAGAAACATTGGAGTTTCGTGGGAAACTATCTACAGTTTATTCTGACCTATCATCCCATTTGGAGTCCACAAAAACTATTTCACAACTTTGAAAGCTGATAGCCAGAAGCAAAGGCATTCTTTAAAGTTTTTCTTTCAGATTTACTTTATTTTGTGTGTATGAGAGTTTTGTGCACATGCATGTATGTGCACCATGTGTGTGCCTGGTACCTTCAGGCCAGATGAGGGTGTTGAAATCCCTGGAACTGGAACTAGGGATGGTTGTGAGCCACCATGTGGGAACTGAGACTGGGTCCCCTATAAGAGCAATGGGTGCTCTCAACTACTGAGAAATCTCCCTGGCCCCAGCAAAACAATTCTTATCTATAGACTCCTAAATTATGTTCCATGGAGGTTCATTCACTTCCTTCCCCAGTTAAAGATATAGTTGGTTTTGTTTCTATAGTACTATAAGACAATTCTGATGCTAGCCATCTGAGTTAATGCAGACTCCACAGGTTAAAGGCACTCTCTCAACAAAAATTGCCTTAACTACAAAAGCCACATACAAATGTGCTTCTTCAGCACACATGCAATTCTCATGGACTACTGTTAATGATTAGGCATATAATATGAGCTTACAGACAACTTTTGCTAGAAACCCTGACTCTTCATTTGGCCATGCAAATGTCTAATGGGTAACTAAAATTAAGATCGAAACTTGGGGAAGGAAGATGGCGGCGACCTACACTGACGCATTTTGAACACGGGGAAAAAAGAGCCATAAAAAACACAGAGTTATTGGGCACTGTGCAAAAACCGGAGGGGCTAGACCCCCCCCCCCGGGAACACTCACAGCTCCCAAGGGACTGTTTAAAGTCCCAGGGCAAGGCTCTCACCCATCTCTCGCAGACACGGAAGACACTAAACCCGGGATTCGGGAACTCCCATTTGGAGAGGCGCCTGGTAAGATCGATCCCAACACACAGCAGGCAGGATCAGAGGCCACTTGGCGTTAGTTCACTAGCCTATTGGACTCCCCACGCCTCAGGTAGAACTTATACTCACTTAAAAAATTTTGCGAGATAGTGGAAGTTTTAGCAAGGAACAAACAGGGGGCTCAGCGGGAGGTCCGCAGCCGCTCCTGAAGCGGAGGGCGGGAGGTTCCGACAGAGCGCGGGAAGACGGGAACACAAAGGCAGGCGGGAAGTGCCTAATCCCGCACACTCACAGCAGCGCAGCTGGGGAGGGAGCCCGGCTGGCAGGGCCAAATCCCTGCGAACCCACGGCAGGACAACTGGGGAGAGAGTCAGGCGTGGGCTGGGCCAGGGATCCGCGCACACACGGCTGAGCTGCTGGGGCGAGAGGTCCACTCAGGCTGCCGGGGGATCCGGGGCACTGTGCACCCACGGCCGAGCAGCCAGGGAGAGAGAGCCGCGGAAACGCAGACAGGGAGGGAATCAGACTCAGAGGAGAGGCCTGTGGCGAGAAGCCTAGTGAGAAACCAGAAATCGGGACCATAGCTGTATTCTGGAAAATCCAGACATAATAGGTGTGGAGCCAGACCCTGTCAGCCTCCGTGATGACAAACAAAGCCCACAGAAACTGTGCCTGGGCAAACAGGTCAATACCATCAGAACCATTTCATTACAGGCTGATAACTCAGAGTGCAACATAGAGAAGTCTGAATTGGGAGCAGTGAAACAATTCCAGTCCATTACTCACAACCTGGGATTAGGCTGCACCAGCTCACAGTGCCTCAGATGATTAAAACCACAGTGACCCTGAAATCCCCCTGAAAGCAACGACAGATAGCCAAGTAACTCGTCCCCTGCACCAAATCATCCACTGTGGTTCCAAGTACAGAAAACAGACAGCTAAACGCATCCAATGGCCAAAGGTCAAAAAAAAAAAAAATAGAAATCAAGGAAATATGACTCCAACAAAGCAGAATCATCCTAGCTCATCCAATTCGGATGACCACACACCAACAGAAACACATGAAAACATTGACAATTCTGCATTATGGAAAGTGATAGAGTCTCTGCAAGAAGAACATAAATCTATGAAGGAATTCAAAGAAGCCACAATTCTACAAATCAAAACAAGGAACAACACCATTAAAGAGCTCCAAGCCAAGGTGACAGAGCTTGAACAGGAAAAGGACAAGGCTATGAAAGATTTTCATACAAAAACAAGCAAGCTGGAGAAGGAAATGTACAAAACGAACAAAACCATACAAGACATGAAAATAGAAATAGAAACAATAAAGAAAACACAGTCAGAGTTAAAAGAGGAAGTGGAGAACCAAGGGAAGAGAACAGGAACTACGGAGGTGAGTATCAACAATAGGATGCAAGAGATGGAAGACAGGATCTCAGGCATGGAAGATTCAGTGGAAGAAATCAGTACAACATCCAAAGAAAATGAGAAGGCTAAAAAATCTCTCACCCACAACATCCAAGAAATCAAGGACTCAATGAAAAGACGGAACCTAAGAATTATAGGTATAGAGGAAAGAGAGGACTCCCGACTCCAAGGTCCAGGAAATATCTTCAACAAAATCATAGAGGAAAACTTCCCAAACCTGAAAAAAGAGATTCCAATAAAAATCCAAGAGGCTTACAGAACACCAAACAGGTTAGACCAGAAAAGAAACTCCTCTCGCCACATAATAATTGAAACTCCAAATGTACACAACAAAGAAAGAATATTAAAAGCTTTAAGAGAAAAAGGTCAAGTCACATACAATGGCAGACCCATCAGAATTACACCTGACTTCTCCTCAGAAACTTTAAAAGCTAGAAGGGACTGGTCAGATATACTACAAGTCCTGAGAGATCATAGGTGCCCAGCCAGACTACTTTACCCAGCAAAACTCTCTATCAACATAGATGGAGAAAACAAGATATTCCATGACAAAATCAAATTTAAACAATATCTACCCACAAACCCAGCCCTACAGAAAATCCTAGAAGGAAAATCCCAACCCAGAGAAGAAAACTCCACCCAAGAAAACAAAGGGAATAGAAAACCCCTCAGCAACTAAACCAAAAGAGGCACAGGACCACCACCTATACCAAACTAATGGGAAATAACAACCCCAGGTCACTAATATCCATCAACATCAATGGACTCAACTCCCCAATAAAAAGACATAGGTTTACAGAGTGGATCCGCAAGCAAGACACTTCCTTATGCTGTATACAAGAGACACATCTAACTACGAAAGATAGACACTGCCTCAGAGTAAAGGGCTGGGAAAAGGTTTTCCAAGCAAATGGACCCAGGAAGCAAGCTGGAGTAGCCATCCTAATATCAAACAAAACAGACTTCCAACTGAAGTTAATGAAGAAAGAAAAAGAAGGGCACTATATACTCATTAAAGGGAATATTCACCAAGAAGAAATCTCAATACTGAACATCTATGCCCCAAATACAAAGGCACCTACTTTCGTAAAAGAAACACTTCTAAAACTTAAAGCGCACGTCGATCACAACACATTAGTAGTGGGAGACTTCAACACCCCACTCACAACAATGGACAGATCATCAAGACAGAAGACAAACAGAGAAATATTGAGTCTAACAGAGATCATGAAACAAATGGACCTAACAGATATCTACAGAACGTTTCACCCAAACACAAAGGAATACACCTTTTTCTCAGCACCCCACGGAACCTTCTCCAAAATCGACCACATAGTTGGTCACAAGGATAGTCTCAATAGATACAAGAAAATTGAAATAACACCTTGGGTCTTATCAGACCACCACGGAATAAAGCTGGTCTTCAACAGCAAAAGAATCAACAGAAAGCCTACACACACATGGAAATTGAACAGCTCCTTACTGGATGACCACTGGGTCAGGGAAGAAATAAAGAAGGAAATCAAAGACTTCTTAAAATCCAACGACAATGAAGACACAACATACCCAAACCTATGGGATACATTGAAAGCTGTGCTACGAGGAAAGTTCATAGCACTAAATGCTTTCAAAAAGAAAATTGTGACAGCTCATATTAGTGAACTAACAGCTAAGCTGGGTGAATTGGAAAAAAAAAGAAACAAACACTCCCAAGAAGAGCAGAAGGCAGGAAATCATCAAACTTAGGGCTGAAATCAACAACTTAGAATCAAAAAGAACTATACAAAGAATCAATGAAACCAAGAGTTGGTTCTTTGAGAAAATCAACAAAATAGACAGACCCCTAGCCAAATTAACGAAAAGGCAAAGGGAAAGAACCCAAATCAACAAAATCAGAAATGAAAAGGGAGAAATAACAACAGACATTGAGGAGATCCAGAAAATATTCGGGAATTACTTTAAAAATCTATATTCCACTAAATTTGAAAACCTAAGCGAAATGGACAATTTCCTCGATAAATTACACCTACCAAAACTAAATCAAAATCAGATTAACAGCTTAAACAGCCCAATAACACCCAAGGAAATAGAAACAGTCATTAATAATCTCCCAACCAAAAAAAGCCCAGGGCCAGATGGCTTTAGCACGGAATTCTACAGGACCTTCAAAGAGGAACTAACACCATTACTTTTCAAACTCTTCCACCACATAGAAACAGAAAGAACACTGCCAAACTCATTCTATGAGGCCACTGTCATTCTGATTCCTAAACCACACAAAGACCCAACAAAGAAAGAGAACTTCAGACCAATCTCCCTCATGAACATAGATGCAAAAATACTTAATAAAATACTAGCAAACCGAATTCAAGAACACATCAAAAGTATCATACACCATGATCAAGTAGGCTTCATCCCTGGAATGCAGGGATGGTTCAATATATGAAAGTCTATCAATGTAATTCACCATATAAACAAGATGAAAGAAAAAAACCATATGATAATCTCACTAGATGCAGAAA
>CAJQZJ010000406.1:805433-876899 GCA_907164525.1 Lophiomys imhausi
GAAAAAGCATTTGACAAAATCCAACACCCCTTCATGCTAAAAGTTCTGGAGAGAACGGGCATACAAGGACCATACCTAGAAATAATAAAGGCAATATACAGCAAGCCAGTAGCCAACATCAAATTAAATGGAGAGAAGCTTGAAGCATTTCCTCTAAACTCAGGGACAAGTCAAGGATGTCCACTTTCACCATATCTCTTCAATATAGTACTTGAAGTCCTTGCTAGAGCAATAAGACAACTAAAGGAGATCAAAGGGATAAAAATTGGAAATGAAGAAGTCAAATTATCCCTATTCGCAGATGATATGTTAGTATACATAAGCGACCCCAAAAACTCCACCAAAGAACTCTTACAGCTGATAAACAACTTCAGCAAGGTGGCTGGATACAAAATTAACTCAAAAAAATCAGAAGCCCTTCTTTATACAACCAACAAATATACCGAGAAAGATATAAGGGAAACAACCCCCTTCACAATAGCCACAAACAACATAAAATACCTGGGGGTAACTCTAACCAAGCATGTAAAGGACCTATATAACAAGAACTTAAACCCCTGAAGAAAGAAATGGAAGAGGCCTTTAGAAGATGGAAAGATCTCCCATGCTCATGGATAGGTAAGATCAACATAATAAAAAATGGCTATCCTACCAAAAGCAATATATAGATTTAATGCAATTCCTATCAAAATACCAACACAGTTCTTTATAGACCTGGAAAAAGCTATTCTCAACTTCATATGGAACAACAAAAAGCCCAGAATAGCTAAATCAATCCTGTCCAATGGAAAAATATCTGGAGGTATCACCATCCCAGATTTCAAGCTGTACTACAGAGCAACAGTAATAAAAACAGCATGGTACTGGTATAGAAACAGACCAGTGGATCAATGGAATCGAATTGAAGACCCAAACATGGACCCACACACCTATGGCCAACTAATCTTTGACAAAGAAGCCAAAACCGCACAATGGAAGAAGGACAGCATCTTCAACAAATGGTGCTGGTCCAACTGGATGTCCACTTGCAAAAGAATGAAATTAGACCCATACCTATCACCTTGTACAAAACTTAACTCCAAGTGGATCAAAGACCTTAACATAAGGCCGGCCACACTAAAGACACTAGAAGAAAAAGTAGGAGAAACCCTCGAACTCATTGGCACAGGTGACAACTTCCTGAACAGAACACCAACAGCTCAGGACCTGAGATCAACAATCAATAAATGGGACCTCATAAAACTGAAAAGCTTCTGTAAGGCAAAGGACACTGTCATTCGAACAAAACGGCAACCAACAGACTGGGAGAAAATCTTCACCAGCCCCACATCTGATAGAGGGCTATTATCTAAAATCTACAAAGAACTCAAGAAACTAAAAGCCAAGAAACCAAATAATCCAATCAAAAAATGGGAGATGGAGCTAAATAGAGAATTCACAAAGGAGGAATCCCTAAGGGCTGAGAGACACCTGAAGAAATGTTCAACATCCTTAATCATCAGAGAAATGCAACTCAAGACGACCCTGAGATTCCACCTAACACCTGTTAGAATGGCTAAGATAAAGAGCTCAAATGATAGCGCATGCTGGCGAGGGTGTGAAGAAAGGGGAACCCTACTCCATTGCTAGTGGGAGTGCAGGCTTCTGCAACCACTATGGAGGTCTGTCTGGCGATATCTTAGAAATCTAGGAATAACCTTGCCTCAGGACCCAGCCATACCACTTCTGGGTATACACCCAAAGGACCTCTCATGGAGACATAGGGAAGTCTCCTCATCTATGTTCATAGCAGCCTTATTTGTAATAGCTAGATATTGGAAACAACCCAGATGTCCCTCAACTGAAGAATGGATTAAAAAATTGTGGTACATCTATACAATGGAATATTACTCAGCTATAAGAAACAATGAAATCATGCAATTTGCAACCAAATGGATGGATCTAGAGGAGCTCATCCTGAGTGAGCTAACCCAGTCTCAGAAGGATGCACATGGTATCTATTCACTTATAGTAGGATTTTAACTATATCGTACAGGATATCTGTACTACAACCAACACACCAAAAGGAACATGGACATAAATTTTTTTTTATCTTTTTCTTTTTCCTTCTTTTTTCTTTTTCCTTTTCCCTCTCTTTTTTTGTCGATATTCTTTGTTTTTGTGGGTTTGTGTGTTTGTTGGTCTTTTTTTTTAGTATTCCCCCAGTAGCAAGGAGACACCTTTCACTTGCAGTACTGCCTCGTAGGCCCCCGGAGAATGAAGAGGCTTTTGGCCCTCATATGACTCCTGATCTGTGGTGAGAGACTGTTAGGCAGGGACACTCCATCCCAGAGGAACAAGACGGAAGGGTCAGGGGGTAGAGCATGGGAGTGTGGGGCTGGGAAGCGGGAAAAGAGGACAATATGATAAGGATGTAACCTGAAGCAACAAACAAATAAATTTATTAACTAAAAAAAAAAAAAAAAAAAAAAGAGGGCAGGTGGCAGGGCTGAAACACTGTGAATGGAAGAGAGGATACAGCCATTCGGCCTGGTTTTGCAGACCTCCAGGTGTCGAGAAGACGTGGAACTAAGGTAAAATACAAGAGAATTGTGGTGTTGGCCCATGCCTTTGACTTCAGCGGAGACGGGGGGAGCACCGTAGAGTTGGTGGTCTTATGTATTCTGGAGTCATACGGAGCGGGGTGGTGAGGGTACATACTCTTGGTCCCACCATTCAAGAAGAGTACACCCTTGGTCCCAGCTCCCAGCACACTGGAGACAGAAACGGGCAGATCCCGGAGCTCAGGGTCAGCCTGATGCTGGGCAAACTCTAAATAGAGAAAGACTTCAATACAGGAGTGGTGGAACACATCTTTGATCCCTTCAGATAGGAAACACAGGTCTCTGATTCCAATAATTAGAGTTCAGAGACACACACATAGGATTTGGAGGGACCTAGGTTTGGAGATTACTTACAAAAGGCCTTCTCGATGCAGGCAGATTGTCCTTTGGGATCTCAAAATATATACACCAGAGCTGGTTTAGCTCCAAGGTGACAGAATGATTTCTTCTTTAACCCGGATTGAAAGATAATGCTTTGTATGTTGTCGGAAGGCCAAATTTGCTTCAGGAGAAGTACTACCTAGCTCCCCCCCCCCCCAAAAAAAGAGGGCAATTGTCCCAGGGTTGGGATTGGGGCAGGGCTCTGTTCTTATCTTTACAGGAGAATCGAAGCGTCCATTAGGGGAGCCTGGGGACGGCTGGACAGCAGAAACCTCAGCAGAGAGCAGAATCAGGCACCAAGGAGGACGAGTGACCCAGTTTATTCTGCCTGGCAGACTTCCTCAATAGCTGTCTCCATCGGGGGCCTGCAACCACCACGGCAATCCAATGTCTCTGGGACCGTTCAGCTCTACACAATGCCCCGGCAGGAACCTCAGTGAAGCCTGCAAGATCAGCTTCTGCCTACAAACCCCTTAGGTCATCTAAACAGCTGAGAACAGAAGGACTGAACATAAAAGGAGTGTACTAACATTTTTAACCATTTTTTCCTTTTGAGTTCGGGCCCCAAACAGGTCTACTACGACCCAAATCAGCAGGAAGTCACTTTAAGAGAGCGACGTCCCATGCCCAGAGTGTGGGGAAGGTGTTTCTCCGCCCTTCTTTTTGGTTATTTGAAGGATAACTGAAAACTCCGATATTTAGGGGAAGAGATTACACGCTGATAAATGGTCCTGTTTAATGGGTTTTGGAGGTTAGCCCCAGGGACTTCCTACTTTTCCTCTTCTGTATCCTTCTTCCTCTCCTATGTAGGAGTGCATAGGCTTGAGAAAAATGAGATATAGACATAGCACAGGAAGGTCCAAGAAGAATGGGCAGATTATTGAATATGCCCTATACCTTTGTATATTGATACAAAATTAGTAGTTTATTTTGCTAAAGTGGTATTGACCATTGTTTAATGTGCAAAAATAAGATTGTATTGGATTACATCGGTATTGATCTTTGTTTATTGATACAAAATTAAGATTATAGTTGGCCACAATGGTATTGACCCTTGTATATGGACATAATATTAAGATTGTATTGGGCTACATAGGCATTGATCTTTGTATATTGATACATAATTAAGAGTATATTTAACCACAATTGAATAGATCTTGGTATATTGATACAAAATTAAAGGTAACGCTTCCTAATGGTATCATACCTAGAGATACTTAAAAATAAAATGTGAAGCTCTGGCCTCTTGATACCAACCGTCTAAAACGGTCTAGGATAGTTAAGTAAAACAAACTCCTAGTCATGCAAACATGTCACTTTGTTAGCTACTATGACAGTCTATCACAGATATTCTCTAAACTACCCAGTAATCAAGTTGCTAAGAGACAAGCAACATTTGCTTATCTAAATACAAGAGATGGATAGGGCATCTTCAAAAACCCCAAGAGATCTGAAGAATATGGCATTCAAAGATGTTATCTTAAATCAAGATTTTCTTTTTTTTTTGATATCGAGACACATCAGCTCCTGACAGAACCCCCTATTCTACTCCAAGTAGAAGATAAGCATCGAAGAACCTCCACTGTAAGATGGTTGAATTAGTGGCAAGCCTATCTCTTGGCATGAAAAAACCCCTTGCACCAACTGCAGACAGACTGCTGTCCAAAAAGGACAAAACTTGGTAGCAGGGAAGTCGACAGCCTAACTCTGCCAAGACAGGGTAGGTAAGTCCTTCATAATCCCTGCTCTACAACAAATGTCTGTCATAGAAACAGGACCCAAAGGCTGAAGACTGATGCAGGAATGTATGGAGAGAAAATGGGAACTGTCCAGGCAGTCATTGGTATGTCCTTTCTTAGTTTTGGAAGCTGCAGGCCCTGCACTTCCTATATAAGCAAATATATTTATCCCTCTCAGGTCTCTGAGGTGGTTGAAGAATAGACAGCTAGAGTCTCATAGCTAAATTTTGAGTTGTTTAGGAATAAAAAGGGTGTTATAGATCTAAGAAGATACTCTTAAAAGTGTGTTGCAAGTTAGTATGAATGTTGAGTCAGATATAGACCTTTAAACACATGGAGATGGTTAGATAGTAGAATCTTAAAGTCAGGGGCCAAATATGTATAAACTGGACATTGGGAAGGTATACTGGGCCATTTAACTCTCATAAATATGGCATATTTATATCTGTTGTTTTGTATAATACTTACTGTTATAAGAGAAGGAACCATCTGTTGGACTGAAAGGGGAAACTTCTGGGGGGAAGAGGGTGGAAGGGCGGGATAGGGAGGGGTTTGTGACTGAGATGTAACTTGAAGAAAAAAAAATAAAGTATTTATTAAAAAAAAAAAAGATCGAAACTTGGCATCTCTGCCTCTATTTTGTGCCTGCCTCCTTTGCTCTGAGTCATTTCCCTTGACTTTCAGGAACAACAGATCTGATAGAATATCCTGTGACAAGAGTGGGACCTAACCCATAGGCAACAATGGTTTTCTGATCACAAGGGACGAGAACACAACTGACAGTTCCAAAGATAGAGATCAGTCAGACCACAGTTTGACCAAGATGAACCATACATACTTTTGCCCAGTCCCATGTCTGTTTCCTCCCTATGATGTCTATATGTCAGTACCTCCAAACTCAGGGTGAAAGCCATCTGTCCTGTTGTTTTCCTGGTATTATAGCTATACTAACTGAAGTTCTTTTTCTGTTTTTGTACGTTGATATTTTCATTTTTTATTTGTTTGAGTGATTGGAACTGATTTATTGGGGTCTTTAGGGTCAGGCCTCTAGACAAAGACTCTGGTAATAGGCAGGCACTTTTAAGGGTCAGTGCCTCTGTGTACAGGAAATGCTGCTGTCTCTTTTAAAGAATCTTAATATGCCTGCAAAGTTATTTGTTGTTGTTCTTGCTAAAGGACTTCAGAAAACAATCACAAACAACTAGCTAACATTAATACATCACACACTGACTCATTCTTTTAAAATTATAATATTATTTACCCAGATGTGTGAGCATGCCTAGGAATGTGTTCCATCTAGATGTAATGTTGACTTCCCATATGAATATAAATAAATTTCCCAATGAAAGTTCCTTTCTTTCTTTAGTCAGAGGACAACACTGATTTGAGAATTACCTCCAGTACACTTCTTAGTAGCTGCTAATAAGAAATCTCTCTTCTGGGCTGGAGAGATGGCTCAGCGGTTAAGAGCACTGGCTGCTCTTCCAGAGGTCATGAGTTCAATTCCCAGCAACCACATGGTGGCTCACAACCATCCATAATGAAATCTGGTGCCCTCTTCTGGCCTGCAGATATACCTGCAGACAGAACACTGTATACATAATAAATAAATCTTTAAAAAAAAGAAAAAAAAAAGAAATCTCTCTTCACTATTTTCATCCTCTGACTGTGGTAATTGGATTTGCACTCATTAAGGGGTGAACTCACTGTGTTCACTTACATTACTTCAGGAGTTTCCATTACTTTCTCAGGTTTGGTAATGCACTGGAATGACCCCAGAAGCACAAAGGTCATAAAAGCCTTAGACTTATGGTCATTACAAATCAAGCAAAGGGGTACATAGAGCAAAATAAACAACTCCAGTGACTGTTTCCCCTAGACGAGAGGATGTCATTCTTCCAGTAAAGACATGTGTTCACCAACCAAGAAGCTAATCCTGGTGTCCAGAGTTTTTACTAGGACTGTGTTGTATAGTTGTGATTGGTTAATCTTTGGCTGTGTGACTGAACTTCAATGCCCAGCTTTCCTTTCCTCTCCAGAGATCAGGCAAGCATCACCTGGTGCAAAGCTCCCATCACCCACTCATATGATTGTTTTTTCTGGAATGTTTAATGTTCTGAGATACCATCCTGAGATACCTTCTTAACATGAATCCAAATGTACTCTACGGGACTACAGTAATTACTATGAGACATTGTAATTGCCCAGGAAATTCCAAAGATTCTTAAACAGTCGCTTCCAAGAGCTAGTGAAAACAAATACATACCAAATTATTAGACATTAGTTCTTACTTATATATGCATTTTATATCCTCTTTTTCTTTTAAGGCAGGAATTCATGTAGCCCAAGCTTCCTGTAAACACATTATACAGCTAAAGTTCACCTTGAACTCATGATTTCCCTGCCTCCCCTTGTCACTACTGGGATTATAGGCATGTGATACCATACCTGGATTGTATTTTTTTAACCTGGATTGTATTTTGATATTCTTGATCTGTAAACATGTCTATATGTTTTAATGATTTTTAATGTTTGATTCCTTAGTAACATAAAGGCATAAAACACATCAGTCCTCCAATACTTACTTCACTTTGGCATATTGATTTTGAGAATTTGCTTGACCCAGAAGTTTCTGTCCCATTAGTATGTTCAATTAATATGTGCTAGTAAAAATAAATTTTCATCTATTAAGTAAGTTTTCATTAATAAAGATATCTGTTTTAAAAATGGCAGGGTTAGATTACATTCCTTGAAAAGATACTTATCTGCATAACAAAGTATTAGAGTTTATTTTATTTTATTTTTTTAATATTTATGTATTACTTCAGGTTACATCTCCATAGCAGTATCCTCTTTCCGCCTCCTCCAGTCCTGCCCTCCCACACTCTATAGAGTTTAAATGTCTCCTACGGGTACATGTCTTGAATGTCTGGTCCCCAGCTGATAGCTTTAATTTGGGAGGTTCTGGAAACTTTAGGAGATAAGAGCCTGGGAGTAGTTTTTGGGGAGGCCTTGTCACTATATGCCATGTACATGCATGCATACACTCACAAACACAGAGAGAAAGGGATGTGGGAGACATATAGACAGTCAGACAGGGACAGACAGGCATAGGATATATTTATTGTGTGAACTGAGAGTTAGTATCAGTAATTAAGATTGGCATAAAAGAATCAGTTTTCTTTGGCTAGGGCTATCAGAGAGAGTGGGACTATTTAGCAAATTGCTACCATTGAAACTGCTATACCTTGTGAATTTATCATTAGTCAATAAATTCTGGCATTGTTGAAAGACAAAAAGGAAGTTTGTGTCTGATGTTTGTTTCTGACACAGCATGCTCATGACACAAATCACAAAGAACATGACAGAACTTGGTCAAGTTTTCACCATAATATGAACTCTTGCCTTTCTGGTTCTTCCATAGACAAACCACTGGATAAATATATGAAGCTGTGAGAGTGCTGATCAAAATTTGGTGGAGATTCTAGTATGTTGGAAAAACCAGGAACATAGTTCACTTGCTGAAGAAATGCTGTGATAATAAACAGAGCCCACCCAAGAGGGAAGCATATGGGCTACAAATAGCAAGGCTGTTGGGGGAGAGTTGCCCAAGCCTGTAGGAGATCTCAACATACCATACATGCCTCATGTTCCAAAACACAGCACTATAGCATTTAATATTTTCCTTACAGATTTTCAGTCTTGTTTTGGTCCTATTCCAAGTTTATGTACCCTCATTATTCCCTTTTGGAACAGAAATGCTTCCTTTGCCAGAGTGTGTTAGAAGTATTTAACTTAAAGGATTTTTTTTTTTTAATTTTTATAAGAATCCATACCTCAAAGTTTGCCTTAATTTTCATAGGAGACTTTGAACTTGAGTTCTATTTCTAACATTTATTTCTGCATTTTTAATGTGTGTCTCTGTATGACGGAGGAAGGCATGTGTGTACCACAGTGTACTTGTGGAGGTCAGAGAACAACTGACATGAATTAGTTCTCCTTGTAACATGTGGGCTTCAAGGATTAAACTCAGACTATCAGGCTTAGTGGCAAGTGCAGAACCTTTACCTGACGGCCCATCTCTTTGGCCTGAATGTGAACTTTTTAGCAATGGTGGAAATGTTGCCTTAAGGGACTCTCAGAAATAGACTAAATACATTTTTCATTTTGAGTTAGCCATAAGACTTTGAGCACAGGGATCATAAGGTTTTGATTTGAGTATATAATGTTTTCACAGGATTATGTGTTCTCAGCTGATGACACTATTTGGGGCAATTTGGGAGATTTAAGGAAGTGGTACTAGATGAATAAGGTAGCTCACTTGGGGTGAGTCCTTGGGGATAACTTGTCCCTGGACCTTTGAGCCTGTCTCCCTGCTTCATACTTGCTCTGTGGATAATAATAATAATAATAATAATAATAATAATAATAAACTCCTCTACCATATGCTCTTGCGTCCATGATGTTTTGCCTAAGCACATGGAGCCAAGCAATCGTGCAGTGGACTCCCTGAAAACATGGGCTAAAGTAAAACTTTTCCTATTTTCAATTGCTATGTCAGGGATTCTGTCATGGTGATACAATATCTAACTAATATACAAGATGGCCATATGTTTCCATACTTTCATCATACATTTCCCCTCAGCCTTCTAGAATTTGTCATTTTCATCCTCTAGAAGCCTCAAGCCCCTGTCTTTCTGTAGCTCAAAATGGTATATGGAACTCACTCCTCTGTTACTCTGTGTGGGCTGGGGGAACTGGGAATGAACTGAGGGAGCATGAAATGAACACATGTCAGGCGTGGAATCGCCCCTTGGCCTATATTCCCAGTCCCAGCCTTATTTTATGAATCTCATGTTTGTACTGAATTTCCATGAAAATAGATGTAACTAAATATTCTTTCTCCTTGTTAATCAATTTTATATAACCTTTCATTCATAGTGTAGCCAAAGAACATAGAACAACAGAGAAAATGGATTTTTCCCTTCCCTATTTTTATTTGTATCAGAAAGCATGTTAGAATTATCTTGGTGTATCTTTCCATCTTGTGGGTAAGAATCCAGAGTTTTGATGAATTAATTAAGTGCCCTTGGGCATTGCTATTGGATGGGGATGACCTAGGTATACAATTTCCACGTCCAGAATCAGAGGCTGACTTACCTTCTAGAACCACCATGCATCTTGCATGGTCAGGCCCTTTGTTGCTTCCCCTGCTCATTCCTGCACATACTTGGCTCCCTGAAGAGAAAGTTACCCAAACACTTATTTTGATCCCATTCTGCTTTTCCTGACTGACTCTTCCATTTCCCTCTTTGCATCCGTGGCATGTACACAATTCCACTGACAGGTCAGACATGCTCAATAGAACGCTTTGTGGAAGAAACTGAAGGATGTTTAAACTTTCTCTCTGAAGGCTCAATAATAGAGTCTGCTGAAACAACAGGGAGAAAAGGCACACAAATGTATTTAACTTTAATGTGCATAGGGAAAAATCACAGGAAAGTGATTACTCAATAGCCCAGTGAAGTTCTGACACTTCTTCACAGTGAAGAGGGATATGGGAGAATGTAATTTTGAAGTAGAGTAGATAATGTTGGGGGGGGAATGAACCTAGGAGACAGAAATTACCTTGTAAATGACTCTCTTTCTAATTTAGAAGAGCCTAGAGAGACAGACATTACCTTGAGACAAAGTCTGTCTGGGTGAGGATACAGTCTACCTTCAGGGAAGGAATGAAAGCAATTAGTAATAACTCTTTAGCAACTCTTAAGACAAAAAGGAAGCATCAGACTTAGGTTCTTCTAAAATCTTCTGATCTTCAAGGGCGTTTGGTTTTTAAATAATCAGGATACTAGACTACTATATTTTCTGGTGACATTGCTTGTTCTTCAAAGAATGAACTAGTGAATCACAGCATACAGCAAGGCTTGCTGTTAAGATCAGGGAGTACTCTGTTCTAAGTTACTCCACACTGTGAAAAACAGTGATTTTTTTTTCAGACTGTGCCCAACCCTGATCAGGGACATTTTAGTACCTCTTGACTCCATTTTGAGGATGGAGAAAGACTGTGTGCCTGAATAGACATGTAAATAGCAGCAATTGTCTGACATTGTATGACACAGACTGATAAAATATTTGCTCCTGTGAGTAGAAAAGTGCTATCCTATAAATTTATTGGGGTAGACTGGGACCATGAAAGCAATTAGTATATTAAAATCACAACAGAGAAACCAAGTCCAAGAACTTGATGAGCATAGTAGACTGAGGGAAGGGTATAATTCCTTTATTGGACCTTGTAAACAGGAAAACACCTAAGGCTGTGATGGCAATGGCTCCTACTTGCCATCTAACCATCTGGTGTATGTGGCAAGGGCTCACAGACAGAGTACTCCTTACTATGCCTGGGGTTTTAGCTTGGATATGCATTTGTTATTGGTATAGTCTACTCAACTGCTGTCTGTCTGTCCTGATGTTCTCCCATCTAGACTTGCTGTCCATCCATATCTCCATTTCCTCTCTGAGACTTCATTTTGCCCTTTGCCTCTACAGCTTCACTCAACTATTCAGCTCCTTTCTCAAATTTGTGCCCTACAGCTCCCTGGCTGAGAGAAGCAGCTTCTTCCTTGTTTCCCTTTGAGTTCATTATCTTATCAACAAAGTCACTCCCACATCCTTATTGGTTTCCCAGCTTTTGCTACTCCAACTTCCTTAAACAATTCACCTCTTTAACCCTTTGTAATCACTCAATAACCTACACACACACACACACACACACACACACATACTGTTATATGTACTGTGTGATGTATAATGTTTGATCTGAGTTATTATCAGTGATTAAGAGTGCCATTAAAGAATCTGTTATGTCCCCAATTTTCTTCTTCTCTAATTTCATTTTTCCTATAATCTACTATACACCCTGACCAATGTTTCCATAATAGGACCCTACATTAACAATAACACAAAAATAAATTAAATGTATAAATATAGTAAATAAAAATTAAAACATGATCTATCCAATAATTATCATAATAATAATAGAAAAGAAAGGAACAAAATTATAAAAGATAACTAATTGTGGCTCATGCCTATAAATCCTAGCACTTGGGAAGGTGAGGCAGGATTGCTGTGAATTTCAGGGCAGCTTGGTCTACATAGAAAGTTTCATGATAGTCTGGGTGACAAGGAATACTTCCTATTGAACAACCAGTCAGACAAAACCCCAAAGTAATACACAGAATACACTAAAAATGTAAACACCAATAAAATAAAAACACTAATAAATTAGGAAAATGGTGAGGAAATGGAAAACCTAGAAGTTCAGGAACAAAAGATTATGAGATTAAAAACAGGGGGAAACAAAAAAATGAGAAAAAAAGAGAGGGAGGGAGAGAGAGATTCTCTTTGCTTAAGGATTTGGAGTGTTTCTCCTAATTGTCTTAGTGTTAGCTTTCTAATTTTGGGGTTTTCTGGGTAGGCCATTTTGTAACTGTTTTCCTTTCTTTTTGTTTTCTAAGGCCCTTCTTCTGCTCCCTTGGTCCAGTCAATGGACCACTTCTGGTTAAGGGCTGTGAGTGTTTGTTCACATAAATTCTTTAACATTTTTCCATGCTTTGTGTTATCTTTTTTAAAAAAATTTATTCATTTTACATCCCTATCGCAGTCCCCTCTCTCCTCTCTACCAGGTCCCACCTTTCCATTTAAGTTAATAGTAGACTTTGAACCCCAGGCATTTTACATGCTAGGAAAGTACTCAACTAAGCTACAATCTGAGCCTTCAATTTGTGATATGATATTCCATTACCATGTTCATTTTTTTATTTCATGAATGCTATTGGTAGAATGTATTGGGGACATTGCATTTTTGTTCATGAAAAAAAGTCTTACCATATCTAAACTTAAAATAGTAATGTAAATTCAGCATAATTATTTTCTCATTTCTAATTCAGTCACTTTTAATAGATTGCCTCTGCCTTTTTTTTTCCTTTTATTGAAAATAGTTTCTTTTCTCACATAATATATCCTGATTATAGTTTCTCTACCTTCTACTCCACTCACTTCCTCCCTAACCCCCCCCCAATCTGGATCCACTCCCTTTATGTCTCTAATTAAGAAATAAACTGGCTTCTATGGGATTATAATATAATAAAATAAGATAAAACAAAAATTAACACATTGGAATTGAACAAAACAAAAAGAAGAAAAAGAGCCCAAGAGAAGGCATAAGGAACAAAGACTCACTCCTTCACACACTAAAACACTAAACTGGAAGTGACAATATATACGCAGAGGACCTGGTGAAGATCTGTGTGGACCCTGTGCTTGCTACTTCAGTCTTTGTGAATTCATATGAGCTTGTTTCACTTGATTTAGAGGGCCTTGTTCTCCTGGTGTCCTCTATCCTCTCTGGCTCTTACATTCTTTCTGCCTCCTCTCATATGGAGTTCCCTGAGCTCCTTGGGGTAGGGTTTGAGAGAGATAGCTCATTTATGGCTGTGAGTTCCAAGGTCTCTCACAGATTAATGTCTGGCTGTGGGTTTCTGTATTTGTTCCTATTTGCTCCAGGAGAAAGTGTCTTTGATGATAAGATTGCCTGTGTCTTATATTTGCCCAATACATACACTCACTCTCCCCTCACACTCTCCCTCCCCCTCTTTTTCTCTTTTTCCTCTCTAGATATATATTTCTTCTCCAAGCAGAAATACAGAGTATACTTCTAGCATCCAATTCTGTATGGTTGATGAATGGATTCTACCACATTCTACACTCCTCAACACTTCTACACTGTTTGTCATACTAAATTTGCATGAAGACATAATATTTCAATCCACTACAAAGTTTACCCACTGAAAAGAATGAAAAATGAAATTTCTGATGCCTTTGAACTACAGTGTTAAGTTAGAAAAAGTGACTGAAGCCTTTCAGATGTTAGTCTCACAGGCATTTTCCTTGAATATGGTGAACCTTTGAGTTTCAAACACCATTTGTGATAAAAGGATCCTGTACTGCTGTAAGACTAATGATGTACATCAAAGTTAACATTTACATTTTGTGAAATAGCTAAAAGGGAAATGAAGACCATCATTACTAAGAAAGAAGTGCTTGAGGCCATAAGTTGCCTCCATTACAGTTTTAAGTGATGCTATTGATATATCAGTAGTTGTAAATCATTGGTGCCAAGGTCCAGGTGTTTTCTAAGGTAAGCACACACCCTCTAGAAGGACCAAGAGAAATAATCTTACTACTTGTCTTTTATCTTTATGGACAGTTGTCAGAAATGGTTTTCTCTGGCTAAATATTCACATTTTAATTTGGCCTTAAAAGATTTTAGCCCAAGGAAATTATCAGAAATGTGTAACGTGTTGAAATGTGAGTTATATTTTCATTTACATGATTATCTTTTTGCAAGTTAGATGCAGCCAAGTTCTCTAGAGGACTGACGGTACAGATAAATCCTCCTTCTTCTGATAGAATTTCCAAGAAGAAAGTACAAAGAATGATTACAAAGACAAAGGGTAGGTGAAGGTGCATCAAAATGGCCTTTTATATGTCAAATATCAAAGACTGCGGAGGTATTTTTCCCAGAGGAGACTTTTTGGCAGGGCTAGAAATGGAATCCAGGGCCTTGCTCCACTACAATTCTGCATTACTTTCATTTGCCTTTCTCTTCTAGATTTTTAATGATAGTAGAGTGATTCAATATTTTACATGAAATAAAATACTTTGGTTAATCAAAGTTCCAGTTTTCAGCACTTTAACAAGACATAGTTTATCTACATGTAAGGAATAAGATGCAATAAGTAATAGTCTTGCTGTATTTTTTTAAGGGTTTAATTAGTAATATCACTGAATTCTGGTGTGTTACTCAATTTAGTGAGCTGCCCTTTTTAATTTAATGTTCCACGTGGTTTCAGAGAAAAGTATAATTTAGCTTGTCCTTGTATGTGGGAGAGATAAGATGGACTGATTGGCAGAAACTTCCAAGCAATAAATGGTTGCTAAGTAATGTCATTACAAGTAATGAAAAAGGGAAGAAAATGTTCAAAGGGGAACATTGTAGAAATTAAAATTACAGGTATGTTTAAAATTAAATAGATTCTAGTGAATTGCTTTAATCTTTTTCAGTTTTATGGCTAAGCCAATCACTATGAGTTACTAAGGAAATTGAGACCACAGAGTACATATATAGATAAAATGTAGTCGTTCCTGCCTCCAGCTGCTAGTGAGAATACACTAGCAGAAAAATATCAATATTTCTACTGTACATATATAAAGACCTTTTGCAAATTACTAACCACAATGGGGTGATAGTGCATACTGATTAGAATGTTAAAATAAAACATCTGGACTGTAGATATGACTCAGTAATAAAGCAGTTCTCTAGCATGTACAAGTGTGTGGCTTCTATTCCCAGCAATATCAATTAATCAATCAACCAATAAGCAAGCATAGAAAAGTAAAATGCATGATTATATGTGTATATATATATATATATGTCAGAATGGCAATTTATTATATATGTACATATAATTACCAAATTTTAATAAGCAGGTATAGCAATGAGTATTCTCATGCACCATTAGTGGAAGTATATATTATAAAGTCAATTTGAATAATATTTGAGAGTAAAGCTGAAAATGCGATCAGCCTATGAGATGGCAAGTCTATGTCTGGGTCTTTGCCCCACAGGAATGTGTGCTTACATTTTACCAGGAAATATGCCTTAGCATGTTTCGTATAGCAGTATTAGACAACGCTCCAGGCAAGAGCAGCTCAACACTGATAAGCAAATGGAGATAGATGGGATAGAATATCATACCATAGAGAATGGGTGAATTAGACCTCAACACAACATGTTTACATATTAAATACAAATGAAAGAATGAAGTAAATAACTCAGGGTATATGCTAAATGATGTATTGACACATATTTCAAATATAGGCCACATGAAGTAATTGTTATTCATCATGAATGTCAAGATAGTCAGGCAGGGGGTGGTTTAGAATTATGATCAGAAAGAGACAGATTAAGGACTTCCAGGGGGAAGACATCATTCCATTGTCACAACATGGAGGGAAAACCCAGTGGTGATTTTTAATAAACTGTTAAATTAGATAGTTATACATTATGATCGTATGTTTCATAACAAAATAACTACATTAATTAAATAGATCTTAGTTTTTTTAAAAATTTATTTTTTATTTCTTCAAGTTACATCTCAATCGCATTCCCCTCCCTACTCCCCCCTCCAGTCCCACCCTCCCACCTTCAACCCACTATTCTCTTCCCTTATTTGTTTTTTTTTAATTTTAAGGTATATCTTATTTCCCCCAATAGCTCCCCTTTTCAGTCCAACAAATGGTTCTTTCTCTTATAATAATAGATACAATACAAAACAACAGAGGTAATTAGGCCATAGTTATGAGGGTTATATGGCTTAGCGTACATTCCCAATGTCCAGTCCATATGTATTTGGTACCTGACTTTAACATTCTACTATCTAACCATCTCCATGAGTTTAAAGGTCTATATCTAACTCAACATTCATACTAACTTGCAACACAATTTTAAAGCATCATCCTAGATCTATAACACTCTCTCGACTCCTGAACAACTCAAAATTTAATTATGAGACTCTAGCTATCTATTCTTCAACCACCTCAGAGACCTGAGAGGGATAAATATATCTGATTTTATAGGAAGTACAGGGCCTGCAGCTTCCAAAACTAAGAAATGACATACTAGTGGCTGCCTGGGCAGTTCCCATTTTCTCTCCATACATTACAGCATCGATCTTCAGTCGTTTGGTCCCGTTTCTCTGACAGACATTGATTGTAGAGCAGGGGTTATGAAGGACTTACCTACCCTGTCTAGGCAGAGCCAGGCTGTCGACTTACCTGCTTCCAGCTTTTGTCCTTTTTGGACAGCATTCTGTCTACAGTTGGAGCAAGGGGCTTTTCCTGCCAAGAGATAGGCTTGCAACTAATTCAATCATCTCCCACTGGAGATTCTTCGATGCTCATCTTCTATTTGGAGTAGAATAGGGAGTACTGTCAGGAGTTGATATGTCTCAATATAAAAAAAATCTAAAGTTAAGAAAACATCTTTGAATGCCATATTCTGCAGATCTCTTGAGGTTTTTGAAGAGGCCCTATCTATCTCTTATATTAGAGTAAGCAGATGTTGCTTGTCTCTTAGCAGCTTTATTTCTGATTAGCTTAGAAAATAACTATAATAGACTCTCATAGTACCTAATACAATGACTGTCTTTCATGATTATTAGTTTGCATTTCTTAATTATCCTAAACAGTTTATGGCAATTAGTAGCAAAATGCAGAAGCTTCACATTTCATTTTTTTTTCTCTCTACCCTAAACCTTCCATCCCATTTCTCTGAGGTGGGGTGTCCCTATATAAAAGTCACTCATCTCAGTTCAGAAATCGTATGAGAGCCAAGAGCCTCCTCATTCATTGGGGGGTCTATGAGGCAGTACCACCAGTGAAAAGTGTCATTGCCCGGGAGAGAGAACTAAAAAACAAACAAATAAGCAGACAAACAGATAAAAAAGGATAAAAAATAGAAAAAAATAAAAAATAAAAAAATAAAAAATAAAAAGTCTATGTCCATGTTCCCTTTGGTGTGTTAGTTGTAGTATCGATATCCCCTACTATATAGCTAAAATCCTACTATAAATGAATAGATGCCATATGCATCTTTCTGAGTCTGGGTTAGCTCACTCAGGATGAGCTGCAAATTGCATAATTTCATTGTTCTTGATAGCTGAATAATATTCCATTGTGTAGATGTACCACAGTTTTTTAATCCATTCTTCGGTTGAGGGACATCTGGGTTGCTTCCAGTTTCTAGCTATTACAAATAAGGCTGCTATGAACATAGATGAGGAAATTTCCTTATGATTCCATGAGGAGACATTTGGATGTATACCCAGAAGTAGTATGGCTGGGTCCTGAGGCAAAGTTATTCCAAGTTTTCTAAGGTATCGCCAGACTGACCTCCATAGTGGTTGCACAAGCCTGCACTCCCACCAGCAGTGGAGTAGGGTTCCCCTTTCTCCACACCCTCGCCAGCATGTGCTGTCATTTAAGCTTTTGATCTTAGTCATTCTGACAGGTGGGAGATGGAATTTTAGAGTTGTCTTGAGTTCCATTTCTCTGATGGTTAAGGATGCTGAGCATTTCTTTAAGTGTCTCTCAGCCTTTAGGGATTCCTCCTTTGTGAATTTTCTATTTAGCTCTGTTCCCCATTTCTTGATTGGATTATTTGGTTTCTTGGCATTTAATTTCTTGAGTTCTTTGTAAATTTTGGATATTAGCCCTCTGTCAGCTGTGAGGCTGGTGAAGATTTTTTCCCAATCTGTAGGATGCCGTTTTGTTTGAATGACAGTGTCTTTTGCCTTACAGAAGCTTTTCAGTTTAATGAAGTCCCATTTATTGATTGTTGATCTCAGGTCCTGAGCTGTAGGTGTTCTGTTCAGGAAGTTGTCACCTGTGCCAATGAGTTTGAGGGTTTTTCCCACTTTCTCTTCTAGTAGATTTAGTGTGACCAACCTTATGTTAAGGACTTTGATCCACTTGGACTTAAGTTTTGTACAAGGTGATAAGTTGTCGCGACCCCCTCGACCAGCAAGGACGACACAACTCGCAAAAGCTCTTCTCAAGCAGTTTATTCAGGTCCCTTGAAAACAGTCTTCCGAATCCCTGCTTGTGTCTCTGCTTCTCTGCTTGTGTCTCTGATTGTGTCTCTATGCTTCTCCTCCCCACAAGCCCTTATATGCCTACTCAAACCCAATCAGATCATGCCACCTAGCGATCCAAGATAGGCTCACAAAAGGAGGAAGCACACCGGGCTAGGCAGCTGCTACCAACTAAGGCTTGTTTACAGCTAAGCTTGAGCTTTCTGGCATCAAGCCAGGTGCCATCTTAGGGTTGCAGCTCACCACAATTTTGTGGCTCGCCACAATAAGTATGGGTCTAATTTCATTCTTTTACAAGTGGACATCCAGTTGGACCAGCACCATTTGTTGAAGATGCTGTCCTTCTTCCATTGTGCCATTTTGGCTTCTTTGTCAAAAATTAGGTGGCCATAAGTGTGTGGGTCCCTTTCTGGATCTTCAATTCGATTCCATTGATCTACTGGTCTGTTTCTATACCAATACCATGCTGTTTTTACTACTATTGCTCTGTAGTACAGCTTGAAATCTGGGATGGTGATACCTCCAGATGCTTTTTTATTATACAGGATCGATTTAGCTACTGTGGGCTTTTTGTTGTTCCATATGAATGAAATGCTTCAAGTTTCTCTCCATTTATTTTGATGTTGGCCACTGGCCTGCTGTATATTACCTTTATTATTTCTAGGTAGGGTCCTTGTATGCCCATTCTCTCCAGAACTTTTAGCATGAAGGGATGTTGGATTTTGTCAAATGCTTTTTCTGCATCTAGCGAGATTATCATATGGTTTTTTTTTTCATCTTGTTTATATGGTGAATTACATTGATAGACTTTCATATGTCGAACCATCCCTGCATTCTTGGGATGAAGCCTACTTGATCATGGTGCATGATACTTTTCATGTGTTCTTGAATTCGGTTTGCTAGTATTTTATTAAGTATTTTTGCATCTATGTTCATGAGGGAGGTTGGTCTGAAGTTCTCTTTCTTGGTTGGGTCTTTGTGTGGTTTAGGAATCAGAGTGACTGTGGCCTCAATAGAATGAGTTTGACAGTGTTCTTTCTGATTCTATTTGGTAAAAAGTTTGAAGATTATTGGTGTTAGCTCCTCTTTGAAGGTCCGGTAGAATTCCGTGCTAAAGCCATCTGGCCCTGGGCTTTTTTTGGTTGGAAGATTTTTAATGACTGTTTCTATTTCCTTAGGCGTTATAGGGCTGTTTAATCTGTTTATCTGATCTTGATTTAGCTTCGGTAGGTGGAATCTATCAAGAAAATTGTCCATTTCACTTAAGTTTTCAAATTTGATGGACTATAGATTTTTAAAGTAGGATCCAAATATTCTCTGGATTTCCTCAATGTCTGTTGGTATTTCTCCCTTTTCATTTCTGATTTTGTTGATTTGGGTTTTTTCCCTCTGTCTTTTAGTTAATTTGGCTAAGGGTCTGTCTATTTTGTTGATTTTTTCAAAGAACCAACTCTTAGTTTCATTGATTCTTTGTATAGTTCTTTTTGTTTCTAAGTTGTTGATTACAGCCCTAAGTTTGATGATCTTTGATGATCTCCTGTCTTCTGCTCCTCTTGGGAGTGTTTGCTTCTTTTTTTTTTCCAATTCACCCAGTTTAGCTGTTAATTCGCTAATATGAGCTGTCACAATTTTCTTTTTGAAGGCACTTAGTGCTATGAACTTTCCTCGTAGCACAGCTTTCATTGTGTCCCATAGGTTTGGGTATGTTGTGTCTTCATTTTCGTTGGATTTTAAGAAGTCTTTGATTTCCTTCTTTATTTCTTCCCTGACCCAATGGTCCTCTAGTAAAGAGTTGTTCAATTTCCATGTGTGTGTAGACTTTCTGTTGATTCTCTTGCTATTGAAGTCCAGCTTTTTTCCATGGTGGTCTGATAAGATACAAGGGGTTATTTCAATTTTCTTGTATCTGTTGAGGCTATCTTTGTGTCCACCTATATGGTCGATTTTGGAGAAGGTTCCGTGAGATGCTGAGAAGAAGGTGTATTCTTTTGTGTTTGGGTGAAACGTTCTGTAGATATCTGTTAGGTCCATTTGGTTCATGATCTCTGTTAGACTCATTACTTCTCTGTTTGGCTTCTGTCTTGATGATCTGTCCATAGTTGTGAGTGGGGTGTTGAAGACTCCCACTACTAAAGTGTTTGGATCGTTGTGCAATTTAAGTTTTAGAAGCATTTCTTTTATAAATGTAGGTGCCTTTGAATTTGGGGCATAGATGTTCAATATTGAGATGTCTTCTTGATGAATATTTCCTTTAACGAGTATGTAATGCCCTTCTCTGTCTTTTTTTATTAATTTCAATTGGAAGTCTATCTTGTTTGATATTACGGTGGCTACTCCAGCTTTTTCCCTGGGTCCATTTGATTGGAAAACCTTTTCCCAGCCCTTTACTCTGAGATAATGTCTATCTTCAGTAGTGAGATGTGTTTCTTGTATGCAGCAAAAAGATGGATCTTGTTTATGGATCCAGTCTGTAAGTCTGTGTCTTTTTATTGGCGAGTTGAGTCCATTGATGTTGATGGATATTAGTGACTAGGGGTTGTTATTTCCCATTATTTTGGGGTAGCTGGTCATCTTGTGTTTCTTTTTGTTTAGTTGCTATGGAGGTTTCTATTTCCTCTGTTTTGTTGTGTGTAGTTATCTTCTCTGGGTTGGAATTTTCCTTCTAGGATCTTCTGTAGGGCTGGGTTTGTGGGTAGATATTACTTAAATTTTATTTTGTCGTGGAATATCTTGTTTTCTCCATCTATGTTGATAGAGAGTTTTGCTGGGTATAGTAGTCTGTCTGGCTGGGCACCTATGTTCTCTCAGGGCTTGAAGGACATCTGTCCAGGCCCTTGTAGCTTTTAAAGTTTCTGAGGAGAAGTCAGATGTAATTCTGATGGGTCTGCCATTGTAAGTGACTTGGCCTTTTTCTCTTACAGCTTTTAATATTCTTTCTTTGTTCTCTATATTTGGAGTTTCTATTATTATGTGGCGAGAGGAGTTTCTTTTCTGATCTAATCTGTTTGGTGTTCTGTAAGCCTCTTGGATTTTTACTGGCATCTCTTTCTTTAGGTTTCGGAAGTTTTCTTCTATGATTTTGTTGAAGATATTTCCTGGACCATGGAGTCAGGAGTCTTCTCTTTCCTCTATGCCTATAATTCTTAGGTTCTGTCTTTTCATTGAGTCCTTGATTTCTTGGATATTGTGGGTGAGAGATTTTTTAGCTTTCTCATTTTCTTTGGATGTTGTATTGATTTCTTCCATCGAATCTTCCATGCCTGAGATCCTGTCTTCCATCTCTTGAATCCTATTTTTGATACTCAAATCCATAGTTCCTGTTCTCTTCCCTTGATTCTCCATTTCCATTTTTAACTCTGACTGTGTTTTCTTTATTGTTTCCATTTCCATTTTCATTTCTTGTGTGATTCTATTTGTTTTGTACATTTCCTGCTCCAGTTTGCTTGTCTTTGCCTGGAAGTCTTCCATTGTCCTCTCTTTTTCTTGTTTAAGTTGTCTCACCTTGTTCTGAAGTTCTCTAATGGTGTTTTCCATCACTTTCGTATGTGCAATTGTGACTTCTTTGAATTTCTTCATAGATTTAATTTCTTCTTGAAGGGACTCTATCACTTTCCATAATGTAGAATTGTCCTCATTTTCATGTGTTTCAGCTGTGGTGAGGTGGTCTGGGCTGGATGAAATAGCATTGCTTTCTTTTGTTGGAGTGATTCTGCTCTGTTGTTTTTTTTTTTTTGGTCTGGGGCCTCTGGCCATTGGAAATTTCTAGCTGTCTTCTGGACTTGGGTCTACAGGGGGCGCTTTGGTGTAGGAGTTGAATTGCCTTACTCCACCCCTGTAAGGTGAGTCATTCAGCCCCGCCTTTTAGGTGGAGACCTAACTAATCCAGGGGGTGGAGCTGTGTACAAGTAAGCTCTGGTTCCCCGCCGAAAGGGCCAGAACTTGTAAATAAGTCCGATATACAGCACTTACAAATACCTCACAGTTTGCCCAGGGTTGGCTTCTGTGGTGGGAAAATCTGTTTTCACCCCCAATAGCCTTGCTGTTCCCACGGCCCAGGTCTGGAGACTAGCAAGTGACGTCATGCTCGACTAAGTTCCCGTATACTGCAGTGGGTTGCAATCTGCAGTCTGAAGGCACTCTGCAACGGAGCTGAGTGCACTTCCAGGGGTTGCAACCTTTCACCAGATAGCTGGATCGGCTGTGCAAGACCTGGGAGTGCCCAGAAGGCTGGAGATTACCTCTGCATGGGGTCTGCATCTACCTGCTGGGTATTAGATTGGAATTTACCCGGCGTGTCTCTCCTGGTGGGGGAGGTGGATCCCGATTTCCGGATTCAGAGGCTTCCGTGCATGTCCGAGAGTGGGTGAGAGCATCCTGCCCAGGGACTCCCACTGTTCCCTGGGTAGTAGGGTGAGGCCCAGGGGGTTCGAGTCCCCCAGACCCCTTTGTACAGTGTCATAGTCATACAACACCTGCCACCCTTCGACTGTTTCCCCCAAGATCAAAGTACGTCCGAGCGGGCCACCACCATCTTGGATCCCTAAATAGATCTTAGTAATACTGTTTTAGAAATATGAACTTATTTCTACCACAAATGGGTACCTACAGAGATCCTGGGTATGTTACTTGCTTTTTCTCATTCCTCTGGAAAACAAAGCAAACTACCTGAAAAGCAACATCTAGAGGAAGGGTGTGTCTTGGCTCATAATGTGAGGATACAGTCTATCATGGCAGGGAAGGTATGCTGAGAGAAGGGGGGAAGCAACTGGTTGCGTTGTTTCCATAATTAGGAAGCAGAGAGAAATGATATCTGGTGCTCAGCTTGCTTTTTCTTTTCTTATTCAGTCTGAGACACCAGACCATAGGATGGAGCCAGACACATTCAGGGTAGGGTCTTCCCTCATCAATTAAACCTCTCTGGAAACACCTTCCCAGACACAGCTAGAAGTATTTTTCCCAGGCAACTCTAAATCCCATCATGTTGACAATGGAGATGAGCCTCTATCCTGACCCTCTGTTACAGATGTCTCATTATTTCACCCAGGTGAGCTAAAGGAGAACAACAACAACAACAACAACAAGAGCAACAACAACAATCTTCAAAGTTGCATTTTATTTATTTAGTTATCAACATGGAGTATGATTGGGAAATGCTCTAGCTCAATATGAAGGAAAAAGTAAGTGACTAAAAATTGCCCAAGGCCAGAAATGGTCCTAGGAGCCTCTAACATCTAGGAGGAACTGTATTTGCTAATGAATTTCTTTCTCAGGTTTGAATTATGTCCTCAAGCCTATTTGAAAAATTGCATGACTTTTATTTCCCATCGTTTATGCTTTTCTTACATTGCCTGTAAGATGTTTCGATTAATTGTCTTAAACTACTTACCAAGCACTTATAAAATTTGTTATTTGGATTCTATAAAGAAACCAAATTCAATCATTTTGAAACCCGTGACTAAATGTTGGAGCCTATGGGGTAAACACAAAAATCAAACCTGGGAACTTTTGACCTTCCTCTCACTGATGTATGTTGAAAGAAATTACATGAATTTGTATTCCTGGCCTGGAAAAATAAAAAAACAAAAACAAATCAAAACCACTTGGTCCAAAGTAAATTTCCTACCAACAGTTCATCTGGGCCATTTTTGACAGCCCTCTACTACTGTAATTTATAACTTTGCATATTACAAATTATTTATGGGGAAAGGTCATTTGAATTAATAAGTTTAGAATTTGAATGCCGTAAAAGAGAGCAGATCCTCAAACAGAATATGTATCAACCAACATAGTGCCTGAGAGAATATAGTATTTAACAAATTACAATTCACTAAAATTTTATGATGAAAAACAAAGAGTAAATTAGAATCCAGAGCTCTGAATTAAATCAAGCAACTTTTTCTTTTATTATTGCAAATAGACAATAGTGGGCAATCCAGAAACTTTGGCTAGATTTTTATTGTCATTAAGTCGATGCATACTGAAATAAAATTTGTATATCTATTAGCATATATAATATTAAAGTGCATTTTCCAAATACATTCTGAAGCTTAGATAGTAACTTTAAATCTTTCCAGAAATGTATACCTACTAGCCTCATGAATTGTGTGGATCAGTTCTAGTTGTTAAGAAATCAGAGCTTTAAATTAGTTCTACTATCAAAGAGCAAAGTTAGAAGAAAATACTCATTTATTCGTAATTGAGAATAGAGATTTGCAGTTTAATACTGAGTGGTATAAAATGTTACTTGGTCTTAAGATTTAGTTGTATTCTGGAAATCATTTAGAATTTAGAATCAACTAGAACCACTAGTTCCTGGCAAAACATTTTGTTTTGTTGCCCTGTAGATGTGCAGAAAGTTTTTTTTTTTTTTTAGGTTTTTCGAGGCAGGGTTTCTCTCTGTGTATCCTTGGCTGTCCTAGACTCACTTTGTAGACCAGGCTGGCCTTGAACGCACAGAGATCCACCTGCCTCTGCCTCCCGAGTGCTGGGATAAAAGGCATGCGCCACCACGCCCGGCTGTGCAGAAAGTTTTAATCTGTTAATTCCCTAGTTGCTTTCACTTTCTCATGCCACTGCCTTTCATAGTCACATCTATAAAACAATGTCTGATTATTTTCCACCCCTAAATTTTGGATTCTGAAGTTCTTGTATCAATGTACAACTTCTTATTAAATGAATCTTTCACCTCCTTTCTCCTATGACAGGACTTGATGGAAGGTAGGTGGGTAAGAGACTTAATCACATTATTACTTAGATTTCTGCCTTCAACATTTGAGGAGATTGTGGAAGACAACTATTAAATTAGGACACTGAAAGAAGCTCATTCTTCGGAAGTCAATATGGCGAGTTGTATCTTAGCTATAACTATTTTAAAACGCCCCAGCACACCAAATGTATTTGGAGGACAGAAGAGACGATCAGTTTAAGAACATTTATTTATTTACACGATAGAGGGAGAGAACTGATTTCCACAAGATGTCCTCTGACAGCCACACTTGCACTGGGGTATATGCACTCCTTCCCTGCCCACACTCTAAATGAACAAACAAACAAATAAATAAATGTAACATATATTAATATATTATGTATATGTATATGTTGTGTATAGATATAAGAATGGCCATAGAGGCAGAGAACACATACACCAAAGAAAGAGAGGACAACAGTTTTGCATGTAGTTGGTGATATGTCTGAATTCTGAAGACTGTTGATTGGATTTAGGAATGTGGAAATGACCAATGATCTTGGACTGAGCAATTTTGATCCTAAGAAAAGAGTCAAATTACATTGGGAAGTGTTAAAAGTGAGGAAATGAACGTTATTGAACATTCATTTTTAAAATTGGGGTGAGAATAGAGAGGGGAAATGGCATCAATTTGGTGTAAAAATCAGATGAGCAGGGAACTGGCAGTTGAATAGAGCTTAAGGAAGTTTAAATACTAGTGGAAAGAGGCCTGCTCTTCAGAACATGGGACTCAGAAGAGAATTTTCTTTCGAAATTTTGGGTTGCTAACATTTTAACCCCCTCTTTGAAACTAAAGAAGAAATTATCTGGTGATTTTGCTGTGTAGAGAGAGAGGGCCTTTCGATGTGATTTAGGTGGGACTCTGGTTCTGTTTCCTTATCATTCTGTCAACACCACCCCTTCCCCAAGAATAAGCATCCCTTCTCAAACATATTTTCCCCTTAGTGGCAAAATGGCTATAGATCCTCCAGGCTATACACACACTTACCACTAAGTGTCATCACTAAAAGAGATAAAACAGAAGCAAGAGTTCTACTAAAGAGTAACACTGGATGGTTATAAGATGTGAAGCACAAGATTATTCCTTTTATCTCCATAAACCCCTCTGTATTCTTTTCCTTTTTTAGCCATATAGTACAGGATTACTATACTACAACCAACACACCAAAGGGAACAAGAACATAGACTTTGTTACCTGTCAATGAGACACTTTGCCCTAGTGGAGCTGTCATGTAGGCTCCCAGTGCAAGAGGAAGCTCTTAGCCCTCATATGAGTGCGGAACTGAAGAGGTAATTAGGCCACAATTATGAGAGTTATATGGCTTAGCATACATTCCCAATGTCCAGTCCATATGTATTTGGCACCTGACTTTAACATTCTACTATCTAACCATCTCCATGTGTTTAAAGTTCTATATCTAACTCAGCTTTCATACTAACTTGCCTCACAATTTTAAAAATATCTTCTTAGATCCAGAACACTCTCTTGATTCCTAAACAACTGAAAATTTAACTATGAGACTCTAGCTATCTATTCTTCAACCACCTCAGAGACCTGAGAGGGATAAATATATCTGATTATATAGGAAATGCAGGGCCTGCAGCTTCCAAAACTAAGAAATGACATACCAGTGGCTGCCTGGACAGTTCCCATTTTTTCTCCATACATTACAGCATCAATCCTCAGCCGTTTGGCTCCATTTCTCTGACAGCAGTCTGTCTACAGTTAAAGCAAGAGGTTTTTCTTGTCAAGAGAAAGGCTTACCACCAATTCAATCATCTCCCACTGGAGATTCTTCAATGCTCATCTTCTACTTGGAGTAGAATAAGGGGTGATGTCGGGAGCTGACATGTCTCGATATCAAAATATCTTAAGTTAAGAAAACATCTTTGAATGCCATATTCTGCAGATCTCATAAGGTTTTTGAAGATGTCCTGTCTATCTCTTATATTTAGATAAGTAAATATTGCTTGTCTCTTAGCAACTTGATTTCTGAGTAGCTTAACTCCGGTTCCCTGTTCTTGTCTCCTTAGGCACTTGCACTCATGTACACACATACACAGAGACATACATGTATACACATAGTTAAAAATAAAAATAATCTTTAAAAGGGTAATTCTTAAATGTTAGATAGGTATTGTAGAGAGTATAAAAATTAACTCTCCAACAAACATTAGTGGGATTTTTCAACTAAAATTTTGTTTAAGAAGAGCAAGAGGGAACACTACCATTGGAAGTAGTGGTAAAAGATGTCCGTTCCACACCCAGCCCAGCTTCAGGGACAGACCCTAGGATATCCAGGGAACAACAACAACAACAACAACAACAACAACAACAACAACAAAAATGACGGATTGACAAATACACAGAAAAGCTGGAATAAGGTGAACTGGAACCTCTTATGAAGAAAACACAGTATTATGGAAAGCATGGCCTCCAGTTGAACAGGAAGACATGGTTGTTACTTAGAGATAAAATGGATGCAGGGAGCTGAGTGTGATTGTGCACGCCCTTAATTCCAGCACTCAGGAGGCAGAGTCAGGTGGATCTCTCAGTTCAAGACCAGCCTGGTCTACAGAGTGAGTCCAGGACAGCCAGGGCTACACAAAGAAACTCTGATTGTAAAAACTGAAAACAAAACAAAACAAAAACAAAAAAAACAGGATGCAGGGTTTATGGCATACATCTGAAGCAAGGAAGCAGGATTAGTTAATCTCAGTAGGAGATTAGGGGAGCACAGTCTCTGTAGTGGAGCAGGCATGCTTCAGGTCATGAGTATCTGGGGAGAGAAAGCTGTCATAGACATTTTCTCCATACACTGTCAACGTTCTCACTCGGTCCCCCAAGGAAGGCTTTTGCCCTCCTCTTGAGCCTGAGGCCATGGTGTTCTTGACACAGCTGTGTCTATATCAACGGCACACATTCACTCAGGCCTTCATTCATTCAGGGTTTTCTCCTCTTCCCAAGCATGCTCTTTTCACACGAGAGTCCTCTAGGAAGAGCTTTTGATTATGGAAAAGACTGGCATGTAACAGAAAGTTTATCAGAATTATCTATTGAGTCCATCTATATTGTAGTCCCATCTATATTTAAAATAGAGTGTACAAATGTTAATGTGTAATATTGAACCATATAAGAGCTGGGTATGGATTTAGGTCCCATAGCCTGCCTCCTGGGACCCCTTAACAATTAATTGCACAGTCTTACACTGAGTGATTCATTAAGCACACAATAACACAGTTTAATTGTTTGAGATGGCTTATTTTTTTCCTGAGGAGTTGTACTTGTTTTTGATTTTTTAAAATCCCTTATTATATTCTTGTAACCTTATAGACACTGTGGTTTGTATGACCTTTTAGGATTTATGTGGTATGAGCAATTAATTGTCTTTTTACTCTCACATCCTCACTCCCTCCTTACTCTCATAATTCTGTTCTCAGTCAGTATATTTTTTTTTATAAGTGACCATTTTAGATTATAAGCTATTACTACATCCTAGGTCAAGGTACTGTCTTGACATGGGAAAATACATTTATAGAAAATAACTACATCACTGTCCACACAAGTCTAAGTTTTCAAAGTAATAGGAAATTTTATTATTTGACCAGTCCCCACGATATACATCTCAACAGGGTTTAACTTTACTCTTCATTGGTCTCTTCCACTTAACGAGTGTTTTAGTAGAGCATAAGGTAACCATGGTTACTGACATAAAACTCCTTTCATGTGTGAAGACAGAGGCTGAACATGTTTGAAGTGTTACTCGTACCTCTACATCTTAAGAGCATTTAACAAATTAGACTTGTCTTCACCGTTCTGCTTCAAATGGCTTCTGTCTTTATTTGAAAGGCATGTACTTCTTCATCTGAGTTACCTGCTGCTTCAGTACTTGTAAACTGCCTTGATATCATACTTAGAAGAAATTCTCCTACCCTACTGCTTGATGTTTTCCTCCCCATGAAATTCATTTTCAAGTAAATTGCCTAAGAAGTAGTTTTATGAGCATTAAACAAGTAATTCTTCAGTACATTAATTTTTAAAGCATCCGATGGCAGTGTGTACAAAGAAAGAACAAATTTCAAGGCTGACATTTTCTAGTCTGGGGACAAGAAGGCATTTATCTAAAGATTCTCTAAAGCAGGCAACTGGACAGTCTTTAATAAAACCATAAACAACAACTATAATAACTCTTGAATGTAAGTACATTATGTAAAAGACATAAATTTTTTCACTTGTAATACAACAGCTTCATAAAGATTTTATTATCTCAATTAAGCAACTCAATTACTAAGTTCCTGAGTCACCAATCTGAGTCCAGAACTCTCCCCATTGCAACATGCCTTAAAAATAATTAGCAATTAACATTTTTGTTTCTTTTTAAGGCACTTAAGACATTTTTTTCTAAAAGGTTTATCAGAGAGAGAGAGAGAGTTGATATGTTGTCTCCCATGCTTTAGTAGATTTTTGTCCATGATTTTCCCTTTCTTGTGAAATACAGGTGGAAACCAGAAGAATGGCTGTTGTTAGGCTGTTTTGCCTCATCTACTCATTTGTCCTATCTCATGAACTAGTAAATGTGTCTTGCTGTAAGTTTTATGGAGGTGACATGTCTAACAATCATTATGATGACCTTATCAAAGTGTGGATTATTGGTATAGTTGCAGAATTTGTCTTATTATATTCATTTCTCCTTAAGATGCCATGGCAACATGAAATGATGGTGCTCCACAATTTTTTTAGATTATTATTATTTTTATTAATTTACTTATTGCTTCAGGTTACATCTCCATCATAGTGTCCTCTTTCCACCCCTCCCAGTACCGCCCTCCCTTCCTCTACCCCCTAACCCTTCCATTCCACTCCTCTGGAGTGTAGTGTCCCTACATAACAGTCCCCTGCCTCAGTTCAGCAGTCATATGAGGGCCAAGAGCCTCCTCATACACTCGGGGATCTACAAGGCAGCACCACTAGGGCAAAGTGCCTCATTGACAGGAAGAAAATGTCTATGTTCCTGTTCCCTTTGGTGGTGCTCCACAATTAACCTAGCAAACTTTGATCTAACATATATATCCTACTTATGAGAGAGACAATATCCAAGGTCACTAGGTTTCATGAGATTTGGGGGTATAAAACAGGGGCAAGAGCTCACTGTGAGGAGAAATGTCCTTTACTTTGCAATGTATTATTGCAGTTGTGGGTAAATTTGAAAATACTTTTCTCCATTTTATTGTTTCTGAATTACATACAATTGAATCACAAATGTGAGTGCTGATGTTTTTGATGAAGAGTTCCCAACCCGACACTCCACTCCAGAGGAGTGGGATGGAACGGTTAGGGGGTAAAGGATGGGAAGGTGGGACTGGGAAGGGTCGAAAGAGGACACTGTGATGGAGATGTAATCTGAAGTAATAAATAAATAAATTTAAAAGAGAGTTCCCAATCCACTTTCCATGAAAACTCACCAAGCACTGAGCTGTTGACATATGAGTCTAAAGAAAATAGGATCAGATTCAATTTTAATACCATTTAAAGGAAGAAGAGATTCAAGGCTTCAAAAAATCAGTAACATATTCTCCAATCCTAAAATTCTTGTGTTATTCTTTGAGAGTGAAGTATTTTGGAGAAAGATAATAACTGTGACAACAATCCTGTCTAACTTCAGAGAACATATAAAGAAAAGTAAAACTTTGAAGGATACCAAAAGATATTAAATATAAAGCAACTATAAACAAAGCTAATCCTCAAAGATTATAAAAGGCCAGGAGCTGTCAAGACAATATTCACAAAGCAGAATATATTTTGAATTGTCCTCAGTCCCTGAGACAATTTATTAGATCAAAATCTTGTAAAAAAGATAGAACAGTGACAATTAAAAAAACAATTCTGTTCAGTTTTCAACCTGGAATTACAATGTATGTCAGTGAGGCTTCTTAACCATTTGAAGGTTGTTAAGCCAGGTCAGGAGCTGGATTCACAGAAATTCCTTCTTTCTTGTTCAGTTATTTATTTAATCATTTAGTAGCAGTCGCAGGGATTATGCCTATTTACTAATATTTTGGACTATAATTTAATCCTATTTTATTTATTTTGTTACTCAAGTTGTTTCCATTTTGGCCATTATGAAAGGTTCAGACTGACTACTGAAATTGAAAGAATGTCACTGTGCTTTAAAAAAAGGGGGAGGGGGTTACTTGGAAAGAGGAAAAAACCCCACTGGGAGTCAGGAAACTTCAGTCCTAGTCTCAGTTCTTAACCATTCCTCTGTGACTTTAAGTCAATCGTGTAGCCGCTCAGGAGTCAAAGCTCCTTCATTGACTATTACACTGCCTTGGGAGGGGCATTTCACCCCTTAGTATTCTACCTTGGAAAGTAGAGATAAAAGTAATCACTCCACTGAATTGTTACGATGATTGTTTGAGTTATGTGACATATCTAATTTGTATGAGGCTGTCTGTGCCCACCAGATAATGAAGTCAATAAAATGTATGTGACTTTACCACTTAGGATACTCTGATGTATGAGAGTAGTTTAGGAGAAAATGAAAATACACGGTTAAGTTGTTGCTGTTATTGTTACAAAGCTCCAAGTCAATAACAATTTGCTAACATTTTTTCCCAATAATGCCATTTTCTAGTTTAGTATACCTCACTGCATTAGTTGCTCTGTCTCCTAGACTCAATCTCTGACATTTTAAAAGGCTTTGCTTGTTCTTAAAAGTTTTGGAGACCACTAGCCATGTATGGAACTAGAAAAGCTCATCCTGAGTGAACTAACCCAGACTCAGAAGGACACATATGGCATCTATTCACTTATAGTAGGATTTTAGCTATATAGTAGAAGGTATCAATACTACAACTAACACACCAAAGGGAACTTGGACATAGGCTTCTTATTTTTAATTTTTATTTATTTTTTATATATTAGTTATATTTTTTCTATTTTTTAGTCTTTTTTATCTATTGTATGCTTATTGGTTTGTTTGTTTAGTAGTTCTCTCTCCCGCGCAACGAGACACTTTTCACTGATGGTACTGCTTCGTAGATTCCCAATGAATGAAGAGGCTCTTGGCCTTCATACGACCTCTCAACTGAGATGAGGGACTGTTATATAAGGACACCCCACCCCAGAGACATGGGATGGAAGGGTTAGGAGGTAAAGAAAAAAATTGAAATGTGATGTTTCGGCCTTTTACTACTAACTGTCATAAACTGTTTAGGATAATTAAGAAATGCAAACTAATGGTTATGCAAGCTGGTCATTCTGTTAGGTACTCTGACAGCCTATTATAGTTACTTTCTAAGCTAATCAGAAATAAACCTGCTAAGAGACAAGCAACATCTGCTTACCCTAATATAAGAGATAGATAGGGCCTCTTCAAAAACTTCAAGAGATCTGCAGAATATGGCATTCAAAGATGTTTTCATAACTTTAGATTTTTTTATATTAAGACATATCAACTCCTGACAGAACCCCCTATTCTCCTCCAAGTAGAAGATGAGCATCGAAGAATCTCCAGTGGGAGATGATTGAATTAGTCGCAAGCCTATCTCTTGGTAGGAAAAGTCCCTTGCTCCAACTGTAGACAGAATGCTGTCCAAAAGGGACAAAACCTGGAAGCAGGTAAGTCGACAGCCTAGCTCTGCCAAGACAGGGTAGGTAAGTCCTTCATAACCCCTGCTCTACAATCAATGTCTGTCAGAGAAACGGGGCCAAATGACTGAAGATCGATACTGTAATGTATGGAGAGAAAATGGGAACTGTCCAGGCAACCACTGGTATGTCATTTCTTAGTTTGGGAAGCTGCAGGACCTGTACTTCCTATAAAATCAGATATATTTATCCCTCTCATGTCTCTGAGGTGGTTGAAGAACAGATAGCTAGAGTCTCATAATTAAATTTTGAATTGTTTAGGAGTCAAGAGAGTGTTATACATCTAAGAAGATACTTTTAAAATTGTGTTGCAATTAGTATGAATGTTGAGTCAGATATAGAACTTTAAACTCATGGAGATGGTTAGATAGTAGAATGTTAAAGTCAGGTACCAAATACATATGGACTGGACATTGGGAATGTACATTAAGACATATAACCCTCATAACTGTGGCCTAATTACCTCTGTTGTACTGTATTGTATTTATTATTATAAGAGAAAGAGCCATTTGTTGGACTGAAAGGGGAAACTGTAGGAGGAAATAAGATATACCTTAAACTTAAAAGAAAAAAAAAGGGAAGAGGATGGAGGGTTGAGGGTGGGAGGGTGAGACTGGAGGGGGAATAGGGAGGGGACTGCAATTGAGAGGTAACTTGAAGAAATAAAAAATAAAGGAAAAGCCGGGCGGTGGTGGCGCACGCCTTTAATCCCAGCATTTGAGAGGCAGAGGCAGGCGGATCTTTGCGAGTTCGAGGCCAGCCTTGTCTACAAAGCGAGTCCAGGACAGCCAGAGCTGTTAAACAGAGAAACCCTGTCTCGAAAAACCAAAAAAAAAAATAAATAAATAAAGGAAAAAAAATGTCCCTTAATTTGTTTTTTCCTATGCTTCTCTCTTTCCCTTTTTTTTGGGCAGAGAGACTTAGAGATTTTTGGAGTAAGAAAAGGACACTAAAGTGAAATACTTTAATCACATCACATTACATGAGGTATATCTAATATCGACACTAGAGATACTAACCTTCATAATATCTAGGATAAGGTGTTGTTTGACAGTACTAAACAATTACCAGTTTTCTCTTACCATACTTTGTTTATTAGAGTGAGTCAATAAACTTAGTCCATACTGGGTGAGAAGATTAAGCTTCAAGTTTTGGAGAAAGGGTAATCTAAATATTATATAAAGATCAAAACGTGGTTCTATGTCTACTACTTTAGGTCCTGTTATGATTTAAATATGAAAACCCTTCACAAGTTCATGTACTAAGGACTTGGTTGACACATGGTGAAATTTGGGAGAAGTTCCTGAATCATCCTCGGCCTTCATTGATGGATTGTCCCAAGAGTGGCACTAATCCATTTGATGGCATTATTCAGAAGTAGTGGAAATTTTTGTAGTGGGGGGACCTCTTGAAAAGAGTACACTTTTGGGGTACATTCTGAGAGGCCATATCTTATCCTGGCCCCTTCCTATTGTAGCTCTCTATTTCTTGTTTACTGTGAGATAATCAACCTCTGCTACATGTAGCCATTTCCATGATTTTCTGTTTCACCACAGAAAGGACCCAGAAAGGAGGAGTCAAATGGCCATGCATTGAGCCTTCTGAAACTGTGATCTAAAATGAGTAAGTCCTCCTTTAAATTGCTGCTGTCAGAAATCTACTCACAGCAATGCAAAAGTAACAAAGAAATGTTATGATCAGATATTTTACTGTTCAGTTTTGGCCAGTGATGCACATGCTAAGGTTGGCTTGCCTATCAGTTTGGAATACCCTATCCTTTATTTCTTGGTTATTTTGTTTTATGGCACTACAAAGGTACACTGGTCTCATTTTGGCCCACTGTGTCTTTCTGGCTTCCACCATAGAAGTGGTCATTTCTTTGAGAATTGCTTATGTTTTTAAATGAAAAACAGAAGGTTTTTGATTCATTACATGAAGAGAACCTGGAATGTGAATACTGAGTTTGAGTTTTGACTTCCTGAGCATGGAAGGCTGTCCTGTTTACTGAGGAGAGGTTTCCTCATTGTAATAAAAGGATAAGTAGATAAATAAAACTTAATGTTCTCATTTTCTATCACTGTTGCAACAACTCACCATATGTTTAGTGGTTTCAAGCAACAAAAATGTGATCTTACATTTCTAAAGGTCAGATGTCTGAAATAAGTCTTATAGGGATAAAATCAAGGTGTTGTCAGATGTGGACTCCTGTAGAAGCTTCAGAAAATATGGTCTTTGGGGATTTCCTACCTTTTAAAGGCCCCTCACATGGCTTGGTTCTTGGTATAATAGAGTCTATTTCACTTTAATTTTCCAAATTCCTTTTTCCACCCTCCTATTTTCTTCCTGCTTCTGTCTTACCCACTTCTTCTGATTGCACTGGCATCTCCTGGATAATTTAAGACCATCTTCAAAACTATTTTTTTGTAAGGTAAAGTTTTCACATGTTCCAGATATTCAGCTCAAAACATCTTTGCAAGCTATTATATAGCCTGTCACACAAAGATTAATAAGAATATTAATATTCTAGAGTTTGATTTTCCAAATTAACAGTTTAGGAGAGAAGATGTCACTGAAAATAAAGAGAATAAAAATCCTCAGACATAAAATTGCATGACAAAATTACTACAAGGGTCTGTAATTGCTATCTTAATGAATAATTAGTTTGGAATCTTGGCAAAAAAAAAGCACCCTAAATGTGAGCTGTGATGTTACTCACCACGCTTGGCAGATCTGCTTTCAGAAATCTCTGCCAGAATGAACTCTCCCACCTCGTTCACAAATTCACTTCTGTAGTCAGCCCTTCTCTTCTTGAGTTCACAGTGTTTTTCTTGACTTTTAGCAAAGGATCACATCTTTCTGGAAATCTCCCTTAATCTGGTTCCTGTCCAATCTTCTCATTTTCCTCTCTCCTAAGCTCTGAAGAGATTTGCCATGCACTGGTTATGTTAGATATTCTCTTTAAAAATTGCATTGCAACTACTAAATTACTTATTGTAATATATACAAGTATTTGTTATTTATTAATCTTTTTCAATGGTTTCATTAAAATTTGTCTCCTGCTGAAAGAATATCCTTGAAGATAAACAATAGGCACAATTTGCCAACAATGACAGCAGCCATTTCTTTGTTCTTTGTGGATATTTGTTAATATGGATTTTAGGACTTCAAGCTTAGATAACATGTTAGATTAGATTTCTATTTAACAATGACAATAATAATAATAATAATAATAATAATAATAATAATAGTCTCCGCATCTTTTTATTGGTAAGCTTGGCCAATGTAAAGTAGGCAAAAATTATAAGGATTAAACTCAGTATCTAGATGCTAAGAAGCCCCAAGTGTTTCCTCCCAGACCATTGGGAGTCTCTAATTCTTGGTATGAAAAGACTTCGCAGTCATGATTTGGAGTCTAAGGTATATTGAGGTCCAGCCCTAGACATCTTGCACTTCTATAGTCTGATAGATCTTGATTGAGTGTGCAATTGGAAGTGCCTCCTTGAAGGGGACTTCTAACTTCAAGAATCTGTTTTGGGGGGTCTCTTTGACCCCTAGAATTCACTGGGCCCATGCTGATGCAGGTTGGTAATGCCAGGAAACTGACATCCTTGAGAGTAATGCTCAACTAATAACTGACAGAATTAGTGTCTAGTATTAAGATCCTTTACCCCTTGGACAAGATAATGAAAACACATTCTAAAATGATTCCCAGAGTTTCATGGTAAGTTGAATTCCACCTTTCTCACAAGAAATCTCATTTTTGTTTTTTTTTCTGTGCACTCATATCTGTTTATCTTCTCTTCCTTGTCTCACATTCCTACTGTTTGACTGGCATTTTTTACTCAAGAGTTCTGATTTCTGTAATCATACTAAGATATGTACAGGATTTGACTACTGTGTTGATACACCACCTAAGATGGCTACCTATCTACTCAGTCAGGTAATTCCAAAACCAAGAAGTATAGAAACTGAAGGGAAATTGGAAGGGACTAATCTTACTTAGCGTAGCAGAGAGGTCCTTTGAGGTCCTTCCTCCTAAGGCTTCTTACCCTCACACCCCAGTTCCACCAGAGATTCAACATTTGGCTCCCCCTGGAGGACTTTGATATGGAGATCCACATATGGTATTAGCTGTGATAGCCAACGAGGACCTGTAACAATCACTTTAAGTAAAGACATACTCCTTCTATCTTCTTCCTCTGTGCTTGTTCCCTGCTACTCTCTGGTTAATTCTAGAGATGTAACAGTAATAAATCGTACCTCAGAACCAATCAAGTTCCTCCTTACCAGTAGAAAGCATTGTCTCACATTAAATTTGTTTTGGTGGCAGTTAACAGATGACCTATAAATAAAGTCTGAGTTTGAAACTTCAACTTGGGCTACCAGAGTCTTCCAAGATATCTATTAAGCAAGGCACTATTTTCCAGAGGAGATCTTGTTTTAATTTCATTAAGTTATTTATTTGTTTATTTTACATCTGAATTGCAACCTCACTTCCTCCTCTCCTCCCAGTCCCACCTTCCACCCATTTCCCTCATAATGCACCCTGATTCCTGACCTGGTACCAACCCACTCTGGCACATCAAATCTCATCAGAACTAAGTACCTCCTCTATCACTGAGGCAAGACAAGACAGCTCTGCTAGGAAAATGGGATCCTGAGGGAGCAACAGAGTCCATGTCAGAGACTGTCCCTGCTCCAATTGTTAGGAGATCCACTTGAGGATCAACCAGTCCATCAGCTTCATATATATAGTGGGCCTAGGACTAGTTTATGCATGTTCTTTGGTTGGTGGTTTCTATGAACCATCCTATGCCCAACTTAATTGGCTATGTAGGTCTTCTTGTGATATCCTTGACCCTGTGACCACATTGATTTGGTAGATTTGGCTGATCTGGCTGGCTAGGCCGATGTCCCCTTCCTCCCTCACTGCTCCATGTGTGTCTCTCCTGAAGCTATGTGCTCAGTCGAAGAGGAGGATTGGTCTTTAGTAAGTGTATAAGACTACCTATGGTCTCCTGCTAGAACCTCCAAACAAACTGTTGTGCATTTTGTGCACTGGATTTGATTTTGCTTTGATAGCTGCTGCTTCTGATGGCTCGGAGGTTAAGAGCACTGGCTGCAAGTCCTTCATAATTCCTGCTCTACAATCAATGTCTGTCAGAGAAGCGGGGCCAAACGACTGAAGATTGATGCTGTAATGTATGGAGAGAAAATGGGAACTGTCCAGGCAGCCACTGGTATGTCATTTCTTAGTTTGGGAAGCTGCGGGCCCTGCACTTCCTATATAATCAAATATATTTATCCTTCTCAGGTCTCTGAGGTGGTTGAAGAATAGATAGCTAGAGTCTCATAATTAAATTTTGAGTTGTTTAGGAATCAAGAGGGTGTTCTGGATCTAAGAAGATATTTTTAAAATTATGAGGCAAGTTAGTATGAAAGCTGAGTTAGATATAGAACTTTAAACTCATGGAGATGGTTAGATAGTACAACGTTAAAGTCAGGTGCCAAATACATATGGACTGGACATTGGGAATGTATGCTAAGTCATATAACTCTCATAATTATGGCCTAATTACCTCTTTTGTTTTATATTGTATTTATTATTATAAGAGAAAGAGCCATTTGTTGGACTGAAAGGGGGAGCTGTTGGAGGGAAAAAGATATACCTTAAACTTAAAAAAAGGAAGGGGATGGGTGGGTTGAGGTGGAAGAGGTTGGGAGGACGGCACTGGAGGGGGGAGTAGGGAGGGAATTGCGATTGAGATGTAACTTGAAGAAATAAAAAATAAAGAGGAAAAAAAGAGCACTGGCTGCTCTTCCAGAGGTCCTGAGTTCAATTCCCAGCAACCACATGGTGGCTCACAACCATCCATAATGAGATCTGGTGCCCTCTTCTGGCCCGCAGGCATCCAGAGGAGATCTTACAGCACATGGTAGAAAGGACAAATGAACTCAGTCATATTTATGTAATATGACTCAGTAAACTGGTTATGGGAGAGGATTCAGAGATGAACACAATTCAGATGCTTGTTTTGAAGTCATTTTAATTAAAAAATGGTCTGAGGGTTAGCTATTAATATTGAACCATAAACCCAACTTTGCTCTTTCCATCTGTCATTGCAGAGTACAAGTCAGAATGCTTGTCTATGATAAAGGAACTTTTATTTCATTGCAAGTTCCTCTAACAAAACCTGTGAACTGAAGAAAGCTGTTTGCTATAAAGTGACAGTTACCACAAAGTCCTCTGTATTTTATTGTTGATTTATGTCAGCTATTAGAGGTCAAGAATAAAATCCTCTTGGAAAAGTAAGATGAGAGAGTGCCCATGTAGCTGTTCAGACTTCTTAGCCCCATGTAAGAATATTAAACCTTGAGAGCTTCGAATTACATGGCTCAGTTGGTGTAACTGCCTCACTATTCCTAGAAGGAGAGAAGGGGATAGACTTATTCATCATACACTATAATGTGAGGGTTTCTTAAAAGTCTTATCACGAAATAAGGTTTCTTTTAACAGATACAGTCCTATTGATATCCAACATAAAATGTTCCAGCTGCAAAGGACTTAAGAATGATCTTATCTAATTGTATATATTTTACAAATCCAGAAGTATATCTATGTGATGCCCAGACTACCACTTTCATTATCCACCATAGTGTCACTTCAAAGAAGACATATTTTTAGAGTTTCAGCCGTATGATCATGCAACTAGAAATTCTCTGCCCGTAGGCCGTGAGAAAAGATAAAGGCAATGACATTGGTGTAGATGAATCTTCTTGTGTGTAGAGAGACTGAATGGGCATTTAATTACCTAAGGATAATAAATTTTACATAGCTTTATAGATCACACTCTATGAAATCTTTCCAAAAGCTGAAGGAAGAAGAGAGTGGGGGCAGTTAAGAAATACCTTATTATTTCACCTTCTGGATATTTGGGGGTTGGACAGAGGTCATTCTCAGAAACCTTGAGAGAAGCAGAATGGAAAAATTTGTGTTAAGGACTGTCTCAATTCGTACATTTATATGTATATACCCATTCACCATTCCTTACCTGTTTCCCTGTAGCAACATTAAGAAGTTGTCCTGGAATTATTGTGCATACCATACTTATCAAAAGTTAATATACTAAAAGCTGGGGTAGAGAGAGAGCTCTGTGTTTGCTGTGTAAGCATAAGTAAACACTTGAATTTTATAACACTCATATATATATATATGTATGTATTAAAGCTGGGCACGACAGTGTGGGCCTGTAATCCCAGTGCAGGGGAAGAGGAAAAGTATGTATTTAGGCAGATCATTGAAGCTGATTGAGTACCCATCATGGCTGAAATGCTAAGCTTCTGCTTTAGTGACATAATTGAGTTAATAAATAAAGGAAAAAAATAAGTTGGAGGGCTGCAGAGATGGCTTGGTGGTTAAGAGCACTTGTTGCTCTTGCAGAGGACCTGAGCACCACATGGTGGCTCACAACCATCCATAGTGCCAGTTTGAAGGGATCTGGCATCTTCTTCTGACCTCTACAGGCACCAGGCATTCATGTAGTGCACAGAAATACATGCAGGCAAATTACGCATACACATAAAATAAAGATAAATAAATCTAGAGATTAAAATAAGGTAGATAGTGATAGAAGAACATACTTGAAGCTGATCTCTACCTTCCATGCTTGTACACTACACACACACACACACACACATGCACACACACACATGCACACACACACACGCTCGCACAAACACACACACTGAAAGCTAACAGACATTTTAAAGTGAGATAACACTCACGAAAAAGTAAAAAAGAAAAAAGAAGGCTCAGAGCAAGAGAAGAGAACGTTTAGCTGTGTTTTGGAAGAAAGCAGGAGTAACAGAAGTGTACAAAATGAGAAAAGTGGTAAAAATATTTTTTTAAGAAGAAAAGAAAGGAAATAGAAATGAGGTAAGATAAGACCCACTTATTTTATTTAATAAAAAGAGTGAGAAGATGGGAGCAATTACGGACTGATGAGTCCCTTGGGGTCTTAATTATCAGGTGATACTTACGACATCCCTAGCCTTTCTCTCTGAGGCCACAAAAGTCTGCCTCTTTTTAGTGATAGCCAATTCATTATTTAGAAGTTCCTACCCTACAAATAGCTTTTGGATTGGGGATGAAATAACATATTTTGTGCTTTTAAGACAGTTGCTTTAAAGTATGAACCTCAATGAATAGTGATCACTTTTTACTTTGGTTCTTGGATTTTGTAAGTACACCCAGAGGCTCATGTGTGAAGGAAATGACTAACAAATGTGATAAACACATTTTTCCAGTGTCTTCAAAAATCAGAAACACTGATTATATAAATTTCAGAAAGTATTTTTGACAGGCATCAGTATTACCAAGTCAAACTAAACATTATTCTTGCAGCCTCCATTTTTGGACATAGAAAATACATTAGGCCCCATGGGATTAAGCAGTATGAGAATCAGACTTTCCAAATCAACCTAATTTTGATAGAGAACCATATTTAAAGCTAATGAAAAAGCTAGAGTATTTTATATTTGGTGAAGGCCCAAGGAAAAAAAAAAGAGTTAAGTACCATGGTATTTTAACTTCTCGTCGTCAATATTAGTGTTTTCTGCAGTGGAAAGCAACCATAAATTGCTGAATAATAGACATACCTCTCAATTTGACAAGTTATTTCCAACCTAATAAAAGAGAAACTGCAAACTGTGTGACAAATATGATTTTTAAAGTGATTATGTAAAATGTATCTGGGAAATAAGGATATTATGTTCATTCACATTGTTATCACAAAGTAAGTGCAGGAAAACTCAGGGAAGGGGGGAGCATTAATGCATGTTCCATCAGCAGAAAACTCAGTAAGACTGAAAAGTAAGAAATTTCAGAGTATCTCTGGCACTATTTCTCACCATCAAGGTAGCCCAGAACTGAATGAGATATTTGGGGGAAAGGAAGCAGCCCTTAGAGAAAATGCGACTTCACCATCCCCATTACTTGCACACATTATTTCTGTGTCCTGTTCTCATATCACATATTTTCATTGTTGGATACTGGAGGATGTGTAGTCATTCACAGGGCATATAAACCAGTAGGAGAAGGCCAAGGGGAAATGATGATTAGCTGATGATGTCTTGCACTTGTAGGCAGAATAAACTTCATTATTTTCAGGCAAGTAGAGAAAGATTGTAAAACATGGTGCATCTGTTACACACACAGAAAAACCACATTTCAGCTGTAAGTTCTATAAATGGACTGAAAACTTATTTTAAAGTTAAAAAATTTAAAAACCCAAGGAAGTTGTGAATTAATTAAAGCATATAGTGTATCAGATTAATGGTTGCAATGATACCATCTACGTTGTTTGTCTGCAATACTGAGTGAAACTTAGGACCTCAAGATAGAAGTACTCCACCACTGAGCTTCTCTGCTACCTGACTCTTTATCTCTTGAAAACTCACCACGTGTGGGATAAGATATCACCAAAAAGTTAACTCAGCCAGAGGAATCGGTGACTGATAAGCCCAATCTTCCAAACAGATATTTAATCTTACATTCTTAAGCCTATGAGAAGACACCAAGCATTGCGAGACACAGGGAAAATCTTGAAATAAAATACTGAGTGCAATAACAGTATCTTAGGGAAAAAAACAAGCTAGGGGTCACAAATTAAAGAAAACATAAAATATATCATTAGTATCACAAGAGAAGATATTATAAACATCAAATGGACTAGGATATTAATTCCTCAAAGAGCATTTAGCAGATTGAAAACCAAACCCCAACACTTGGGTTGAAATATTTTAAGAACTCTTTTCGGAAAGGATATCTGTATACTCGTATCTCTACATAACCCACCTCTACTTTGATTTTTGTTTTAAGATTTATTTATTTATTGTGTATACAATGTTCTATCTGCAGGTATGCTTGCAGGCCAGAGGAGGGCACCAGATTTCATTATGGATGGTTGGGAGCCACCATGTGATTGCTGGGAATTGAACTCAGGACCTCTGGAGGGGCAGTCCGTGCTCTTAGCGGCTAAGCCATCTCTCCAACCCTACTTTGATGTTTTATGTCCATAAGTACATAGGTATTATAGAAATCTACATTATACATACAAAAGAAAGCATGCATCCCTTAAACTAAATGTAGGGATTGTCATTGGTACAGAGAATCAGTATTTTTCTTGGAAAACGGAGAAAACTGTTTCCCATTCCAGACTGTGGTGGGGGTGCTAAGATCACATACTAATTAGCAGACATTTGAGTGAGTACTGGCTTCTACGTAACAATATCAGAAGTTATAAGAGAATGGAACAGTGCTTTAACATGATTTCCATCCTAATTATACACTCAACCACATTGTCGGTGAATTGAGAAAGCATAACATAACATTTCATACTCTATGGGGAAGCCAGTGCAGGCTATGCTATACTAGTGAAGGGATTTGTCAGTATAGCACCCAAGAGAACCCACTAGAGCAAAGGGAAGAGATTTTTTTCACTGTGGCAACAGTGCAGCAGGAATGAAGGCAACTCATCCAGAGTAGAGAAGCATCAATATGAAGACACTGGGACAGAAGACTGGAATAGTAGCTCTGCGGTAGAGGACTGGTCTAGGACTAATGAGGTCCTGAACAGTACCACAGAACAAAGCAGACCACCAAAAAAAAATGGTAGATGCTTCTAAAAGAAAAATGAACACTGTGGAGCAACTGCTATGCTTGGGTCTCCAGAGAAGAGAGTCCAGCAGTTGACAGAAAGTGTGTACTTACTCTAATGTGAGATATAGGGAAAACTAGTGGCCTGTGTCAAAAAACGCCAATCATCTATCACAAGAGAATGGAAAGTATATAAAAGGAAAAGCAATCTTACTTCACTACAATGCTAACTCATGAATAACAGTCATGTAGCCACACTAAGATAAACAGTTTTGGTCTAAATTAAATGAAAATATTAATATTGGAACAAAGAGAGTACATTAACTGCTCATTTTCTACAGTGAAAAATCAATCTCTAATTCCTGAACCAAAACATAAAAAATAGCATTATCGAGTGAAAAGTGCTATTTGGAGATATGAGATAGTTAAATAAAAATAAATAGGTATAAAAGGGGAAAGCAGTTTACTCTGGAAGTGAGGAAATGTCAGAATTGTATGATGATGTAGTTTTACAACTTATAAATAAATATGTACATTATACATGTCTTGTAACTTCATATAGAAACAAAACTCTGATAAAAATAATAGAAACAAAATCCTATTTCTTCTGTATTCCTAGAAATTTTTCTAAACAAATTAATGCAGTATTTTATTAGCCCTTTGAGAATTTCATACAATGTGTTTTGATCATATTCACACTCTACCCCACTCTTCTCCCAACTACTCCCAGATCCACTGCGACCTCCCTAGCCTCTTTTTCTTCTGTTTTTCTTTAATTATTATTGTTACATGTTCACATAGGTAAAAATATATAAATACAACCTTCTGAGTTCAGTTAGTGCTGTATGCATATGTTTTTAGGACTAAGTACTTGGTACTGTATTAGGGGACTCATCCCTGGAGAAAACTATTTTTTCCTCCCTCGATAGTCATCAATTGTCTGTAGTTCTTTATCTAAGAGTGGGGACTTTGTAAGATTTCCTCTATCCAATTAGCATACCAACTCCTGTTAACATTGTTCAGGTTTTATTTAGACAGCCACATTGTTGAGGTATCATGAGTGTAGCTGTGATTTCTATTAGGTCCAGTCTTGCAACAGCTATTCTGGTCTTCTTGCCCTTAACAAACTTTCTGTCCCCTCTTCCACAATATTCCCCCAAACTTTAGCTGTTGGGGTTGCATTTTAGATGTATCATTCAGAGCTGGATATCCTATGATTACTTGCTCTCTCTATATTGACCAGTTGTGGCTTCTGTAATGGTCTCTTCTGAAGGAGAGAGAATGAACATTAAGTTTGGGTAGGTTAGGGAGGTTAGGAGAATCTGGGAGTTGAGAGAGAAGAAAAATATGATCAAATCTATAGCATGAAAAAATTTTAATTAATAAAAGACAAAAAAATTTTTTGATGATCAGAACTCGACTTATCTTTACACATAAATATAAGTATTAAAATGAAATTAGAAATTATACTGGTTTAGGAATACAACAGTATAGGAAGTTTTCTTCTACTTTCCATGGCCTCACCAGCCATGTCCAGTTGGTTAAGTACCAATAATAGGCATAGAAACTGTTTTGGTTTGTTTGTTTGTTTGTTTTTTCGAGACAGGGTTTCTCTGTATAACAGCTCTGGTTGTCGTGGACTCACTTTGTAGGCCAGGCTGGCCTCGAACTCACAGAGATCTGCCTGCCTCTGCCTTCCAAGTGCTGGGATTAAAGGCATGCACCATCACGCCCGACAGCATAGAAACTCTTAACTCTAAATTTCTATGGGAAATATAGCATTACTGCAAAGATCAGCTAAAACAAAGCCTGGGACAAAGTATCTTCTTCCTTTTCAGATGTAGATTTGGGGCTATGCATGATAGAGTTCTTGCCTTGCATGTCCAGTGTCCTGGATTTGCTCTTTAGCACTTAATAAAGCACCGTTTATACAGGAGTACATGCAGGAGGACCAGAAGTTCATTGCCATTTTTGACTAGACAGCAAGTTTAAGGGTAATCTGGGCTACATAAGACCCTCCCCTCAAAAAAAGCATGTCAGAAATCTAATGTGTCATAAATCTAAGGAGTAAGACTGTCAATGTAACTCAGTGGTAGAGCACTTGCCTAACACAAGTCACAGCGAGGCTTTTTGTTTTTAAAAGACAGATTTCCCATTATAGATAACATTGGAAGAACATTGCAGTTTTCTTTCTTGAGAGAAATAAGTAAAATCATATTACAGAAATTGTCTTTTATAACTTTTATACTTTTATAACACAGAAAGTCATAACACTGTCTTCTAAAATGGATGAGAGCTCAATAATAAAATCGCCCTTTCTCAAACCAAATTAATTGTAAGAATCAACTCATTTCCATTGAGTTTCAAAATCTAGGAAATTAAAAATCAGCAATCTATCCTATATACTAGCAGAAATAAAGTGACTTTCTAGTCATCCATATGCCAATCACAGTTAAGGCTGGTTTTGACTAGAAACATAGAAATACAAGGAAGTAAAATGGAAACAAACAATTATGACAACATAGCTAAGATCCAAGTAGGGCTGTGGGAACAGAACAGAGTGTAACTAGCTTCTTGAATGTGCAGAGGGGGAATTTCTGGAAGAAAGTCCCCTTCTGAAATTATATATACCTTCTACCATGTGTACAAACTCATCTTGGGCAGCCATCTTTGAAGTAGCAAGTGAGGCTTCATCAGTCACCAGAGCTGATGACACTCCATCCATAGACTCCTCAGCTTCCAAATCTGTAAGCAGTACATTTCTCGTTTATAATTTTTAATGTCTTATTTGTTGCTGAAAACCACATAATGTAAAATGTACCCATTTAATGACTTTAAGTGTAGAGTTGAACAGTGCTCAATATATTTATACATTGTCATGGAATGGATATCTAAAGCTTTGTCATCTTGTGAAACTGACACTTTAATAATCTTATTATCTTCTTAGATTTTTCTCTTGTGTGTCAGGAAAATAACCAGATATTTAAAGAGCCATCATTTCCCACTTCAGTCATCCTCCTTGGAGGAATTCAGAACCCCAAGCCAGACTTTTTTTTTTTGAGTCAGAAATGTTGAGATTTTCCAAAGTGCCAGTGCTCTGAGTTAGAATTCTCAACTTTAATCTTTTAATATTAGCACTTCAGGAAAGATCTGCAAGGGACTGTATGAATCAGCATCTGGTTTGAAAGAAGATCAATACAGTTTAGTGTTCTCAATAAAATAAAACCAGGGAACCAATTTAATTATCATGCTTCTGTTGAGCTTTCTATCCCCAAAGCTAATTATTTTGCAGTAAGGATCTCCACCTTGATGATAGCCCATGCTATACAAAATTTAGAATCCAATAACATTGCATGTGACTTAAGGGAGTCAAAGCTTGGCAAACACATTTTGATTATCTAAAAGCTCCGGGAACAGCATAAGCCCCAAGAAAACAGAGAGAGCAAGTGAGCAAGCAAGCAGGTGATAAAGGAACAAGAAAAGACAGATAGAATGAGAGAGGGAAGGAAGGAGTGAGGGAAAAAGTGGAGGGAAGAATTAAAGAACAGGAATTAGAGATTTTAGAATGGTTTTCAACTTGAACACATTTTCCATGAATTAAAATTAAAAGTGTTCATTATGGGTACAAGTCATTTTTTCCCACTCAATTTGAGACATGATGGGTGTCGGTCTGACAAATGGATTGGAACTATTGGAGCTGCTGATTGTATTTAGTAGGCTGGCTGTGATTCCAGTCAGCTTCATTATCACCATAACTTTTGGCACCCTGTCTCCCCAGCCTTTCTATGGGTCATTAAGCCTCTGAAGGAAGGAGGAGAGTTAGAGGACAATGCTACTTTTAACATTTCCTGTTCACACCTGACTTTCACAGGTGATTGTGGAATTCTGTAAAGATTTAGGGAAAGGATGCAAAGGAGGCCTGAGAAGGAACTGACTTGGAGGAAATGTATTAGGTTAGGACATGGTCTCAGAATCAAAACCCGTGAGGAAACAGAGGAAGCAGCCAGAGTAGACACAAAGCTGCATATCAAACAATCACAAAAGGGATACCTTGGGTTGACTGATATCTTCCCTATTCCTAGAAATTGTCTCAGATTTTTGCACTTAATGTCTCTGGTCCTGGAAAAGCCTCAAACCAAGGCAAGACAGGGTAGATAATTGGTCACACTAGAGCCTCTGGAGCTTGTATGGTCTTCTGCAGATCTTGTTGTTGTAGATATTGTTTAAATTTGATTTTGTCATAGAATATCTTGTTTTCTCCATCTATGTTGATAGAGAGTTTTGCTGGGTATAGTAGTCTGGCTGGGCACCTATGTTCTCTCAGGCCCTTCTAGCTTTTAGAGTTTCTGAGGAGAAGTCAGATGTAATTCTGATTGGTCTGCCATTATACATTACTTGATCTTTTTCTCTTACAGCTTTTAATATTCTTTCTTTGTTCTGTACATTTGGAGTTTCAATTATGATCTGCCATTATACATTACTTGACCTTTTTCTCTTACAGCTTTTAATATTCTTTCTTTGTTCTGTACATTTGGAGTTTCAATTATTATGTGGCGAGAGGAGTTTCTTTCTGATCTAATCTATTTGGTGTTCTGTAGGCCTCTTAGAATTTTATTGGCATCTCTTTCTTTAGGTTTGGGAAGTTTTCTTCTATGATTTTGTTGAAGATGTTTCCTAGACCTTGGAGTCGGGAATCTTCTCTTTCCTCTATGCCTATAATTCTCAGGTTCCGTCTTTTCATTGAGTCCTTGATTTCTTGGATGTTATGGGTGAGGACTTTTTTAGCTTTTTCATTTTCTTTGGATGTTGTCCTGATTTCTTCCATCGAATCTTCCATGCCTGAGATTCTGTCTTCCATCTCTTGTATCCTATTTTTGATACTCATGTCTGTAGTTCCTGTTCTCTTCTCTTGATTCTGCATTTCCACTCTTAACTCTGACTGTGTTTTCTTTATTGCTTCCATTTCCAGTTTCATGTTTTGAAAGATTTTATTCGTTTTGTATATTTCCTGCTCCAATTTGCTTGTCTTTGCCTGGAAATCTTTCATCTCTTTTAAATCTTTCATTGTCTTGTCTCTTTCCTGTTCAATTTGAGCCACTTTGGATTGGAGCTCTCTAATGGTATGATCCATTGCTTTCTCTTGTAAAATTGTGGACTCTTTGAATTCCGTCATAGATTTAAGTTCTTCTTGAAAGAACTCTATCACTTTCCAGACTGTAGAGTTGTTGTTATTTTCATGTGTTTCAGCTGTGGTGAAGTGGTCAGGACTTGCTTCACTAGCGTCGCTCCCTGCATTTTTTTGGAGGGGGGGTCATAATTACCTGGCTTTTATTGATTCTGCTTTTTTGCTGTTCTTTTGCCATTTGGTTGTTCTTAGATGTTTGTTCCTGTTGTCTTCTGGGCTTGGAGCCAAAGGGGGTGCTTTGGTGTAGCAGTCATATTGCTTGGTGATCTGTCGCTTTCCACTGGCTGGATGGGGCCTTGTGTGGAGGTTTTCAGTGTGTCTCTGAGAGCTCACCCCTTCCTGTTTTGTCCCAATTGGGGACTCAGGTGAGGGGTTGTGATGGTGATGTGTTCCTGTAGATTCCTTGGATCCAACTGGTCTTCATATAGATGACAGTGCAGGTTGGCAGGCCTTAGGCTATTGGGTGGGGTTGTAGCTCCCCTGCATCTTTCCTGTCAGACCATGTTTTTGGTCCTCCCCAGCTGCTCACAGGGTGTTCTCAGGGTCAATGGGCATCTAATAGCCAGAAGCACTGTGAGCTGGTGCAGCCTATTCCCAGGCAATGAGGAATGGCCCGAGATTGTTTCACTGCTCCCAAGTCAGATCTCTCTATGTTGCACACTGAGTGTTCAGCCTGCAATGGCTCTAGTGGTATGGTCCTGTGTGTCCAGGCACAGATTCTGTGGACTCTGGAGGTCCCAAGTTTGGGGGTTGAGACCACCCGTTGGAGTCTTGAAATGACCTGACTCCACACCCTTGAGGTGAGTCACTCAGCAGTGTCTCCCAGGTTGAAACCTCACTGATCCAGGGGTGGAGCTATATATGCTTAAGCTCTTGTTTCTGACTGGAAGGGCCAGCACTCGCAAAAGAGTTTAATAAAAATAATAACCCCACAATTTGCCCAGGGCTTGGACCCTGTGGTGGACAAATCTGCCTTCCATACCTGCCACCTTTTCTGCTACTCTCACAGCTCCGCCTATGTGTGTATGGAGCTGGCTTTGGATACTGGAAAATGGTGCCACTGTCTTCCAAGTTCCGGTGCACAGCAGTGGAGCTGCTGCGTAACCTGCAGCCAGAAGAGTATCCTGCTGCTCAGTCCAGCTGCAGCATTTTTTTCCAATGACTGTAAATCCAATAGAGGGGCCTGTATGTATGTACTATACCTCTCTGGGGGAGTACAAATATGCCTGGGCTTTCAAAAATGCAGCTGTGGACCCGCTGACCACTGGGCTGACACTTGTGGAACCCTCAGCCACTGCACACCCCGCTGCGCACTGCTAAGATTGTATGACAATCCCACAAGTCCGCAACCTTTTGCTAAATAGCCGGAATGCCTGTGTGGGATCTGGGGGCCCAGTAGGCTGGGGAGTAACCCTGTGTGGGGTTCGAATCTGCCCGCTGGGTATTAGAGTGGATCTTACCCGGCGTCTCTCCTGGTGGGGGTTCCCGATTCCTGGATTCAGTGGCTTCGGTGCATGTCTGAGAGAGGGGAGGAGAGTCCTGCCCAGGGGCTTTTAATGGTCCCTGGGTAGCTGGATGAGACCCAGGGGGTTGAGTCACTCAATTATTGCACAGCATCTTATCACTCTGTGGCTTTATGGCTATTTTCCCCAAGTTCAAAATGTGTCCGCAAGGGCTGCCACCATCTTGGATCCCCCATATATTTCTTATATATAGTCCTCTCTCCTGTATGCTGATGTACCTTTCTGGTGAGTAAAGAGTTAATTTTAGGAGGATCAGAGAGATGGTTCACTATGTAAGAGCACTTACCACACAAGCCTGACAACATGAATTTGAGTCCAGGAACCCATATAAATGTAGTGACCCACATCTGTTATCCCCAGTCTTGTATGGTGAGGTGGGAGGTGAAAACAGGAGAATCACTCAGGAAAACTCATTGGCTTTTGGTGTGTTGTGTTTTTACACAGAAACACAGCTTTAGGGAAGCAAGGAGGAACAGACCAAAAAAATTCACTTCCTTCCAAAGGTTTCAACATTTGGTACCACTCATTGCTATGAATCACAGATACTTTGGAATCTTGCTGTAATCATGTATGTGAAAACTGTCATAGTGAGAGAAAAATTTAAAAAATTATTTTGTACTTCCAGATATAAAAGCATATTGGAGTCCTGTTGGGCACAAATGGCTCTATATTTTCTAAATATCTCTACAACAAAATGTGTAAGTCACAATCTTCTCTTCTGAATTCCATATGGCTTTAATTAACTTGCAAAGTGAATAAACACAATTTCCATTGAATGGAAAAGGCTTTTGGCAGTAGGACCACTTACTTTGCACTAGTTGATGGAGCATTAAGAAAAATACAGAGAAATATTAATCATATTTGAAAACACAGCTAGATTTGGGGCTAGGCTATTACCCACTTATGGCACCACTTACAAAAATGATGTAACCTATTCAAGTGGAATGCTTGTCCTACTATTATTATCATAGTAAATATTAATGAAATAAGCTCTAAAATGTCTCCAAAACATTTTCTAAAAATTAATAGAAAACACTATAACTTTCTGCTACCGACCAATCCCATCTCCTCACATAAAGAATCTTATCATTTTCAACATGAGACTGCCAGTTGTCACAGATGCTCTAAGCAAAATGAAAAGAATGGACAGAAATGTTAACATTCTCAGACACAAAACTTGTAGGAAATACTGCTGTGTGTTCTTTTAAAAAGACAGAAAGACTGCATTTCTTCAACAACATAGTTGTGAATAATGTGGAAAGAGCTTCCTTGAACAGTACTATCTTATGCTTCCAAAGTGACTTTATCTTTCATGTGACTATTGATCTCTACCCATATAGTGAGCGAGCTATGCATAATGCCAAGGTCTCTTCATCCCCCAGTTTATAAAGATCAGTTTCCCAGTGAGCATGCAGGACAGTGATGAATGCCACTTCATTTAGAGCAAATGGGAACATCCTGGCGAGTCAGAAACTGTATTTGGCAGAGTGCATGAGGGCACTTCTTGAAGAATGAGATAGTGCTGGGTGCATTCCAACATAGCACACACTGACCCATTGACGTAATGGAAATATATTAGCTGTCCGGAGCTTCCTTAACAAAGCACAGCAAATTGAGTGGTGAAAATAACAAACACTGGTTTTCTCATAGTTCTGGATGCTAGAAGTCCAAGAACAAGAATGTTGGTAGCATTGGTTTCTTTCTTCTTTTCTGGGCTTCCGTGTGAGTACCTTTGCAGTATCACTGTGTCTGTGTGTCATCCAGTCTCTTACATCTCTGTCTTGCTATGCTGCTTCTTTAAGACTATCAGTTATGGGGGCTGAAGAGATGGCTCAGTGGTTAGGTTAAGAGCACTTGCTATTTGGTCTTGCTGAAGACTTGTTTGGCTATCAGCACCCACGTGGTGACACACAGTGTCTGTAACTGCAGTTCCAGGGGGATTCAATGGCCTCTTCTGATCCCTGTAGGCACCAGACATGCATGTGATACACATACATACATGCAGGCAAAATACCAATACAAATAAAATAAATAAATTTAAAGAAAGAATACTGGTCCCATCAAATTATGTAAACTCACTTTAACTTGGTTACTTTTTTTTACAGGAAATAATTATAAAAGTACAGTACAATTCTGGTATAACTGGGGGTAGAAGTTTCAATATAGAAAAGGAGGACAATAGAATCTATAACAAGAGATAAGATTATCCTGTCTTCATGAATGTAGCTTCTCCTTATTCAATAATTATATGCAGTTATTCATACACTGAACAAGTAGTTATGACTCTCCACCATAATAGTTATAATCCAAGAGAGGTATGTAGGCTGATGAAAGCTTATGAGCCTAGTAAGATAAGTAAATAAAACATCAATAAGAAAGTGAAAATTTAACCAATATTTTAAAAATTACTGAATATGGAACACATTGATGAGAAAGAACGCTTTAAGAAGGGAAAACAGATCTGGGCATAGTGGCTCATGCTTTTAATTTCAGTACTTGTAAGGCTGAGACAGGAGGATTGTGATAAAATTGAGGCAAGCCTCTGCTACATAGTGAGGTTTCGACCAGCCTGGGTTGAGTGAGATGTGATCTCAAACAAACAAACAAACAAACAAAGAAAAAACCCTGAGAAGTAGAAAAGCAGAGAAAGAAGGAAGAGATGGAGGAGGAAGACACAATGAGAGTATATGCAAGGATTCAATGTCCAGAATATGTATGGAAGAAAAAGAAAATAAAGTCACTATAATCAGACTAGGGGATGGGAGACTAGTCTGAGACAAGTGAGGCTAGAGAGTAAGTAGGGGGCAAATAATCAGGCTGCCATAAGGTAAATAAAGTATTTTGTGTCTATTTGATGTGTAATTGGGAGCAATTGAAGTGTTTTAATCTGAGGAGGCGATAAGGATAGAAGTAATCATAGATCACAGTAATAGAAAGGATGTAAACAAACAACTTAAGAGGTATCTGTAGAGGTTCAGGTGATGAAGACACAGAAATCAAGAGATTAAAAAATAGATAGTGACATCAAATATTTTAACAAGTGATGATTTAAACAAGGGAGTAAAGAATTTTAAAGAAATGATGATAAATGGATAATGATTACTAAGGCACATTTCAGCATTTGAAACCTAGATGGGTGTTAGTATACTCTGCAACAGGCACCAATAGGACAGTACAGGATACTGGAACTAAAACCCTGTTTTCCAGGCTAGTCAAACAGCTCAGTGTGTAAAGCACTTGTTTTGCAAACCTGACTGAATTCAATCCCCAAGCCCCATGTAAAGATAGGAGAGAACTGACTGTACCTAACACCCCTCTTTCTGTTTTTTTCTTTTTTTCTTTTTTTTTTGGATGTGTTGTATTTGAGATGCCTTTAAGATACAAAAAAACAAAAACAAAAACAAACAAACAAAAAAAAAAAAAACTGAGCAGAGGCATTGTTTGCCTGTAACCCAGAGGCAGAGGAAAGAAAACACCATATTAGAAGCATTTGGTCCACATAGAAAGAATTTGTCTTTAAAAAAAAAAAGCAAATAAATTATATCAAAGAGACATGAAGTAGATAAAGAAACAAACCTGGAGTTCAAACCAAACATTTAGATGGAATACACAAATGGCTGAGTTACTTCCTTATGAATGGTAAATGGAAAAAAAAAGAGATGTGGACAAAATTAGTCAGTGTGAAAAGATTATTGTGACTTTTTTGGCCACCCCCTCCTGGAGATGTCTGGGAAATAACAGAGCACAATTCAGAATTATGCTTATTCTCAAAAGTGGGATTAGGTGGTGAATGTTCATCCTTCAGCCATCATAGAGCTTGGATTGCCCAACCCTTCTAGAATGCCCAACCCTGGGCTGAATAGAATACCCCATTCCTGGATTCTTTTGTTTTTAATGTTTATTTATTACTTCAAGTTACATCTCCATCACACTCCCCTCCCACCACCCTTCCCAGCCCCACCCTCCTACCCTCTCCTCCTTCTCCCAGAACTCACAATTCTTTTTTGAAAATAATTAGGCCAAAATTATGAAAATTATAAGATATAACATACATTCCCAATGTCCAGTCCATACATATTTGGCAACTGATATTAATGTTCTATTACCCATCTATGTCCATGAGTATAAAGTTCTATACCTAACTCAGTTTTCATCCTTACATTACCAACTTAAACACATCTTCTTAGACCTAGAACATCCTTTTAATTCCTAAACAACTTAAAATTTAACTGTGAGACTATAATTATCTAGTCTTCAACCACATCAGAGACCTGAGGATAAATATATCTGATTATACAGGAAGTGCAGAGTCAGCAGCTTCCAAAACTAAGACATGACAGACAACTGGCTGCCTGGACAGTCCCCAATTTCTCTCCACACATTAGAGCATCTATCTTTAGCATCTTGGCCCAGTATCTCTGACGGACATTAATGATAAAGCAGGAGTTTTGAAGGACTTGCCTACCCTGTTTTGGCAGAGCTGGGCTGTCAACTTATCTTTTTCCAAGTTTTGTCCTTTTCAGACAGCATTCTGTCTACAGTTGAAGCAAGGGATTTTTCTTACCCAGTGACAGGCTTGCCACTAATGCAGCCATCCCCAAATGAAGACTCTTCGATGCTCATTCTCTACTTGGAGTAGAATAGGGGTGCTGTAAAGCTGACATGTCTCAATATCAATATCAAACTATGTCTCAAGGTTTTTGTTATTATAAATTTATTTATTACGTCAAGTTACATCTCCATCATAGTGCCCTCTTTCCACCCCTCCAGGTTCCACCCACCCACCATCTCCTCCCTCTCCCAACCATCCCTCCTCCAGAGTGGAATGTCTCTACAAATCAGCCCCTCTCAGTTCAATAGTCATATGAGGGCTAAGAGCTTCCTCTTATACTGGGGGTCCACATGGTAGTGCCCCTAGGGCAAATTGTCCCATTGATAGGTAACAAAGTCTATGTTCCTGGTTTTTTTGGTTTGTTGGTTAAGGATAGTTTTCCTGAACTATATGGCTAAAATCCAATTAAAAGTGAGTAGATGCCATGTGCATCTTTCTGAGTCTGGGTGAGCTCAACTCAAGATGAGCTTTTCTAGCTCCATTCAATTGGCTACCAATTGTATGATTTCCTTGTTTCTCATAGCTGAGTAGTATTCCATTGTGTAAATGTACCACATTTTTTTTATCAATTCATCAGTTGAGGGACATCTGAGTTGTTTCCAGTTTCTAGCAATTACAAATAAGGTTGCTATGAACATAGATGAGGATATGTCCTTGTGCTTTGGTGAGGAATCATTTGGGTGGAAAACCAGAAGTAGTATGGCTGGGTCTCAAGGTAGGGCTATTTCACGTTTTCTAAGATATCACCAGACTGATTTCCATAGTGGTTGTACAAGCTTGCACTCCCACCAGCAATGGGGGAGTGTTCCCCTTTCTCCACAACTTCGTCGGCTGCCATTTGAGCCTTTGATATTAGCCATTCTGGCAGGTGTGAGATGGAATCTCAGAGTCATCTTCAGTTGCATTTCTCTGATGATTAAGGATGTTGAGCATTTATTCAAATGTCTCAGTGCCATTAGAGATTTCTCCTTTGTGAATTCTCAGTTTAGCTCTGTTTCCCAATTTTTTTATTGGATTATTTGGTTTCAAAGAATTTAATTTCTTGAGTTCTTTATAAATTTTGGATATTAGCCCTCTGTCGGAAGTGGGGTTGGTAAAGATCTTTCCCCATCTGTAGGCTGCCATTTTGTTCTAGTGACAGTGTCTTTTGTGGACAGAAGCTTGTCAGTTTCATGATGTCCCATTTATTGTTTGTTGGTCTTAGAGGCTAAGCTATTGGTGTTCTGTTCAGGAAGTTGTCACCTGTGCCAATGAGTTCAAGGGCTTTTCCCCACTTTCTCTTCTATTACATTTAGTGTGTTGAGCTTTATGCTAAGGTCTTTGATCCACATGGACTTAAGTTTTATGCAAGGTGATAAGTATGGGTCTAATTTCACTCTTTTACATTTCAAAATCCAGTTAGACAAGCACCATTTGTTGAAGATGCTGTCCTTTTTCCATTGCACAGTTTTGGCTCTTTGTCAAAAATTAAGTGACCATAGGTGTGTGAGTTCATTTCTGGGTCTTCAATTTGATTCCCTTGATCCACTGGTCTGGTGCTATACCAGTACCATGATGTTTTTATGACTATTATTCTGTAGTATAGCTTGAAATCTGGGATGGTGATACCTCCAGATGTTTTTGTATTGTACAGGATTGATTTAGCTCTTCTGGGTTTTTTTTTTGTTTGTTTGTTATTCTATATGAATTTGAGAGCTGTTTCTTCCAGGTCTACAAAGAATTGTATTGGTATTTTGATAGGAATTGCTTTGAATCTGTATATAGATTTTGGTTGGATGGTTATTTTTATTATGTTGATCCTACCTATCCATGAGCATGGGAGATCTTTCCATCTTCTGATGTCCTCTTCAATTTCTTTCTTCAAGGACTTGAAGTTCTTATCATACAGGTCTTTCACTTGCTTGGTTAGAGTTACCCCCATTATAATGTTTGTGGCTATTGTGAAGGATGTTCTTTCTCTAATTTCTTTCTCAGTTCATTTATCTTTTGTATAAAGAAGGGCTTCTGATTATTTTGAGTTAATTTTGTATCAAAAAAAAAAGAAACACTCCCAAGAGGAGCAGAAGACAGCCAATCATCAAACTTAGGACTAAAATTAACAACTTAGAAACAAGAAGAACAATACAAAGAATCAATGAAACCAAGAGTTGTTTCTTTGAGAAAATCAACAAATAGACAAACCTTTAGCCAATTTAACTAAAAGGCAGAGGGAAAAAAGCAAAATCATAAATGAATGGGAGAAATAGCAACAGACATTGAGAAAATCCAGAGAACCTTTAGGTGCTACTTTAAAAATCTTTACTCCACCTAATTTGAAAAAACTAAGCAAAATGGACAACTTTCTTGATAGATTGCAACTACCAAAGTTAAATCAAGTTCAGGTTAACAAATTAAACAGGCCTATAACCCCTAAGGAAATAGATATAATATAGTGCTTAAATTTTCCAAAAAAAAAAAAAAAAAAAACCCAGGGACAGATGGTTTCAGCACAGAATTCTACCAGACCTTCAAAAAAGAGCTAATACCAATACTCTTGAAACTCTTCAACAAAATAGAATCAGAAGGAACACTGCAAAACTCATTCTATGAGGCCACAGTCACCCTGATTCCTAAACCATACAAAGACCCAGCAAAGAAAAACAATTTCCCTCATAAACATAGATGCAAAAATAGTGACAAACCGAATCCAAGAACACATCAAAAGTATCATACACCATGATCAAGTAGGCTTCATCCCATGAATACAGGGATGGTTCAACATATGAAAATCCATCAACATAATTAACCATATAAACAAGCTGAAAGAAAAAAACCACATGATCATCTCACTAGATGCTGAAAAAGCATTTGACAAAATCTAACAACCCTTCATGCTAAAAGTCCTAGAGAGAATGGACATACAAGGACCAACAAATCTTAAATTAAGAAACCTTCCTTGAATGCAAATTCTATGGATCTCTTGAGGTTTTTGAAGACCACCTCTCTATATCCATAAGGATAAGCAAATGTTGCTTGTCTCTTAGCAAATTGATTTCCAGTTAACTCAGAAAATATCTGTGATAAACAATACTAGTACCTAACCAAATGACATGTTTGAATGACTATTAGTTTGCATCTCTTAATTATCTTAAATAATTTGTGACAGTTGCTATCAATGGGCCAAAACTTCACATTGCATTTTTAAGAGTTACCTAGGTACATACAATACCTTTAAAAGATTAACCTTAATTTTGTATCAATACACAAAGATTGATATCAATGTTAACCTTAATTTTGTATCAATATACAAAAGAGCCTATTCAATAATCTATCCCTTTTTCTTTATCATTCCTGTATTTTGTCTATATCCCGTTTTTAAAGTGTTTTCCCCCCTACATAGGAGAGAAGGAAGGATAGAGAAAAGATAAAGAGAGAAATCCCTGGGTTTAACCTCTAAAACCTACTTAATAAGACTATTTATTAACTTGTAACCAATCCCCCTAAATAACAACAAATATCTATAACCCATAAAATGACCAAAGTGGGGGGGGAGGAAAAAAGTCACCCACTCCACCTTCTGGGAATAGGACATCACTCTCTTAAAATTACTTCCTGCTGATTTGGGATGGAGGTAACCTGTTCAGGGCCCAAATAAAAATGGAAAAATGTGTAAGCAAATTAATAGTAACATTTGATGTTCAGTTCTTTTGTGCTCAGCTATTTAAATGTCCTAAGAAGTTTGTAGTCAGAGGCTGAACTTCAGCATTATACTAAAGTTCTTGCTGGAACAGTCTGTGGGGCTGACCCATCTTAGTTAGAAATTTTGAGTTGCTCTGGTTGTAGACTTTTGAGGAAACAGCTAATGTTTTTTAATAATTTATTTTTTATTTCTTCAAGTTACGTCACAATCACAACCTCTTCCCTACTCCCCCCTTCAGTCCTATCTTTCCACCCTCCTCCCCCTCAACCCCCCCATCCTCTACCCTTTCTTTTTTTTTTTTTTAGTTTAAGGTATTTCTTTTTCCCCTCAACAGCTCTCCCTTTCAGTCCAACAAATGGTTCTTTCTCTTATAACTATAAATACAATACAAAACAACAGAAACAAATAGGCCACAATTATGAGAGCTATGTGGCTTAGCATACAGAGGAATCAGCTATTGAGGAAGTCTGCAAGACTGGATTATCTGAGCTACTTGTCTTCTTTGGTGTCTGGTCTCTTTTCTTCAGAGGTTTCAGTTGCCCAGTTGTCCCTGGACTCCTTAGGTGGATGTTTTTAATTCCCTTGAAAGATGAACAGAGCCCTATCCTAATCCTAATTCTGCGGCACTTTTTTTTATTGGCAGGTAATGCCAAACCATGGAAATATCCTATACCTCTCCAAAAAAAAAAAAAAAAAAAAAAAAAAAAAAAAAAAAAAAACAACTTTTAAGCTGCTATCAAGTTTGTGTAATCTATGTGGCCACCTGAAGTCTAACATTCTAATCTGAAATTAAGGCCATTTTCCTTTCATACCAGTAAGGCAAGCATACCTTTGGTAAATTATAGTTTGAAATTTTTATATTGTATTTTTATTATATTTTTAAGCTTATTAACTCTTCTTTAAAAAGTATTATTTACTTCTAGAACATAGTTTCCTCCCTCCTCCCCTCCTGGCTCCTCCCTTCCTCTCTTCTTCCCTCCCTCTTTCCTTCCCTCCCTCCCTCCCTCCCTCCTTGTTCCTCTACTTGGTACTCTCCTCCTCAGATGAGGTGGTCCCTCACATATCATACTCCCTCAGATCTTGCGTCATGTGAGGGCCAAGAGCTTCCACTCGTACTAGAGCTTGATAAGGCACACCATCTAGGGTGTGGTGTTCCACTAAACTGCAGCAGATTCCATGACTCACTGGTGGATAGAATTTTTCCTAGGATAGATATGCTAGGTTCCTATCTATTTGGGTGTGTGGGTTGTAGGAGAGTTATCCTGTGATGTATGGTTAATATCCATTTATAAGGGAATACATACCATGTTTATCTTTCTGGGACTGCATCAGCTCACTTAGGATGAGCTTTCCTAGTTCCATCCATTTGGTTTTGAATTGCGGATTTCTTCATTTCTGATAGCTGTGTAGAATTCCGTTGTGTAAATGTACCATAGTTTTTTTATCCATTCTTCAGTTGAAGGACATCTGGGTTGTTTCCAGTTTCTTGCTATTACAAATAAAGCTGCTATGAACATTGTTGTGGCAATGTCCTTGTGGTTTCATTTCAAATCTTTTGGATATATGCCCAAAAGGGGTATGGCTGGGTCTTGAGGTAGTTTTATTACCAATTTTCTAAGATATCTCCAGATTGATTTCCAAAGTGGTTGCACAAGTTTGCAGTCCCACCAGCAAAGGGGGAGTGTTCCCCTTACTCCACATCCTCGCCAGCATGTGCTATCCTTTGAGTTTTTGATCTTAGCCATTCTGACAGATGTGAAATGGAATCTCAGAGTTGTTTTAAGTTGCATTTCCCTGATGACCAAAGATGTTGAACATTTCTTCAAATGCCTCTCGGCCTTTAGAGATTCCTCTTCTGTGAATTCTCAGTTTAGCTCTATACTCCATTTATTGATGGGGTTATTTGATTTTTTGGCATTTAATTTCTTCAGTTCTTTATATATTTTTTATATTAGCCCTCTGTCAGATGTTGGGTTGGTGAAGATCCTTTCCCAGTCTGTAGGCTGCCGTTTTGTTCTAAGGACAGTGTCCTTTGCCTTACAGAAGCTTTTCAATTTTATAAGGTCCCATTTATTGATTGTTTGTTTTAGTGCCTGAGCTATTGGTGTTCTATTCAGGAAGTTGCTACCAGTGCCAATGAGTTCAAGGCTTTTCCCCACTTTCTCTTCTATTAATGTTAGTGTATCTGGATTATGTTGAGGTCCTTGATCTACTTAGACTTAAGTTTTGTACAGGGTGATAAGTATGGATCTATTTGCATTCTTCTACATGTTGACATCCAGTTAGACCAGCACCATTTATTGAAGATGCTTTCCTTTTTCCATTGTATGTTTTTGGCTTCTTTATCAAAAATTAAATGGCCGTAGGTATGTGGGTTTATTTCTGGGTCTTCAATTCGATTCCATTGGTCAACTGGTCTGTTTCTGTACCAGTACCATGCTGTTTTTATTACTATTGCCCTGTAGTACAGCTTGAAATCCGGGATGGTGATACCTCCAGATGTTCTGTTATTGTACATGATTGATTTAGCTATTCTGGGTCTTTTGTTGTTCCATATGAAGTTGAGAATTGTTTTTTCCAGATATGTAAAAAATTCAGTTGGTATTTGGATAGGAATAGCATTGAATCTGTATATTGCTTTTGGTAAGATGGCCATTTTTATTATGTTGATCCTACCTATCCATGAACAAGGGAGATCTTTCCATCTTCTGACATCTTCTTCAATTTTTTTTTATTGAGGGACTTGAATTTCTTATCATACAGGTCTTTTACTTGCTTGGTTAGAGTTACCCCCAGGTATTTTATATTATTTGTGGCTATTGTGAAGGGTGTTGATTCCCTTATTTCTTTCTCAGCCCATTTATCTTTTGTGTAAAGAAAGTCTACTGATTTTTTTGAATTGATTTTGTATCCGGCCACCTTGCTGAAGGAGGTTATCAGCTGTAGAAGTTCTCTGGTGGAATTTTTGGGGTCACTTATGTGTACTATCATATCATCTGCAAATAGGGATACTTTGACTTCTTCCTGAAGTTATTTTCTTATACTAACCCAAAGGGACTAAGAAAAATTGCTAATCATAGTATCTCATAATTCCTTTCCATAATGATTTAGCTATGGGTGAAGGAGATACTTATATGAGACTTTTAAACACAAGCTGTGAGATTGGAAGATTTAGGTTGCTATTGTGGATTTTGACCATCTATGTCTCCAGCAAAGAATGAAGTGAGCATCTACAGTATATCACAAAAAGCTATCAGAGGCATGGCAGCAAAAGATAAAGAAACAGAAAAGGAAATGGAGAGGAAAACCAAGTGGCTTTACTGGAGAACCTGGATGTACCAGAACATGCGTTTCACTTCATATCAGTCTTCTCAAAGATTATTCAAATCACAAAAGTTCACATTTTCTTAACTGCCTCAACTCAACTGAATTATCTCCTTCACTATTAGGCACAAAGATTCTGACAAACACAAGATGGCAAAGAGTTCATCAACAATTGGCATGTCAAGATATTGTTTTATAGAGATTATGTAGAATACTGTTGCAAGGGGACAAATAATTTTATATATCTATATTCAATAGCAGGGAATTTTCCAAGAGGTCAATTTCTAATGAATTCTTCCTTTTGAGTTAACTAACAGAAAGTGTTTGGCAGAGTAGGTATGGATCTCAATTTGGGAAGAAGTATACTTTCATAATTAATGAAACATCCAAGAAATGCTGTCATAATGTTTTGTTCTGTGAGTGGTGGGCAGCAACTTCACACAGATGTAACTGGATTGGGTAATATCACTTATCATGTCAATTTTGAGGCTTCAGTAACATCCTAGTTTGGGCCAGGTAATTGAACTCACTTGGCTTTCATGTAATTCCAAGTAGGAGGTGTGTCTGTAGATCCACCTAAATGGAATTGATAGGGGAAGGAAGAAGCCATCTCCTTTGTGTCCCCAGCAGACACTTCTGAGATATGGCTTTTATTCTCCTAGGATGGTTCTACACCACTAAATACAAGGGGTCAATAGGAGAGGCTGACTCAATAACACTTTAAAATTGGCCTTTGCTTCTTCTAATTTAATCCTGCCACCGATCTTTCTCTTTAACTTTGAACTGGGTCATGCAATAGTCTTAATGTTTTCATTCCTACACAATTTCTATGTTGTATCCCTAGTCCCCAGGGTGATAATATTTCAAGGTGGGACATTTTGAAGGTGACTGGGTCATGAGAGCAGAGGTCCCATGAAAAAGATTAGTGCCCTCAGAAAAAGGGCTCCAGAGACACACTTCTCCCATGTGAAGACCAATAAAAAGTTGACATTCGTGACACTGAAGAAACTCCTCTGAAGAATATGATTATGATCACAGACTCTCAAACCTTAGAACTGTGAAGAATACATTTGTATAGGTTAAAAAGCCATCTGGTTTGTGAAATTTTCTTATACCAATCCATATAGGAAAAGATAGGCCACAAGAAATTCTTTGTATGTAAAGCTTTTTTTTTTCCTGAGGTTCTGTTTGTAGAAAATTCTAGACTGATCTATGCAGATACCTGGAAAGTAGTAATGATTTTTGAATCAATCTCCACACCGTGTTTAGACATATCTCAAGAACAGTTAGATAGCATTTTTATCACTGTTAAGGAAAAAAAAAGAAATCTACCACAGCACTTTTACTTTAACCTCCAAGATGAATGAGATTAAGTAGATGGAACAAAAAAGATGTCTTTTGTAGACTTTGAGATAAAATCTTTGCTTATGACACTGAGGTTAATGTAGTGATGCAAAACTGTCTCACATTACGGACCTCCCAGTGGAACAGTGTATGCTCAGCACAAAACCATTCTGAGAGCCTAGAAAATGCCCACAGAAACCTTCAAAGCTTACTCAGGTGGAAATAGGTTATTCACATAGCAGTGTATTGATTTTACCTACTAAATATAAAGAGACCAGACAACTAGATTTAATTTGGCTGACTAGGTCATATCCTAACATAAGCTTTTATCACCCTACATACCTCTCTTGGATTACAACTATTATACTGGAAGTCTTAACTATTTGTTCAATGAATAAATAACTGCATGTAATTAGAGACTGAAGAAAAGCTACATATCAAAGACAGAATAACCTTATCTCTTGCTGTAGGTTCTATTGCACTCCCCCATCCTGAAAATCATGCCTACGGCAACCCTCCCGTAACCTCATCTAAAGGGCATTATTTGAGTTAAGCACTAGACGCAAAGGATGGAGCCACAACTCAACAAAGAAAGAATGTTTCAGAATGGGAAGGGAAGAGCCTAAATACCACTACTTCTTTCTCTGGAGCTTCCCTTCTGTTTGCTTTTCCACTGGGCTCAGTGAGCCAAGCTCTGTACAGGAAGAGTTGGTTAGAGGATGAGAAGTTCAGTAGAAAGGTCATCAACAAAATGTATTTTCCCTTTCTGCCATTCCTTCTGGAGCTATATATTCAGAGGTATATTCTGGGAATGAGAACAAAGGGAAGATGTTGGTCAATTGAAGATACCTCACAAACTTAGAATCCTTGGTATTTTTAGGGAAAATCCTACTTGGAAGTATAATATACTGAAATAATGATGTCTAAGGATAATGGGTAATGATTTCTTCAATATATGTTTTTTACCCTGTATGCAAAACAAAACAAACAAACAAAACGTCCTTTCAGGTATGAAGCTAACGACCATGAGACATGATCCTGGATCATCTAGACAAATTCTACATGTAATAAAAAATGTCCTTATAAAAAGAATGCAGAGGGAGATTCAAAACAAAGTAGAGTGGCAATGGCAGCAGAGAGAGATATAAAGATGATGCACTTCTGACTTTGAAGAAGGAAGGAGGAGGCTAGGAGCCAAGATACACAGCTCTGGAAATGACAAAAATCAAGGAACAGGATTCTATCAAAGAAATTTCAGACGGAATGTGAGTCTGCCAGAATTTATCCCAGTGAAGCAGACTTCAGTTTAGCTAATTTCAAAACATCCTCATCACACAGAGAATTTCAAAACATCCTCATCACACAGAGAGAAATCATATACTGATTATTTTAAATTTAATGTTTATTAGTTTTGCAAAGACAAGTTCAATCATAAAAGTCTAGTCTATATTTTATACCCTTCTATTTTTTTCTTCTCTTCCTCTCTCTCTGCTCCCATCTCTGTATTCTACACAGGCGTGCACATGTGCATGCAGGTGCAAATATGTGTGATATATGTGTTTGCATGAATAAGTGCATATAGCATATAGATATGTGTATGTGTATGTATGTAGCTTTTGTGTGTGCGTTCACATGTGTGTGCATGAATTTCCCCTTGTGGGTGCATGTGGAGACCAGAACTTGATGCCAGAGTGTCTTCCTCAATTGCTTCTCTACCTTATTTATTTTATGGTTGCTTCTATTTTGATTCAATATCTTTCTCTGGGACTGGGACTCACTGTGTCAGCCAGGTTGGATGACCAGTGTGCTCTGGAGAGCTAGCTGCCTTTACCCAGGCCCAGCACTGGGGCTATGGACTTATGCCACCATGCCCTGCTTTCACACGGATATGTAGGATCTGAATTCAGTTCTTCATACTTGTTCATCAGGCGCTTTACACACAGAGCCATCTCTCCCATGCCTTTTTTCTTCTTTTAAGCTTTTGTCAAGCTTTGAATAGTTTTCTTATTACAAACAAATATATAAAGATAATCTCACATTTTCTGCATTAACTAGTAGGATAACATGTTGCTGGGGCCCATGCCCAGGAATATTGGGGGCGGGGATGAGCTGGCACTGAGTTAAGGCCCAGACTCTGGGTCCGGTAAGTGGCAAAACCAGACCAGTTTATTTCAGGAAGAGAATTCCTCCTTTATAACCTCTGCCTAGAGTCCCATTGGCTCTTGAACTGCAGGGTACTGTGGCTCTCCCTCATTGGCTTGTGTCTCATTACCGGATGTGGCATCATCAGTCTCCAGGCAGGTCCAGGCAGGTCTCAGGTCCAGTATGTCTAGACATGCCTGGGCAGGTCTTAGGTCAGCTGCATGCAAAAGCCCTGCCATGCATGCACTGTTTAGAAACAGACCTTGCTCCTGCTCAATGGCAGGCCTTGTTCCTTCTACAATAACATACATAATTTCCATGCCTTGATTTTTTTTTCACTTAATAATACATCCTGAAAATCATTCCAAAGCTATATTCAAAACAATTTCACATTCTTTTTCACAGCTATATTGTTCTGGTGTGTGGGTGTACCATAGTTTATTCACATAATCTTCTAATGTGGGACAATTAGTTATTTCTAGTCTTTTGCTATCTTTTTAAAAGATTTATTATTATTTTTGAGAGGGGGAAAGCAGAAGTCTGTGTTGTCCAGAGGAGGACCTCAGGCAGCAGTTGTGAGCCTCCTGACATAGGTGCTGAGAACTGAACTCAGGTCCTCTGCAAGAGTAGTATACACTTTTTAACCACTGAGCCGTCTCTTCAGCTCCAGAAGAATCTTTTCATATTATAATTATAGCTTCAGTGAATTTACACACACACACACATATATATATGTCTTTTCATATTTTTGCTGGTATGTATAGGATATAGACACTCAGAAGCAAAATTGCTGAAGAAAGCAGGACTAATTAAGCAACATAAAATTAATTTTCTTAGCAGAGCTAGCATTTTATTTTTATATGCACATTCAATTTCTTTTGAGATTTTAATTATAGGATGCTTTTATGAACAAATAATCGATATCTGAATATAGTTAATTTTAAAACCAGCTTCAAGTCACAGTAATAACTCGATTCACAATATTTCACATTGACAGTCATGTTCATTAGAATGATGTTGGCATATTCCAAGAACAGACTGTCATTTAGACTGTGGGAATAGAAGGTCATTGTAGACTGCACATGATATGTTCTTTAGGGGAAAAAGAACGCCCTCATATGAGGAGTGAATATTATGGTCTAATAGCATTTGTAGCATTTGTATCATGCCCACAATATCACTTAAATAAAATATGAATCTTCTATACTTCTGATCTCTTCTTTTGGATACTCAACTCACCAGCCTGCTCCTTCACATTGCTTCATTTGAGAAATAGAAAACATAGCAGTACTTTAAAACTCTCAGATTCCCAGTGGTGGAGGACACTTAGACAATAAAAGTACCCAAGTCATGTATTATTCAGATGACATTCAAAGGGACATTCCAACAAAATCATTTCACCAGCCCACATGTTAGTGGATCAAATTTATTTTTGAGTAGCATGCATATTTACTAGTTACTTGAAGAACATTTCATTCTTATTTCTCATCTTTATGAGCAGTAGCTAGAAGCTCTTTCAAATCACACTGCTAATTCTCATAATCTCCCTGCAGAGGTTCGGTAGGTGAAAGTTACAATATTGAAATTTTCAAATTGGAGGCAGACAAGTGTTTACTATGTTCCCTATACAAGATAGATTAGATTTCAATTTCTCTGTAATGCTTAAGACCTAATGCCAACAGCATGGGAAAAATGAGTTCCCTTACTTTCATGTTCTCCTCATTCACCCAACAAGCCTGCTATTTTAATGTTTGATGTCTCTGTGTTGTCTCAGGAAAAAGTAATTAGCAATCAAACCATCTTCTTCTATTTGATTGCTAATAGAATTAGTAAGTCATTTTTATACTTCCAATATGTTTATTAATTTCCATCTCTCTATATGTATACTTATGTATATATACACGTGTATATGTATCTGAGATTATGTGAGTATGTGTATGTAGTATATCCATATATGGGTGGATGGATGCATGTGTTTGTGCATGTGTATGGAGGTCAGAGAAGTGTATCCTGCTCTATCACTCCCCACCTTATTCCTTTGAGACAGGGTCTGTTAACGAACCTGAAGCAAAGCTGTCAACCAGCAAATCCCAGTAATCCTCCTATCTCTCCCTTCCCAGTGCTGAGATTATAGGCACATGGTACCATACCCAGATTTTTATGTGAGTGTTGGGGATTAAACTCGGGTCTTCATTCTTGCACAGCAAGCACTCTCACTTGCCAAGTCATTTCCTCAGACTCTCAAATGTGTTTTCTTATTGCAAGATTTTGCTCTGGATTATTTCATTCAAATATTACTACCTAGAAGACAAATGGTTATAAGAAAAACACTTGGAGGCTGTCCCACAAAGACTGGAATTTGACTCCATTATTGCCTATGAGTCCTTGCCAAATTGCTCACACTCTCATTGCCTCATGTATTATTCACAAAAAAATAGTGGCTGCCACAAAAGATTGAATGATATGACCCAAGACTGAGGAATACAATACATATGAAAGCCTGCACTCTAGGCATTATACTTGATAACAATTCAATATATGTGGACTAGAGAGATAGTTTAGTCAGTAAAATGCTCACCTCACAACCACAAGTGTCTACATTTCATTCTAAGAAACCATGTAAAACTACAGGACATATTGATAATATCAACACTGTGAAAGCAGTGAAAGGAGGATCCCTGGGAGTTGGTGAGCTCCAGATCAACGAGAGACCCTGACTTAAAGAAGGGGAATAACATTTTTGATACCTTCAGTTTTCTTAGAGCCTACACACACACACACACACACACACACACACACACACACACACACACACGTACAGATGCCCTTGCATGCAGATACATACAAGCATGTGTGTCACACACGCGTATGAACATAGCTTAAAAATAAAATAAAAATTATACCATAGTGTCATAAGTAGTATTCTAATATGTTTCATTGTAAATGTTTTCAGTGGCATAGTATCAAGCATATCTGGAAGGGATCAAAATAAGGCTACCCATGTGAGAAGTATGTAACCAAGCTGCAGTAAAAACTCTGGCTACCAGATGGGCATGTTAGCCTACACCTTCAATCACAGCTACCAGTACTTAGAAGGCAGAAGTAGACAGATATCTATGAGTTTGAAGCCATCCCGGTCTACATAACCAACTTCTAGGCAAGCTGAAGCTGCCAAGTGAGATCCTGTCTCAAATCAAAACACAATACCACTCTGGACACTGAAGCTCAGGTGAGCTTCTTTCATTGGCAATATTTATACAAATGTCGCACACTGACTCCAGGAAAGCAATGCTGTCTATGACTACACAGAGGATGCTGGATGCTCTGCATTTGTTACTTTCCCTGATCTTTCTTATGTATGTTCTCCCTTGACTGATTTTAATGAATATCCTTTCATTGACGTAAACCATAACAGTGTTTACAGAAGGTTTTGGAGATTTCTTTGAGCCTTCCCAGTATACTGTTGAGCCACAGGGGGAAAAAACCCTCCTCCATAACCTGTAATTGTGTCGTAAGTAAGGCCATCTGTGTAATCTAAATTTCTTGGCTACAATTTTCAAACCTTCAATAGGCACTTTGAAGTATGTTTGACTTAGTATTTTTATTGTCTAAGGGTGACAATGAAACAAATGATTTGTGGTGTCTCTTAGTCCTACATTAATATTCTGGCCTTTGCGTAGTATGCTTAGCTCCTTATATGATTCAACAACTTATTTTTCATGATATTAGGAGAACCAGTGAATCTAGCTTCTTCCTTTTCATCATTTCTATGAAAATAAAACTCATAGGCTGGAAAGGTGGTTCAGTAGTTATCAGCACTTGACGCTCTTCTAGAGGACCTCAGTTTGATTCCCAATACCTACATAAGGTGGCTCACAACTGCCTGCACCCCCATTTCTAGGGTATCTGACCCCCTCCTCTGGCCTGCATGAGTACCTGTATATGTGCTATGCAACACACAAATACACATAATTAAAAATAAGTCTATAAAAGTAAAAAAAAAAAAAACCACACACTTAAAAAAACACCACTACAGATGGTTCCTGGCTTACCGTGATTTGAGTTATGATTTTGGCTTTACAAGGATGCAAAAATGAACACACACTCAATAGAGACAGTATTTCAAATTTGAGTATTTTTCTGGGCTCAGGGTATGCAGAATTGTAACCGAACTTTTTAATTACTATTTATCACTTATTTATTTATTACTTAATTCACTTATAACAAACACCAACAATTTATTAACTATTAATCCTATAAATTCCTACAACCCCTTTAAACTATCCACTAAACCTATTGATAATTATAACAACTACTTTCATAACCTTTTAGAATGATACATTCTCTGGGGCAGGTCTTCAGTCTTCAGGAACACAGTCTTTGTTGTAGATTCTTTAACGCACTTAGCAGTCCTTTTTCTGGATCTCTCAGATGCAGGTTCGTCAGGGTAAGTTGGTTATTGCAGTCTCACCTTAAATAAGGCTTCATGTTTTCTTTTCTGTGGGAGACTCCAGCCATCTGCAGGCCAAATTACTTCTTTTGAATCAGGAACTCAGCTGCTCTGCCTCAGTCCTTAAAGCCAGGCACCGATTCCTTTAGGCCACTGTTTGGACAGATCAAACCCCTCTAGGCAAAAGCTGAGCCACAGGGTCCAGTCCCTGGCCCTTTGGTGTCTTGCTCAGGCTTTCTTTGCTCACCGGCTTCTTTCTGCTTCAGGGAGAGAGCTGGCCATCAATGGCCAGCCGTTTTTTCAGCAGGACTCTTGGAGCTCTCTAGCATCAGGGACCTCTTCTTCTGGGCTCCATGCACTGTCCTTAAATAGGAGGAACTCTGTTTCAGCTTAATTTGGGCTGCGCCCACTTAGCAGCTGAAAACAATGTCAGGCCAGATACTTTGTTTCTTCAAATCCATTAAATCTTTCCTGTTTTCCTGACTTCTACCTTGTTTTTCAGTCTATTGAGTCTTTCCTGTTTTTGCTGACTTCATGCTGATAATGCTCTTCAGGCCCCGAATTAAGAGACAGTATCAGAAACTCCTATATATTTTCCAAATCTAATTTATCTAACTCCTACATATCCCCCTTCTAGTAAAATAAAAAATAAATCTACATAATATCTACATATACAATGTAAATAAATTGTCTATGTACAATACATAAACTAACTTTAAATTTTTATCAATATACCTTAAAGCAAGTGTTAAAATAACCTTAAACTTCTCACAATACATAGTTGTATTTACATCTTTTGACAAAAGACATTAAAGCAAACAAAACATTTTAAATTCTTATCAATAAACTTACTTTCTATTACATACAAAACATTTTTTAAACTTACATCAATAAACAGAATCTTAAATTTCTACCAATATAACAAAATCATCTTAAGCTTTTAATAATAAAAGAGACAAAAAAAATAGAATGAGGGAAAAAAGAAAATCCTCAAATCCAATTCACCACACATAACTTATATCCATTCATTCCAGACGACAACAAACAATCACAACACATAACATAACAAAAAGCTTCCAACCCATCTTTTGGGAATGGAGTGTAAATATTTTCGGGTACCCTTCAAAAATTGAGATATTGGCCAATTCTCAGGGAAAGTTACCTATAGCTTTTATTGTCCAGTCTCTGTAAGATCGATCATTTTTTGGACTAGCGCTTTTAAAAATGATTTGCATGCAAAGTTTTTAAGAAAACAGTGATTGAAGCAGTATGTTAGGTTGAATCTTCTGGCCCATTTGTCTTGTTGTTATTGTCATTCAGTCCTTGGCTCTGAAAATAAATTTTTGCTCTAAATTTGAGCAAATGGAAGGCATAGAACAACTTTATAAGTCCATTTTAAGGCATAAACTCTGTCCATCCTGGGTAAAAGATTGGAATATCATGAACACCATAAAGTTAATAAAATATTCTTACCATGTGATGACATTCATATTTCAGCTAATGGGAGGTTCTCCCTGGTCAGATCTAATCTTTATAAGTTTTGTTGGTAACCACATTTTTTCATTCCCTGTAGACACATAGGCATAACCACGTCCCCATCTTAAAACCATTGCAGGTTTCCACTCTAAAGTTAACATATCCTATAATATATTGGTTGATTTAATTCCTGAGTTTTTTGTATAACCCAATGTCTCTCAGCTGCAGTGGTACCCTTTT
>CAJQZJ010000406.1:881899-892297 GCA_907164525.1 Lophiomys imhausi
GGCCATAGGTGTGTGGGTCCATGTTTGGGTCTTCAATTCGATTCCATAGAGTGAGCTATGTTTAGCAAGTTCAGTGACAGGGAGGTGACATGCATTTAGTGCATTTAATTTGAAAAGGTATAGTTTTATTATTTATGTGTATCTGAGTGAATGTACATGTACATATCTGTGCAGGAACTGACTTAAAGAGGAAAACTGAAAGAAATGTAAATATAAGGCAAAAGAGGATGTCCTATGCTCTGGAACTAAAACTATAGTCTGCTGTGAGATACTCAATGTTGGTACTCGAACCCAAACTCTGGTCCTTTGCAAGAGCAACAAGCACAATGAACCACTGAGCTGTCTCTCCAGCCACTTTGATGCATTGTTAATAAACTGTTTTCATTTTGTGATGGGTTTATTGAGGCCATAACCCCATCATAATCAAGGATCATCTACCTATCTACTCATAATTAAGCATAATAAAATCAAGCTGAAATACAGGTTAAAGAGGAAAACTGAAAGAAATTTAAATACAAGAACATAGAAGCTTCTTCTGCATAGCTTTCCTACTAATACTTACCACAGTCTGAAAATGTCTTTTTTTTCCCTCTCAGTTTAAATATCAAAAGCCTGAGCTTTGACTTCTCCAAAGTTTCCAGAAGATTGTGTTGATGATGCACATATATCTTGAAAGTATACTCTAGCATGGTGCTAGTATCTTATTTTGATGAAAAATATGCCCATCAAATGTCTTAACCTAAAAAAAAGAATGATTTTCATTAAGTAAGTGGTTCATTCCTCCTATTTTGTTTCTAATTAATTTTGAATATCATTCCAACATAAGTTCTTATAAGATACACTTCTTTTCTCCTTATAAATAAAAATTTTTTTCATGTAAGATCATATGTGACTTTCTATGTCTCTAGGCATTGGTCTCTGTTAAGAAACAGATACTGAGGGGTGTCAAGATGAGGGCGACCTACACTGACGCATTTTGAATGTGGGAGAAAAGAGCCACAAAAAACACAGAATTATTGGACACTGTGCAAAAACCGGAGGGGTTAGACCCTCCGGGAACATTCACAGCTCCCAAGGGACTGTTAAAAGTCCCAGGGTAAGGCTCTCCCTCCATTTCTCTCAGACACGGAAGCCACTAAATCCGGGATTCGGGAACTCCCATTTGGAGAGGCGCCTGGTAAGATCGACCCCAAATCACAGCAGGCAGAATCAGGGGCCACATGGCGATCGCCCACTAGCCTACTGGGCTCCCCACACCTCAGGAAGACTTCATAGCTACTTAGGAAACTTTGCGGGATAGTGGAAGTCTTAGCAAGGAAGAAACAGGGCGCTTGGTGGGTGGTCCGCAGCCGCTCGAGCTGCGGAGAATCCAAGAGAGCGGGAAGCCAGCGGGCAGAGCAGCTGGGGAGGGAGGCCCCCACAAGTGGCGAGAGGGGCCGGGGATCCGTGTACCCGCAGCTGAGCAGCTAGGGAGGGAGGCCCACACAGGCGGCGGGTGGGGCCGGGGATCTGTGCACCCATGGCTGACCAGCTGGGGACGGAGACCCATACTGGCGGCGGGAGGGGCCGGGGATCCGCGTACCTGCGGCTGAGCAGCTAGGGAGGGAGGCCCATACAGGCGGCGGGAGGGGCCGGGGCTACGCGCACCAACGGCAAAGCAGCTGGGGAGGGAGGCCCGTAGAGGCGGCGGGAGTGGCCGGGGCCCCATGCAGCTGAGCAGAAAGGGAGGGAACCTGGCACAGGTGGGCGGGGCTGAGGGACCAGGCCTGTGGCGAGAAGCCTAGTGAGAAACCAGAAGTCAGGGGCCCATAGCTGTATTCTGGAAAATCCAGACATATTAGGTGTGGAGCCGGGACCTGTCAGCCTCCGTGACGACAAACAAAGCCCACAGAATCTGTGCCTGGGCAAACAGGTACATACCATCAGAACCATTACAGGCTGATAACTCAGTGTGCAACATAGAGAAGTCTGAATTGGGAGCAGTGAAACAATTCCGGACCATTACTCACTACCTGGGAATAGGCTGCACCAGCTCACAGTGCTTCAGGCTATTAAAACCACAGTGACCCTGAGATCCCCCTGTAAGCAACTACAGATAGCCAAGCAATTCGACTCCTTCACCAAAGCATCCCTTGTGGATCCAAGCACAGAAAACGACAAGAACAGACAGCTAAACACATCCATATGGCCAAAGGTCCAAGAAAAACTATAAATCAAGGAAATATGACTCCAACAAAGCACAATTATCCTAGCTCATCCAATTCGGATGACCTCACACCAACAGAAACACATGAAAACAATGACAATTCTGCATTATGGAAAGTGATAGAGTTCCTTCAAGAAGAACTTAAATCTATGAAGGAATTCAAAGAAGCCACAATTTTACAAGTCAAAACAATGAACAACACCATTAAAGAACTCCAAGTCAAGGTGACAGAGCTGGAACAGGAAAAGGACAAAGCAATGAAAGATTTTCATACAAAAACAAGCAAGCTGGAGAAGGAAATGCACAAAACGAACAATACCATACAAGACATGAAAATAGAAATAGAAACAATAAAGAAAACACAGTCAGAGTTAAAAGAGGAAGTGGAGAATCAAGGGATGAGAACAGGAACTATGGATGTGAGTATCAACAATAGGATGCAAGAGATGGAAGACAGGACCTCAGGCATGGAAGATTCGATGGAAGAAATCAGTACAACATCCAAAGAAAATGAGAAGGCTAAAAAAATCTCTCAACCACAACATCCAAGAAATCAAGGACTCAATGAAAAGACGGAACCTAAGAATTATAGGTATAGAGGAAAGAGAAGACTCCCGACTCCAAGGCCCAGGAAATATCTTCAACAAAATCATAGAAGAAAACTTCCCAAACCTGGAAAAAGAGATGCCAATAAAAATCCAAGAGGCTTACAGAACACCGAACAGATTAGACCAGAAAAGAAACTCCTCTCGCCACATAATAATTGAAACACCTAATGTACAGAACAAAGAAAGAATATTAAAAGCTGTAAGAGAAAAAGGTCAAGTCACATAAAATGGCAGACCCATCAGAATTACACCTGACTACTCCTCAGAAAGTTTAAAAGCTAGACGGGCCTGGACAGATATCCTACAAGTCCTGAGAGATCATAGGTGCCCAGCCAGACTACTATACCCAGCAAAACTCTCTATCAACATAGATGGAGAAAACAAGATATTCCATGACAAATTCAAATTTAAACAATATATACCCACAAACCAGCCCTACAGAAAATCCTAGAAGGAAAATTCCAACCCAGAGAAGAAAACTTCACCCAAGAAAACAAAGGGAAGAGAAAACCCCTCAGCAACTAAACCAAAAGAGGCACAGGACAATCACCTATACCAAACTAATGGGAAATAACAACCCCAGGTCACTAATATCCATCAACATCAATGGACTCAACTCCCCAATAAAAAGACACAGGTTTACAGAGTGGATCCGCAAGCAAGACCCGTCCTTTTGCTGCATACAAGAAACACATTTCACTACCAAAGATAGACACTACCTCAGAGTAATGGGCTGGGAAAAGGTTTTCCAAGCAAATGGACCCAGGAAGCAAGCTGGAGTAGCCATCCTAATATCAAACAAAACAGACTCCCAACTGAAGTTACTGAACAAAGACAAAGAACACTGCCAAACTCATTCTATGAGGTCACTGTCATTCTGATTCCTAAACCACAGAAAGACCCAACAAAGAAAGAGAACTTCAGACCAATCTCCCTCATGAACATAGATGCAAAAATACTTAATAAAATACTAGCAAACCGAATTCAAGAACACATCAAAAGTATCATACACCATGATCAAGTAGGCTTCATCCCTGGAATGCAGGGATGGTTCAATATATGAAAGTCTATCAATGTAATTCACCACATAAAGAAGATGAAAGAAAAAAACCACATGATAATCTCGCTAGATGCAGAAAAAGCATTTGACAAAATCCAACACCCCTTCATGCTAAAAGTTCTGGAGAGAACGGGCATACAAGGACCATACCTAGAAATAATAAAGGCAATATACAGCAAGCCAGTGGCCAACATCAAATTAAATGGAGAGAAGCTTGAAACATTTCCTCTAAACTCAGGGACAAGACAAGGATGTCCACTTTCACCATATCTCTTCAATATAGTACTTGAAGTCCTTGCTAGAGCAATAAGTTAACTAAAGGAGATAAAAGGGATAAACATTGGAAATGAAGAAGTCAAATTATCCCTATTTGCAGATGATACGTTAGTATACATAAGTGGCCCCAAAAACTCCACCAAAGAACTCTTACAGCTGATAAACAACTTCAGCAAGGTGGCTGGATACAAAATTAACTCAAAAAAATCAGAAGCCCTTCTTTATACAACAAACAAATATACCAAGAAAGAAATAAGGGAAACAACCCCCTTCACAATAGCCACAAACAATATAAAATACCTGGGGGTAACTCTAACCAAGCAAGTAAAGGACCTATACAACAAGAACTTCAAGCACCTGAAGAAAGAAATGGAAGAGGCCTTTAGAAGATGTAAAGATCTCCCATGCTCATGGATAGGTAAGATCAACATAATAAAAATGGCTATCCTACCAAAAGCAATATATAGATTCAATGTAATTCCTATCAAAATACCGACAAAATTCTTTATAGACCTGGAAAAAGCTTTTCTCAACTTCATATGGAACAACAAAAAGCCCAGAATAGCTAAATCAACCCTGTACAATAAAAAAGCATCTGGAGGTATCACCATCCCAAATTTCAAGCTGTACTACAGAGCAATATTAATAAAAACAGCATGGTACTGGTATAGAAACAGACCAGTGGATCAATGGAAATGAATTGAAGACCCAAACATGGACCCACACACCTATGGCCAACTAATCTTTGACAAAGAAGCCAAAACCGCACAATGGAAGAAGGACAGCATCTTCAAAAAATGGTGCTGGTCCAACTGGATGTCCACTTGCAAAAGAATGAAATTAGACCCATACCTATCACCTTGTACAAAACTTAAATCCAAGTGGATCAAAGACCTTAACATAAGGCCGGCCACCCTGAATATACTAGAAGAAAAAGTAGGAGAAACCCTTAACTCATTGGCACAGGTGACAACTTCCTGAACAGAACACCAACAGCTCAGGACCTGAGATCAAGAATCAATAAATGGGACCTCATGAAACTGAAAAGCTTCTGTAAGGCAAAAGACACTGTCATTCGAACAAAACAGCAACCAACAGACTGGGAGAAAATCTTCACCAACCCCACATCTGATAGAGGGCTATTATCTAAATCTACAAAGAACTCAAGAAAATAAATGCCAAGAAACCAAATAATCCAATCAAAAAATGGGAGACGGAGCTAAATAGAGAATTCACAAAGGAGGAATCCCTAATGGCCGAGAGACACCTGAAGAAATGCTCAACATCCTTAATCATCAGAGAAATGCGACTCAAGACGACCCTGAGATTCCATCTAACACCTGTCAGAATGGCTAAGATAAAGAGCTCAAATGACAGCACATGCTGGCGAAGGTGTGGAGAAAGGGGAACCCTACTCTATTGCTGGTGGGAGTGCAGGCTTGTGCAACCACTATGGAGGTCTGTCTGGCGATATCTCAGAAATCTAGGAATAAACTTGCCTCAGGACCCAGCCATACCACTTCTGGGTATACACCCAAAGGACCCCTCACGGAGACATAGGGAAGTCTCATCATCTATGTTCATAGCAGCTTTATTTGTAATAGCTAGAAATTGGAAACAACCCAGATGTCCCTCAACTGAAGAATGGATTAAAAAACTGTGGTACATCAATACAATGGAATATTACTCAGCTATCAGGAACAATGAAATCATGCAGTTTGCAACCAAATGGATGGATCTAGAGAAGCTCATCCTGAGTGAGCTAACCCAGTCTCAGAAGGATGCACATGTCATTTATTCACTTATAGTAGAATTTTAGCTATATCGTATAGGATATCTGTACTACAACCAACACACCAAAAGGAACATGGACATAATTTTTTTTTCTTTTTCTTTTTCCTTTTCCTTTTTTTCTTTTTCTTTTTCATTTTCCCTTTTCTTTTTCCTCTCTTTTTTGTTGTTATTCTTTGTTTTTGTGGGTTTGTGTGTTTGTTGGTCTTTTTTTAGTATTCCCCCAGTAGCAAGGAGACACCTTTCACTGGCAGTACTGCCTCGTAGGCCCCCGGTGAATGAAGAGGCTCTTGGCCCTCATATGACTCCTGATATGTGGTGAGAGACTGTTATGCAGGGACACTCCACCCCAGAGGAACAAGACGGAAGGGTCAGGGGGTAGAGCATGGGAGGGTGGGACTGGAAAGTGGGAAAAGAGGACAATATGATAAGGATGTAACCCGATACGGAGTGGGGTGGTGAGGGTGCATACTCTTTGTCCCACCATTCAAGAAGAGTACACTCTTGGTCCCAGCCACCAGCACACTGGAGACAGAAACAGGCAGATCCCGGAGCTCAGGGTCAGCCTGATGCAGGGCAAACTCTAAATAGAGAAAGACTTCGATCCAGGAGTGGTGGAACACATCTTTGATCCCTTCAGATGGGAACAACAGGTCTCTGATCCCAATAATTAGAGTTCAGAGACACACACATGGGATTTGGAGGGACCTAGGTTTGGAGACTACTTACAAAAGGCCTTCGCGATGCAGGCAGATTGTCCTTTGGGATCTCAAAATATATACACTGGAGCTGGTTTAGCTCCAAGGTGACAGAATGATTTCTTCTTTAACCTGGATTGAAAGATAACACTTTGTATGTTGTCGGAAGGCCAAATTTGCTTCAGGAAAGTACTACCTAGCCCCCCCCCAAAAAAAAGAGGGTAATTGTCCCAGGGTTGGGATTGGGGCAGGGCTCTGTTCTTATCTTTCCAGGAGAATGGAAGCGTCCATTAGGGGAGCCCGGGGACGGCTGGACAGTGGAAACCTCAGCAGAGAGCAGAATCAGGCACCAAGGAGGATAAGTGACCCAGTTGATTCTGCCTGGCAGACTTCCTCAATAGCTGTCTCCATCGGGGGCCTGCAACCACGGCAATCCAATGTCACTGGGACCGTCCAGCTCTACACAATGCCCCGGCCGGAACCTCAGTGAAACCTGCAAGATCAGCCTCTGCCTACAAACTCCTTAGGTCATCTAAACAGCTGAGAACAGAAGGACTGAACATAAAAGGAGTGTACTAACATTTTTAACCATTTTTTCCATTTGGGTTCGGGCCCCAAACAGGTCTACTACGACCCAAACCAGCAGGAAGTCACTTTAAGAGAGCGAAGTCTCATGCGCAGAGGGTGGGGAAGGTGTTTCTCCGCCCTTCTTTTTGGTTATTTGAAGGATAACTGAAAACTCTGATATTTAGGGGAAGAGATTACAAGCTGATAAATAGTCCTGTTTAATGGGTTTTGGAGGTTAGCCCCAGGGACTTCCTACTTTTCCTTTTCTGTATCCTTCTTCCTCTCCTATGTAGGAGTGAATAGGCTTGAGAAAAATGAGATATAGACATAGCACAGGAAAGTCCAAGAAGAAGGGGCAGATTATTGAATATGCCCTTATACCTTTGTATATTGATACAAAATTAGTAGTTTATTTGGCTAAAGTGGTATTGACCATTGTTTATTGTGCAAAAAATAAGATTGTATTGGATTACATCGGTATTGATCTTTGTATATGGATACAAAATTAAGATTATAGTTGGCCACAATGATATTGACCCTTGTATATGGACGTAATATTAAGATTGTATTGGGCTACATAGGCATTGATCTTTGTATATTGATACATAATTAAGAGTATATTTAACCACAATTGAATAGATCTTTGTATATTGATACAAAATTAAAGGTAACGCTTCCTAATGGTATCATACCTAGCGATACTTAAAATTAAAATGTGAAGCTCTGGCCTCTTGATACCAACCGTCTAAAATGGTCTAGGATAGTTAAGTAAAACAAACTCCTAGTCATGCAAACATGTCACTTTGTTAGCTACTATGACAGACTATCACAGATATTCTCTAAACTATCCAGTAATCAAGTTGCTAAGAGACAAGCAACATTTGCTTATCTAAATACAAGAGATGGATAGGGCATCTTCAAAAACCCCAAGAGATCTGCAGAATATGGCATTCAAAGACATTATCTTAAATTAAGGTTTTCTTTTTTTTTGATATCGAAACATATCAGCTCCTGACAGCACCCCCTATTCTTCTCCAAGTAGAAGATAAGCATCGAAGAATCTCCACTGTAAGATGGTTGAATTAGTGGCAAGCCTATCTCTTGGCATGAAAAAACCCCTTGCACCAACTGCAGACAGACTGCTGTCCAAAAAGGACAAAACTTGGTAGCAGGGAAGTCGACAGCCTAACTCTGCCAAGACAGGGTATGTAAGTCCTTCATAATCCCTGCTCTACAACAAATTTCTGTCAGAGAAACAGGACCCAAAGGCTGAAGACTGATGCAGGAATGTATGGAGAGAAAATGGGAACTGTCCGGGCAGTCATTGGTATGTCATTTCTTAGTTTTCGAAGCTGCAGGCCCTGCGCTTCCTATATAAGCAGATATAATTATCCCTCTAAGGTCTCTGAGTTGGTTGAAGAATAGACAGCTAGAGTCTCATAGTTAAATTTTGAGTTGTTTAGGAATCAAGAGGGTGTTATAGATCTAAGAAGGTACTCTTAAAAGTGTGTTGCAAGTTAGTATGAAAGTTGAGTCAGATATAGACCTTTAAACTCATGGAGATGGTTAGATAGTAGAATGCTAAAGTCAGGGGCCAAATATGTATAAACTGGACATTGGGAAGGTACACTGGGCCATTTAACTCTCATAAATGTGTCATATTTTATCTGTTGTTTTGTATAATATTTACTGTTGTGGGAGAAGGAGCCATCTGTTGGATTGAAACAGGAAACTTCTGGGGGGAAGAGGGTGGAAGGGCAGGATAGGAAGGGGGAATAGGGAGGGGTTTGTGACTGAGATGTAACTTGAAGAAAAAAAAATAAAGTATTTAAAAAATAAAAAAAAGATGTAACCTGAACAACAAACAAATAAATGTATTAATTAGAAAAAAAGCAGGTAACAATGCTAAAACACTGTATATAAAATAAAGGATACAGCCGCTCAACCAGGTTTTATAAACCTCCAAGTGTTGAAAAAATGTAGAGCTAAGGTAAAATACATGAGAATTGTAGTGTTAACCCATGCCTTTAACTTCAGCAGAGAAGGGAGGAGCACCTTAGAGGTAATGGTCTTATAAATTCTAGAGTTAAACGGGACAGGGTGGTGAGGGTGCACACCCTTAATCCCATCATTCAAGAAGAGTACACCCTTAATCCCAACACACTAGAGACAGAAACAGGCAGATCTCAGAGCTCAAGGTCAACCTGATACAAAACAAACTCTATATAGAGAAAAACTTCGATCCAGGAGTGGTGGAACACATCTTTAATCCCTTCAGATGGGAACCACATGTCTCTGATCCCAGTAATTAGAATGCAGAGACACACACAGAGTATTTGGAAAGTCCTAAGTTTAAAAGCTACTTATAAAAGGCCTACTCAATACAAAAAATTGTCCTTTGAGATCTCAAAATATATACGCTAAAGCTGGTTTAGCTCCAAAATAACAAAATAATTTTCTTCTTTAACCCAGATTGAAAGATAACACTTTATATATTGTCAAAAAAAACAAATTTGTTTCAGGAAAAATATTACCTAGCCCCCCCCCCCAAAAAAAAAGAGCGTAATTGTCCCAGAGTTAGGATTAGGGCAGGGCTCTGTTCTTATCTATCTAGGAGAATCAAAGCATCCATTCAAGGAACCCAGGGACAACTGGACAACGGAAACCTCAGCAGAAAACAGATTCAGACACCAAAGAAGATAAGTGACCCAGTTGATTCAGCCTGACAGACTCCCTCAATAGCTGTTTGCATCAAAAGCCTACAACCACAACAATTCAATATCGCTAAGACCGTTCAGCTCTACACAATGCCCCAGCCAGAACCTCAGTAAAGCCTGGAAGATCAGCTTCTGCCTACAAACTCCTTAGGACATCTAAAAAGCTGAGAACAGAAGGACTGAATATAAAAGGATTGTACTAACATTTTTAACCATTTTTACATTTTGGTTCGGGCCCCAAACAGGTTTACTACGACCCAAATCTGCAGGAAGTCATTTTAAGAGAGTGACAACCCATGCCCAAAGGGTGGGGAGGGTGTTTCTCCGCCCCCCTTTTGGTTATTTGAAGGATAACTGAAAACTCTGTTATTTAGGGGAAGAGATTACAAGCTGTTAAATGGTCCTGTTTAATGGGTTTTGGAGGTTAGACCCAGGGACTTCCTACTTTTCCTTTTCTGTATCCTTCTTTCTCTCC
>CAJQZJ010000406.1:892307-905088 GCA_907164525.1 Lophiomys imhausi
CTACATCGGTATTGATCTTTGTATATTGATACAAAATTAAGATTATAATTGGCCACAATGGTATTGACCCTTGTATATGGACGTAATATTAAGATTGTATTGGGCTACATAGGCATTGATCTTTGTATATTGATACAAAATTAAGAGTATATATAGCCACAATTGAATAGATCTTTGTATATTGATACAAAATTAAAGGTAACGCTTCCTAATGGAATCATACCTAGAGATACTTAAAAATAAATTGTGAAGCTCTGGCCTCTTGATACCAACCATCTAAAACTATTTAGGATAGTTAAGAAATACAAACTCCTAGTCATGCAAACATGCCACTTTGTTAGCTACTATGACAGTCTATCACAGATATTCTCTAAACTATCCAGTAATCAAGTTGCTAAGAGACAAGCAACATTTGCTTACCTAATACAAGAGACGGATAGGGCATCTTGAAAAACCCCAAGAGATCCACAGAATATGGCATTCAAAAACGTTATCTTAAATTAAGATTTTTTTTTTTATTTCGAGACATATCAGCTCCTGACAGCACCCCCTATTCTACTCCAAGTAGAAGATAAGCATCGAAGAATCTCCAGTGTGAGATGGTTGAATTATTGGCAAGCCTATCTCTTGGCATGAAAAAACTCCTTGCTTCAACTGCAGACAGACTGCTGTCCAAAAAGGACAAAACTTGGTAGCAGGAAAGTCGTCGGCCTAGCTCTGCCAAGACAGGTTAGGTAAGTCCTTCATAATTCCTGCTCTACAATCAATGTCTGTCAGAGAAACAGAACCAAAAGTCTGAAGACTGATGCTGGAATGTGTGGAGAGAAAAGGGGAACTGTCCAGGCAGTCACTGGTTTGTCATTTCTTAGTATTGAAAGCTGCAGGCCCTGCACTTCCTATATTATCAGATATATTTATCCCTCTCAGGTCTCTGAGGTGGTTGAAGAATAGACAGATAGAGTCTCATAGTTAAATTTTGAGTTGTTTAGGAATCAAGAGGGCCTTCTAGATCTAAGAAGATGGTTATAATAGTGATGCAAGTTAGTATGAAAGCTAAGTCAGTTATAGAACTTTAAATTCATGGAGATGGTTAGATGGTAGAATGTTAAAGTCAGGGGCCAAATATGTATGAACTGGACATCGGGAAGGTATACTGGGCCATTTAACACTCATAAATGTGGCATATTTATTTCTGTTGTTTTGTATAGTATTTACTGTTATTAGAGAAGGAACCATTTGTTGGACTGAAAGGGGAAGTTGTTTGGGGGAAGAGGGTGAGAGAGTGGAACAGAAAGGGGGAATTTGGAAGGGTTTGTGACTGAGATGTAACTTGAAGAAAAAAATAAAATATTTAATAAAAAAAAACAAAAAAAAGAAACAGATACTACCTTCACACCAAAATGTGAGTGCAAGACAATTGAAGGGGGAAGGCAGAGTTCTATGCAACACTTCTGATGCTCTAGGCATGCAAACAAGAGATTCAGAATCATTAAGATACACTGACTCTATATATTCTTATTATTAATATCTGCAGGCAGGACATACTGAAGTAAACAAAAATGCTAACTGGATTTTCTGGATATGATGAATGAAGCTGTATGGAGAATGCTGTGTAACTTACTAAGCACACACACATATCATATATGCATATATGATATATACATATATAATATATATCATACATACATACACACATTATATATATAATTACATATATATAATTATATATATTTATTATGTGTGTGTGTGTTTATCAGAGATAAAAGAGAGATTTTTATATAGGCTGCATGTTAAAATCACTCAGGAAGTTTCTAAGAACATCAAAAGTTTGGATGCCTGCTCTCAAAGCTGCTTTTTCAATTGATTTCTGTTGGGGTCTAGAGTCTCTTTAAGAGTCTATGAACACTCTAAGTGAAGTTGGAAGTGGTACTATTGCTCTCAAGATTGTACAATTGATTTTAAGATGGCCTGTTTCTTCTATTCCTCTTATAGAACCTAAAAGAGACAAAAACTATCTGAAATTTGTTCTGTGATCTAATCACTGAAAGTTCATGTGGCTTACCTCTTGACACTTGGGAGTCGTTGCCCAATGCACTTCACTACTTGGGCTGGAATTATCTGAGGACTAGCATTCTTGGCTCTGGTGGCCAGTGGTGGGTTTTTATATCTCAAGAGGAAAGGTACCAGAGTTACTTTGTGGAGAAGAGCATATTCCTCTGAAAAGAAAATGGATCTCAGGTTAATCATCAACATTGCTGCCTGTAGCTAACAATGCAAAATCTTCTTCCACCATAACATATGGATTTTTTTTGCTCTCTATGCCCAAAATATTGTTAGGGGAAAAACAGTGATGCTGTCAGAAGATGGTTCTTGAATGCATAAAAACAATTCTCATCTTTTTCTAATTAAAAAAATGTTTCCTTGCCAGCTCTATCCTGTATTACCCATTCCTCCTATCTAGAAATTCAATATGTGAATTCACCCTTTCCTGTATCCATTAAAACCAAACCCACACTTCTTGTAATTAAGCAGTCATGGCCTGAGTTCCACCTGGAACATTGCCTACTCATAGTTCTGAAGAATTCTGAAGTCTCAGGATCAGTTCCCCAGACTTGGCATCTGTGAGCCAATGTCACTAATTCACTGAGTATCTGAGGTCCCTGTTATGCTTGCTGTTTATGACTACTAGTATAGGATTTTCCTTATCACTCTCCTTGGCTTCCCTAATGTATTTTATTCTATATGCCCTTTTGGAGATTGTTCATGGCATAAAATAACCATGTGCTTCTTGTTGGTTCTTCTGGCCTAGACACATAAGCCTGCATGCCAAAATAGAGAATAGCAGCTGTATTTTAACCAGTAAGAACACAGTACTCTGCTACTCCAAGTCCATTTAGATGTATGGAAGTTGACTCTACTCTAAGTCCATAGGAAGGAATGAAACTCTGAATTATACTGGGCATATCACAGAAGTAGTACTATTTGGGGCTAGATCAAGACCAGCCAGGTTAGACCTCTGTTTTTGTTTTTGCTGCTTAGCTCCACAGTGTAGTCTTTATATGTTTACTTTCTTCTTTAGTAAAACAGACCCAATAATAACACTATCACATGGGAAACTCTCTTAGAGTCATGACAGAAAAATATTAGGTTCCCCAAAAATATTGTTTTTTTTTCATTTGTCTCCCATGTATCTACCTGTAGTCCTTGCTTCAGACCCGAGTTTATGACCAAATTAAGCTTGTGAGAATGGGGTTTATGGAGAAGATTTTTCTCTACTTTCCTGTTTGTCTTATATCTGGAAGATGCAGGTCTGAAGCCTGTAGTTCCGACTCCCTGTGGGAGTTTGAGTGTGGAGTCAACATGAAGACCAAATCAAAAATAGATAGAAATGACAGCTCTAGGTGACAAAGCTGGTGTTCCTGGGCTCTGCAACTAGCTGAAGTCAAATTGTCATTGAATTTTCCATTTGCTCATGACAGTTTAAGTTCTTTTTTATTCTAAGCCAGTTTAAATTGGGTTTCTGCTACTTGTGATCAGGTGATCTTAATTGAGTCAAGTCAAAGATTAAATGTCTTTGGGGCTAGATAGCAAGATCTTTCCCAATATTCCTTGAACTACATTTCCAAAGCAATTTCTTGTGTATAAAGTCTCAACACATTCCAGAGCTGGGCATGAAGGAGAGTGCCCCATGCATGTGTGGGAGCACCAAAGAGCAGAGACTGTGGGTTCTCCCTTCCTACAACTTCCTGGAATGATTTGCAACAAAGCAGGGTTCACTGAGTAACTACTGAACAAATGACTGATTGGCCAGGTTCACTGAGGGGACTTTGGTTTCCAGGACTATATTTGGGCTCTAACTGTCTATCTGAAGACAGTTTATATTCTTGGGTTGGTTTTAACTGGGATTGCAAGTGTGGACAAATAATTATATTCCAAGCAGATTTACAAGTGATAATGGGGTTATAGTTTCTTGTTTTAGAGATTATGCAGGTGTTAACAATTGATCAAACCCTCCAAAAATGTCTATTTACATGTTTGCAAAGCTCTCAGAGTTTCACAGGATCCGGTGATGGGTAGCTCTTGCCATTTGTAGGTCTGTAGGAATGAGGTGAGACTGAGAATATAAAAAGATGGAAGGAGTCATGCAGAAAGATTCGCTTATGAAAAATCGTATTCCTTCAGGGAAGACCCAGACCCATTTTTTTCCAAGAAAAAAATGGAGTTAAGGGAATGGGAGGACTCTGATTTGATTCTCTTTCTTTCCCCAGGGTTACTAACTTTTAAGGAAGGTAGCAGAGAGAAGAATAAAGGAATAAAGAAAGGTCAAGAGAGTGGATCTGAAAAGGCAACAGCAAGGTCTACGGAAGCAGTGTAATGTTGGTTAGGCTTCGCCCTGCAACCTTCCATATTTGATTATATCATAGTATTTCCAGAGTTCATTGAAAGAACCAATTTGAGGATTCTACAAGAAATCAAGGGTAGCATGTTTTGTGGATAATAGTGAAATCTTGAAGTTGTACAAACAAAAACGTTGATTACAAATACTACTTTCAGTGAATAGATCTTTTTGAGGCAAGGGCTTACTATGGATAACAGACTGGTTTCAAACTCTGATCCAGCTGTTTCCACCTCCTCAGTGCTTCAATTGCAGCTTGGAAGTAAATGAGAACTCTGTCTCTGTGTACCACTGCAAGTACATTACAAGGAGGTTGTTTATATATGCTAGTACATATGCTAAGCTGAATGTCATACAGACATGCCAAGGACTGGGGTGTACTTACATAACTCTATGTTAGTGGGACTATTTATAACTATGCTTTTATATGTCAATTCAAGGTATATAATAATGTATACAATTTGATATGTTTTGGTAAAACAAGGAATTAGACATAATTCAGGGAGGTTGTACTAACATGATAAAAGATAGATTTTTATCTTTATGTGTGTGTTGGGGGGATTGGGGAGAGTTGTGCAAACATGAATATAGAAGTTTACTCAACCTGTAAATGTGCATGTACTTGGAAATACCAGAGAAGGGCATCCAGGTGACTTCCCCTGTCATTCTGTGCCTCACTGTCTTGAAACAAGGCATCTCATTGAAACAGAAATTCACTATTTGGGATAGATGGGTTGGTTATCCAGCCTTCAAGAGAAACATGTCTCCCTCCCTGAATGCTGGGGTTACTGGCATATGCAAACATGCCCGACCTTTTTCACATGGGCTATGGAAAGTATAATTTAGGTCCTCATGCTTAGGGTAAGCACACTTATTCACTGAGCTGTCGTTCCAGCCCAGTGATAAGTTTTTAAGGTAGCATCATGACTCTTTATACAGCTGTAAAATGAACATCTATTAAAGACTCCATTTACCTCATTAACAGTGACAAACCAGCAAGGTATTATCACCAATTTGAAGATGAATGAAAAGCACAGACCTATTCCTAGATAAGGTATATTAGAATAACAAAGAATATCTTCATTGGTGGGGGTGGAAGTGAGAATAATTTCCAAGGGAGAGACTTCATTGCATGCCTACAGCCTGATATTACAAATTCACATCGCTTATTTGCAACTAACAGAACTGCCCAATTACTTAGAGGCTATGAAAGATACAGAAGCCCTATAGAAACATAATTAAACAGTCCTTAAGTATATGCTTTAAACCAGGATTTCCGCACTCAGTACTATTGAAAGTATGAACTGTGTAAGTCTTGATTGTGGAGAAAAGGGTCTTATAGCTGGTAGATGGCAGAGCAGTATCTTTTTCTTGTCTTCATGTGATTCCCCATAGCATCCCTGTGGAGTTGCAAAACTACCCAAAATACCATCAGATATTACCAGGTCTCACCAGGGGGTGGAACACAAAATTGCCTTCTCCCACTTGAGAATCATTGCTCTCAACAATGTATAGTTTGCCACTGAAGCACCCTTTCTTTTGTGTGTGGGCAGGTGGATCAATCTGAGGGTCTTGTGTATGCTAATCCAATGCCTACCCCTAAGCTACACTCCCAGTCCTCACATCATTCCTAATTTTGTTACGCTATCTGCAGTGCTCTTCTCCTATATCTTTTCTGGGCACTTGCCCCTATTTCATTCAAATATTTACTCAAATACCTCTTCTTCCAAGAGACCTCCCCATCACTTTATCCAAAGTAAAACCCTCTTCTACAATTGCTCCCCTCTTTATTCTACTCTCCATACATGTATTTCCCCTAAATGTTTTCATCCATTGCCTGGCATCCTCTGGTCATAAGCTTTTGGAAGAGAGAAACCTATTCAATTAAATGAAGTAACCAATACTTGAAGTGATAAAATAAGAAGTAATTTACTCAAGAATATGAACAAAACTAAAACTGCAAGAGAAATTGACAGATGGATTTTTTTTTTGCTTTCTTTATTGCTGAAATAAAATACCCACTTGAAGGGTAAGTAATGACTGGACTTCAGTGGTGCCAATTTTTTTTTTTTTTTTTTTTTTTTATTAGTTAAGAGCTCCTTGTCTTCCTGAGACTTGGAAAGACCGTTGAAGCCAAATTACTTAAATAAATTAGTCTGAGCATAAGCCAAAATCTGTTCCTTATTAATGAGGAAACCAGCAGATGGAGATTGCCATTTTGAAAAAGAATAAATGAAAATAAAACATTCAGAGGTTGCTCCAAATGGGGGACTGATTCCAACATAGATCAATTATTGTATTAATGACTTGCCTTCCTTCTTGCTATGACAAAGTACGTGACCAGAGCAACTTAAGGAAAGAAGAGCTTGTTTCTGCCCACAGTGTGAGAGTAAAGCCCCCCAAAATCAGGGAAAGCATGGCTGTGGGACCAGGAAGCCTCTGATCCCACTGCTGGGAAACAGAAAGAGATGGATGCTACTGCTAAGCTTCCCTCCTCATTTTCACACAGTCCAGGACCCCAGGCAAAGAGATGGTACTTACCAGATGTCAAGTAGGTCTTCTGTCCTGTTAATCTCTCTATAAATAAACTCGTAGGCACTCTCAGAACTTTGTCTTCTAGGTGATTCTAAGTCCAGCCAAGCTGACAATCAAGATTAACTACCACAGTCTTTTACTGACAGCACTTGTTTGCTTCACAAGGTAAACTGATCATTTCCTTACCAAGCAGCTTGGGCTAACACAGTGTCTTCAGAAGCATTTCATATAATGACTATACAGCAACCATTAATGAGAATTAACAAGTCATGTGCATTAGCTATGTACTGACATGTAAAGAGTAAGCCAGTACTCTGTGGCTGTCATTTAAACTTATGAGGTTTTATCCCCCAATGAAGATGCAATTAGCACAGTGGCACCAAATTGTACCAAGTAAAACTCAACCACAGTTCTGTTTCTTTTCCAAACAGCTATTAGCAGATTTTTCCCAGCAATCAAAGTCATTGAACACCCAGTTTGCTTAAATCTGTTTGGGGAAAATGTTTTCTCTTAGGATTCATTAAAAATTTCAGCCACACATCTCTCTTTGAACTACAGTGACATCTGTTCATACTGCACACTGGGACGTAATTGGCCTTCATTCAGGTGTAATTGATGATTTACATTATTAAGTCTGTCTCTGCTTGGCTCACTGCCTAGGGACAATTGAAGCTGACACTAACACAGTGGCAAGATTTAGGTCACTAATGGTGCCTCTTTTTTTTTATTTCTTCAAGTTACATCTCAATCGCAGTCCCTTCTCTATTCCCCCTCCAGTCCCACTCTCCCACCCTTAACCCCCCATCCTCTTCCCTTTTTTTTTTCTTTTAAGTTTAAGGTATATCTTATTTCCCCCTACAGTTTCCCCTTTCAGTCCAACAAATGGCTCTTTCTCTTATAATAATAAATACAATACAGTACAACAGAGGTAAGTAGGCCACAGTTATGAGGGTTATTTGGCTTAACGTACATTCCCAATGACCAGTCCATATGTATTTGTTACCTGACTTTAACATTCTACTATCTAAACATCTCCATGAGTTTAAAGTTCTATATCTGACTCAACATTCATACTAATTGCAACACAATTTTAAAAGTATCTTCTTAGATGTATAACACTCTCTTGACTCCTAAACAACTCAAAATTTAATTATGAGACTTTAGCTATCTGTTCTTCAACCACCTCAGAGACCTGAGAGGGATAAATATATCTGATTTTGTAGGAAGTACAGGGCCTGCAGCTTCCCAAACTAAGAAATGACATACCAGTGGCTGCCTGGACAGTTCCCATTTTCTCTCCATACATTACAGCATCGCTCTTCAGTTGTTTGGCCCCACTTCTCTGACAGACATTGATTGTAGAGCAGGGTTTATGAAGGACTTACCTACCCTGTCTTGGCAGAGCTAGGCTGTCGACTTACCTGCTTCCAGGTTTTGTCCTTTTTGGACAGCATGGTGCCTCTTCTTTTAACTAAAAGCCAGTGGATTGACTTTATTCTAAAACCCTTATTTATGTTTAAAATAGAGGTAACAATAGATATCTCCTCAAATGATGTAGGCAGCTGCTACAATAATGATAATTGTATATTGAAAGATTAGCATCTTGATAATCTAAATCACACCTACATTAATTTCAAAATCATCAGGAAAGGTAAATGTAATAATTTATTATTAAAGACACAGCTCCCCTTAAAGCAGTAATTCTCAACCTTCCTAATGCTGTGACCTTTTAACACAGTTCCTCATGTTGTGGTGACCCCACAACCATAATTATTTTTTCATTGCTACTTTGTAACTGTAGTTTTCCTGTTATGAATCGTACTGTAAATATCTGATATGCAAGATATCTGATATTCAACCCTCAAAGGGATGACGACCCACATATAAGAACACTGCTTTAAAGTACAGTATTAGAACCCCAGACATTTAAAAACTCCAAGTTGAGAAATACTGTTTTTTGCCAATAGCCAACCCAGGAAGGTAGTACAAATAGTATAATCACAATCTTTGTAATGCAAAGGTGGAACTAAGAATCTTAGTAGCATATTCCTGAGATTCCTTTTCCAAGGGACCCACTGCCTTCATATATATATAGTACTCTCCAGCAGTGAGTGAGTGTGTGTGTGTGTGTGTGTGTGTGTGCTCATGTGTTCCATTTGCTACACCCGATAAAATGGTGCTCACGCTCTGCTCATGACACCACTGCCTAGCACATGATCATTTCCCCAGAATTTCACACAAATCTCAACATGAGACATGTTCCCAAAAGATGCCCTAGATATATTATACTTCTCTTAGAGAACATATCATACTGCTTTGTCTGGGGCTGTCCAGAACATCAATTGCCCTCACCAGATGTAGAATTGAGGCTAATTCTGACCTACAGCCATCTTAATTTCCCATGATGCCTACACCATTCCTCTCATCATTGTGCCTCCTGTTGGTAACAGCAGCACACGGACCCACCCCACAACCCCGACATCAGTTTGCCCTTGCTCCTGTCTCTCAGCCTCCTACTTCCAGCCTCTCAGACTCCTGTTTTTGTGGGTGATGGTGGCTAATTCCCAGAAGTGGCTTCTCACAGCTAGAGCTTTTGCCTTGACTGTGGGCATTTGTATTTTCATTGTTTATCTGCCTCCACCATTCATTGAGTATAGAAAACAGGCTATTGAGCATGATAGGCTCATGTAATACCACAGGGCTACATGCCCTTTTAATCAACGATCATTTTGAGGGCATAGAAAGAGGCTGAGAGATCCTCCTCACAAGTAAGAATACCTCACGTTAGAAACTATCTTCCCTAATCTTCAGTTTTTCTAGTCCACAGAAAGAAAAGAATGTAAATGTACCTGTATTTCAAGCTTGTTGATAAAATAAGTAGAGTTGAAGATGATGAAATAACTAGAGAACATATTACAGATGACCACATGACATGAGCTAAGGATTGTGATGAATTTGTATGTTTATAGTTGACAAGAATCAAGCAATGTGGCTGGCATGCTAAACCAGAGGCTCTCAAACTTGATCATTAGCAATCCTTGTAGGGAGGTCCAACATTTTGACATTTATGGCATGATGTTGTCTGTGCTCATAGCTATAGACATGTGTCCGTAAACCACAGGTTATACACATCTGCAATAATTTGTCTAAACACAAATTATCAGATGCTCCCGCTGAGTTGTAATTCTGTAGGTCTTGGAAGAAGCTTTAACATTATCAATTCTTCTAGGTACTTGGTGGTGGTACTGGTGCCCACTCAGGGACCACTAATTAAGAAACCCTGCTGTAAACCTGTGGTCCTTTATTGTGGCTATACAGCACATTGAAATAGTTTTTAGGAATTCAAACATCAATTGCTTTCCTTTCCACTCTTGATCCTGACCTCTGGGGTCAGAGGTACATGTGGACTGAGCATCAGGACTATCGTAACACTGTATTGGTTAGCAGTTCTATTGCTGTAATAAAATACCATGACCAGAGCAACTTGGGGAGGAAAGGGTTTATTCTAGCTCACAACATTCTAGTCAAACTCCACCACTGATTCATCATCATGGAAGTCACAGCAGGAACTGCAGCAGAAAGCTTAGAGGAATGCTGCTCACTGGTTTGTTCCTCATGGCTTGCTCAGCCTGTCTTCTTACACCATCCAGTACTACAGTCCCGGAGGTGGCACAGCTCCAGTTCGATGGGCCATCCCACATCAATCATCAATCCAGAAAATACCCCACAGACTTGCCTACAGTCTCCTGGAACATTTTTCCAAGTGCTGTTCCTCTTCCCAGACAACTCTACTAATGTGTGTCAAGTTGACCAAAAATTGAAAAATAAAACAAACAAACAAGCAAGCAAGCAAGCAAACAAAAGTAGCCAGGACAAAGCTCAAGCAGTCTAGTATGCATCCAGGACCCAGAACCACTGCTCTTAACCAAGAAGCAACTTGCATTGCATATGAATATGCATACATTTGCATGAGGTACCTAAAGATGGATCATTCTAGGCCAAAGGAGAACAATCACATGACTACCTGCCTAGGTTCATACAGCTATATCTTAGATGGTGTCAAGTGAATTTTATGACATAGTTATAGGCTACATGGATATTGTAATCACCTGGGAGACTTCTAAGAAAACCGGTTCACTTTGTAGCTCAAATGATAAGACAGAGATTCTCAACTATGACCACTCACTGGGATCATCTAGGGACTTGGAAAAAAATCTGTGACACTTATCCTGTGAGGACTTTGATATAATTGGCCCTTGGGAAGGATGTTTGTAAACCCTCTCCAAGGTATTCTATGGAGTCAAAAATTGAAAAACGCAGTCCCAACAACAATCCTCATGATGTATCTATCCCCCAGCTATTGCTTCCATACTCTTCAAACTCTTCAGGGATTCCAATTTGTGGACAGGGTAGGAAAACCATTGTTGTAAGGGAAGTAACTGAGTGGGGAGAAAGCTGACAAAACAGAAGATACAAGCTTATTATTCTCTTTGAAGCATAGATTTGCATAAAGGCAAAAATCCTGGAAATATGCTCTAAAATATTAATTGAATACTTTATATGTTTATTATACAGTTTTGAAAGTATCAGATAAAGGTGTGTGTAGTTATGGGATGTAGTGTAATCTTTTGATCTATGTATACATTACAGAAATATTTAATCAAGTTAATCAACATATCCATCACTTTATTTTTTGTAATAAGAAGCTTAACAGAACTATTTCAGCACATTTGAAATATACTATACTTTCATATCATTATCATGGCTATAGGAACTATGGTTACCATGTTGTGCAATAGAGTACTTACATTTTTCTCTTCTCATCTAATTGAATCATTTTTCCCTTTTTTCTCCTTTTCATGTGTATGCTTGTGTCGTGTATTTGAGTGTGTGTCTACATACTCAAAATGTGTGTGAGCACACATGTGTGCCTGAATGTGGAGGTCTGGGGCTGATTGTCTGCAATCTTCAATCATTCTTCCACCCTTTTGCTAATTGCATGGTTTCATCAAACCCAGAACTCACCTATAGAGCTAGTTTCATAAGTCTCTACCCTCTGAGACTGCAATTATTGGTGAGCTGCCATGCGCATGGGGCATTTGTATGGGTTCTTCACATCTAAACTGTAGTTCTCTTGTTTGCAAGGCAAGCTCTTTAACTGCTGAGCCACCTCTTCATGCCCTTTAACTGAAATGTTTTGCTCAACATCTTTTCTTTCTCCATCCCTCCAAGCCCCTGGGACCCTGGTAACTACCTTTATATTCTTTTTCTATGAGATTTGCTTCTTGAAATTCTATATATAAGCAACATTCAAATCTAGGAACCTCTAAGAATACAGTTTCTTCAATATATCAAATTCAATTCTCTATACTGATTCTTATTGTGAGAGCACCTGTAGATAGCTTCATTTGCTATCTTACTCTTTATTAGATCAAACATAGCATTATGCTCATTGTGTCTTTATGCTGTGATGATTCCTTTAAAAATATTACTTGATGACATCCTCAGTCACTTACTGTTCGGGGACTGTCTGACATGACAAAAATGTGCACGATAGATGCTTGGCTCTGAAATCTGAGCATAAGTCACTTCCCAGAAGAGCCCAGCTAATGCAGGGATTTCACAAATGACATTTATTTTATGTCAACACAACCTCCAGCTTCCTTTTTCTCAAAGATAATCCAAGCTCCAAGCTGAAAATGGGCAGTATTCTGAGACGGACTTCAGTAAGGTTTTTGCAGTTTAATGGAAAAGCATTTTGACAAGACATTTTCTCCCTAAGTTACCCCAATTACTCAATAGGACACACACACACACACACACACACACACACACACACACACACACACA
>CAJQZJ010000406.1:905098-927283 GCA_907164525.1 Lophiomys imhausi
GTATGTGTGCACGCATGTGGGTTGTGTGTGTGCAAGTGTGTGTTTATATGTATGTATGTGTGTGTCTTCAGGAAGCATGATCCTTTGGGTACTTGATTGCACTAGAGAAGGAAGGGAATTATTCAGCTAACACTATAAAGATTTTTATTTTCTGTATCCTCTTTTATCAAAACTAAATAAGTCACGGGCAGCTGTATACTTTGCATTTTATTAAGAAGCTGCAGTTTACAAGAATTAAATTTGCTTGCTCTTACTCCTGGGCTCAGGAACTTTCATTAGTATTGGGATGCTTTTAGTAAAGTGACTTTGTTGTTGTCTGGGTCCTGAATATGCAATACAAAAACATCTACATAGAGTTAGTGTTGGCTATTCATGTGAACTCAAGTAAAGGCCTTGCCTGCTGTAGGCAAATACTCCCTTGGTAAACTTTTAAAATTTTGCATACTTTGTAAACTCTGTAAACCCTTAAAGCAATCAAGCGGTCAGGCCCTTGCCTGAGGTGCTCCAGTGCCCCCCACACCCCATTTGCCTTACAGTCCTAAAGGCTATTCTCTAAATTCCATAATGGCCTTTCCTAGCCCTGAGGCTGGAAAGTGGCCAGGCCCAACTTTACAGGAAAAAAATCCCACCAATCCTTGAGCTTGCCCCAATATTAGGTCACATAATCCCTCCAATCCCAAGCCAATCTGGAAAGTTCCATCCCTAATGAATCCCTATGTAAACCCTGTGTCCTGCCTGGTTCTCTGCTGCTTCTCACCCAAGCAAAGGCAGCCACCCTCCTGGATTCTTCCCTCCCAAAAAATATCTTGTGTTACGTTTGTTGTGCAGTGTAACTTTGTGGTATTCCTTGGTTCCCATCTGCCAAGATACTTATCTATTTGAGCTGTAATGCTTATAGTTGGGCCATTTGAAAACTCTGAGCATTTCACTGACTTAAGTCCCACATCACCGAGAGAAACTTTGCTTTCAGTGAAGGGACTCAAGGATTGTGATAGAGGTGCATATGTTTGAACATAACTAAAAACACAAACCTTAACACTAGGTACCAAAATAGAGCACAGATAAAAACAAAATGCTGTGAGCATAAATATTAAATGGATGAACTAAGGGAAAGCCAGAGAGAAATGAAGATATGTAAATGTGACTGCTAGCTCTGAGGCTACACCTAATAAAAATATTGGATCTTAAGATTTATTTTTATTTTTTATTTGTGTGTGTGTGTGTGTGTTACACGTTTTCAGGTGCTCTCAGAGGCCAGAAAAGGGCAATCAAATTCCCAGCATCTATAGATATAGGAAGTTGTGAGCATTCAAATGTTGGGTATTGGGAGCCAAACTCTGATCCTCTGGCAAAGCAATGAGTGCTTATAAACTGCTAGGTTATCTCTTCAGCCCCAAAATATTGGATTTTAAAGTTCAAGGAGGTATGGGAGCCAGAAATGGAGGGAAAGACAGGGCAGGAAGTCATCTCAGTTAGACTGACTAAGGAAGGCAATTGCTTTAGAGTAGGCAAGTTCATGACATGTTCAGACATAGGCAGATAATGGGGCAGAGGTGGTGTCTAGAGGTATGGAAGCATCTGGGCCAGCCTGTGAGGTGTTCAGAAATGCAGTGTCAGTGTGCATATCAATTTGTCAGTGAAGGAGAGCTATCAAGGGTTTCTTCTTGAAGAGAGACTGTGATGGGAATTCAGATGTGGTATGTAGCTAGACTGGAGGGAGGAAAGGCAAGGTATAAGGGGTGGTGGTAATGCTGCTATAGGCTCATTTACATACCTGTTCTGAAGTTGGTGGAATTGTTTGGGAGGAATTAGGAAGTGTGGCTTTGGTGGAGGATGTGTGTCACTGAGGGATGGGCTTTGAGATTTCAAAAGTCCAAGCCATTCTCAGTTAGCTCTCTCTCTCTCTCTCTCTCTCTCTCTCTCTCTCTTTCTCTCTCTGTCTATCTTTCTCTATTTCTCTGTCTCTATCTGCCTGTCTCTCTATGTATGTCTCTGTCTTTTTCTCTCTTTCTCTCTCTCCCTGTGCTTGTGGATGATATGTAAGCTCTCACCAACTACTCCAGCATCATGCCTGCCTACTTGCTGCCATGCTCTCTGTCATGATGCTCATGAACTCAACCTTTGAAAATGTCAGCAAGCCCCCAACTAAATTTTCTCTTTCATGACTTGCCTTGGACATGGTGCTTTGTCACCTCAGTAGAAAAGAAACCACGGCACATGAAAATGAGGGAAATGGTTCCTGTAATGGATGAGTGTGAGGTGTCAAGGTCCTGACAATAAACTAACTTCAGCATAAAACATTCTCCAAACCCTCTTGCCCACTTAGTAATACCTGACACATTCTTCTTTTCTTTCCCCTTTTCTTTCCTTCTTTACCTCTTCTTTTTATCTACCTCCCTTTCTTTTCTCTCTCCCTTGTTCCTCCCCTTTCTCCCTACCCATTTCTTTCCTTTCTTTAAAAATAATATTTTATTACCCCTTTGAGAACTTTATATGGTGGATTTTGATCATATTAACCCCCAAATCCAAATCCTCTTCCAATAGTTACCTTTTCCATCCTCCTCTCCCTACACATCTAACTATGAGCCGCCTTCTTCTTCTTCTTCTTCTTCTTCTTCTTCTTCTTCTTCTTCTTCTTCTTCTTCCACGGTCTCAGCTGACTGAAGCTGTCCCCAAGCTGAATGGTTAAAGGAAGCTGGCTGCAGTAGCTGGTAAGTGATGCTAGGCCTTGACCCTGAGGAGAAAGTCTGAAACTTAAACTGAAATAAAACTGCTGTGACTGCCAGAGCCAGACTGCTAAGTGACCACTGTTTGAAGTGTGCCAGCAGATAGAAGACTGACCAAGTTGCCCTCATGGACTTGCACAAGAGAATTTTAGTATCTTTTCAAAAGGGTTAAAGTAGGATTCTTTAAGTGTTATTAGATATTAGATGCTTATAGGTTATAGGTATTAGGTATTAATAAATATAGGTTAATAAAATTTTGTTTACATATTAGCAATCTATTTTATCTTTTGTTCCTCTAACACTTAAAATATGGAAAACAACATATGACAAAGTCTTCATTCAATTTTTATCCCGTGATATAGAAAGGGACTATTACACTAATAAAGTACTTAATAAAGCAAAATTGAAAACCACAGGAAGATGGACTCTAGGTTAAAAGTTAACATTTGATATGAATTTTCTTCTTAGCAACAATTTTGTCCCTTGTGGTTCACAGTTTCTCATTGTCAATTAAGTTTTAACAATGCCAAAAATCATATTATTTGCCCTTTATCCTTCAAGAAATATTTCTGTGCATCTTTGGTAAAATATTTTGAACTTGAAAAACTTTCCATTGAAGAAAAAGTAATTGAGGCCAGTGATATATATACATATATATATGCAGATGTAGTAATGAAAATCTTCTATTTTCCCCTCGAAGAATCTTTGAGTTCTATGCCATAGACCACATATAGCTTATAATCCCAGCGCATCTAGAATGAGAGAGGAAGTAAACAAAACAGGAAGTGAGAAGATATAAAGAGACTGAGATGTTAGCCTGCTCTTGGTGGCTGAGCCAGTTATAGATATCACTTTCCAACTTTATGTCAAGGGACCTCACTTTGATTGCTTTAAATTATCTGCAGTAAGAGAATAGATACTATGACAATCAATCCATAAATGCTTCAACTATGGAGATTTCAACTTGAGAGTTATTTTTTAAACATATACCAGCAGAGAAGTCAAGCTAAGCTGGTCACAGCATCGCAAGAAAACTAAATTGCTCTGTTCACTGAACAGAGTGAATGGAACCCTGTTGTTGAGAGGAAGGGGAACACGTTACTTCTTATCTCAATCAGTTTCACATTGCTGTCACAAGTATTGAGATAATTGGGTATGTTGGTATGTATCTGTAATCTCAAAACTAGCAAGGTCGAGGAATGTGGATTAGGAGTTTAAGGCCAGCCTCTGCTATACAGTGAGTTTGAGGCCAGCCAGATAAAGATGAGACTTTGTCTCAGACATACACACAGGAAAGAAGTAGAGAGGAAGAGAAAGAGAGGAAGAGAAGGAAAGAAACAGTTCAATGTTTAGGAAACTTGAGTCCATGACTGCTTTACTGGGCCTGTGGCACCACAGTGCATCATGGTAGGATTTCATGGCAGAGGAGGTCTATTTACCTTATGGCTGGCTTCAAAGAGAAGAAAAGGAAGACACCTGGTCCCACAATTGTCTTCGGGGACACCCCCTCTTCAACCCCAAACTTCCCCCTGGGTCCTACTTATTGAAGTTCTCATCACTTCATAACAGTGCCACCTTCTGAGTAGGGAACAAGCTGCTAACATATGTGCTTGGAGAACTGAGTGACTGACTTTTCCTAGAGAGATGTGACTAAATATCTGTTAGCACCAGATAAGTCACTACTAACAGACAGAAGAAACTATTCCACCACATCTAGCCTGATAAATCAGTGAGGTTATTGAAGCGATTTACAGGAGCATAAGTAAGGAGTTACTACAACATAGGTGATTCAAGCATCTCATCTCCGTCACAGAGAAGCCCTACCCTGGCACAGGCAATGGCTCATATCAGAGCTATCACACCTGAACTCCCTGCACTACTTCCAAGCTGGTCTACAGAAGTCTCCTTTCTCCTACCAATGTTTTACTACTTGCATAACCTCACAGAAGGGCTCCGTGAGTTCCTCTGGCTTCCTGAGTCTTGTGAACCTTCTTCTCTTCCCTCCAGGGGGAAACATTTTAATCTGGAAGAAACAACTACATAATGCTGTTTTTTATCCAAACCGTAGTATTTGACAGCCATAATGTCTAACATCCAAGGGTATTAACTCTCCTAGGTCTGATACCCCTTTCAAAGTACTGCTGGGTTCTGAAGTTATAGGCGGAATCTCTGCTTCTACTAATTCAGTCCGTTTGGGAACTGAAGTCATTCTACTAGTGTTTGATGAACCTGATCCAGAGTCTCGTCCTGACTAAGAGTGAGACTGACAAGTGTTGGGAAATGCAACACTTGTCATAATCACTGTAAGTGACCTTGGCCTAAAGCCTTCAGCCAAGGACCAGAAATGCTAAAGGGATCAAGAAAATGTGAAGAGATGAAAAATTCAGGTAAGACAAATCAACTTTTCATGGAGGAATATATTTCAGACAAGAATCTTTATCAACTTCATGTTGTCTTTAAAGAACACAAAAATAAGCTGGGTGTGGAGGCAAAAGCCTTTTTTTCCCTTTTTTTCTTTTATTTATTTGTTGCTTCAGGTTACAACTCCATCATATTGTCCTCTTTCCCCCATTCCCAGCCCTGCCCTACCACCCCCTACCCCCTAACCCTTCCATCCCACTCCTCTGGAGTGGAGTGCCCTACATGACAGTCCCTTGCCCCAGTTCAGAAGTCATATGAGGGCCAACAGCCTCCTCATACACTGGGGACCTACAAGGCAGTACCACCAGTGAGAAGTGTCTCATTGTCAGGGAGAGAAAACTAAAAAACAAACAAAGAAAAAAAAGTCTATGTCCATGTTCCCTTTGGTGCATTGGTTGTAGTATAGATATCCGGTAATATATAGCTAAGATCCTACCGGAAGTGAATAGATGCCCTGTGTATCCTTCTGAGTCAGGGTTAGCTCACTCAGGATGAGTTTCTCTAGTTCCATTCATTTGATTGCAGTTGAGATTAAAAAAAAAATTTCTTGTGATATTTTGGAACTAAACATACTTTTAAGTGTATATTTTTTGAGATCACAAAGGACAATTCACTTTGAATTTCAGCATGCCTGTTGCGAGTAACTTTTTAAAAAGATTTATTTATTTATTTATTTATTTATTTATTTATTTATTTATTTATTTATTTATTGTGTATATAGTATTCTGATTGTATGTATGCCTGAATTCCAGAAGAGGGCACCAGATCTCATTGTAGATGGTTGTGAGACACCATGTGGTACTGGGAATTGAACTCAGGATCTTTGGAAGAACAGCTAGCATTCTTAACCTCTGAGCCATCTCTCCAGCCATAAATCATTGCAAATCGTATGTGCCTGCCTCTGCCTTCCAAGTATTGGTATCAAAGGCATGTGCCTCCCAATTTTTGGGATTGAAGGTGTGCACCACTACCCCTATCTAAGTTTTTCTCTATTTGGAGCTTGTTCTGTGTCAAGCTGTCCTTGAACTCAGAAATCTGCATGTTTCTGTCTCCAGTGTGTTGGGATTAAGGGTATATGCCTCTTAAGTGATGGGATTAAAGGTGTGCACCATTGCCACCCTGTTCTTTGTAACTCTAGAATTTAAAAGACAACTAACTCTATAGTGACACTCCTGTGTCTGCTAGAATTAAAGGCATTGGCTAACAACGCCCTTCTCAAATATTTTACCTTAGTTCCAAATTACTTCAGCTCTTACACTCTTGGATTCTTAAAGTACCATGCTACTGATGGATACTGGAAGCAAGATGCTGAAAGGAATTGGCTTGCATGTGCACCCAGATAGTGAGGTTAATTGAGGAAACTTGGAAATGAAGGAAAGAGATGGGAGTTGACTGGTCTGAGATAAAGTTTATGAGGATATCTTGATTTTTAAGCACAAAGATCACTACAAGGAAATTAGTGAAAGTGACAAGGAACACATATATGCAAGAATAACATGTAACCAGTCAAAACTGACTGCTCATGTTTTGAACTAGTATTGATAGATGTGCCAACTTTAGTGCTCCGTGCTTCCTTCATTACATACCATCTGCAATCTAGGTTATCCTCAAGTGCATTCACTGGTATTTTTCAGTAAACAAGATAAGAATCATTACATGCATTATATGGTTTCATATACAGTTTTTAAAGCTAAGAGACAAAACAGGAAGGACTAAAGAATAAACCAGTAATATATCAACACAATCACCCCCACAATGCTATATATACAGTTTTCTGAGTGATTGAGAAACATTAAAAGATGTAACCTGAATTTTTTAGATCAAGCTTTTCAATTTACACAGAATTATTTTCTAATCCCACTATTGAGCTTGTTCTGTGCCAAAATACCTCATGACCCAGCCAGTAAAAGCTTTTAGTCTATCTTTATTTGCATTCCATTTCTTAATAGTATAAGTCCAGCCAAAATTAAATATGTGTTTGTCAATTTGCAACATCTCCAAATACTTACTTCAGCATCTGCAATATGTCATTTTAAGTAGCAATTGTTAAAGTATGTACAGTAAAGTTTATCCTGGATTTTGACTTTCATAGTTTCACCTCTATTCATCATTAATTTATTCAATATTTTTATAAGTAATGGTTGAATGTTAGTTGATATTACATATGCTTAAGATATAATGGCTAACAAATAAAAATGTAGTAAGCACAATAAAGTGTTCTATAATGTCTATGAGGCTGTAGCTCAGCACTTGGTCACTGACTTATTTATTGTCTTCTTTATGTGATTCATATCATAGAGAACACAACTAACACAAAGACATTTTGTGTTTATTGTAACAATCTATTAGTGGGTGGCCAGCAGATTGAACTTCACTTGCCCACTCTAGGTTTCCATTCATCAACTCAATCATCGCTGACTCTTCTTACTAAGCTCACTTTCCTATTCCCTCCTGGAATAATTTCCCAAATATATTAGTTGAATGAATATATGGCTTCAAGAATGTGATTGAGGTAAACTCAACCTAGTAGGAAGTTTCTGTCGTCAAGTTGACCCAACCTAGAGTCACTAATCAAGATGAAACCTCCAAAGAAGAGTTGCCTCTATCAGATTGGGCTGTGGTCATACCTGTGCAGAATTCTTTCCATTAATAATTGATTTGAGAGAGCCTAGACAACTGTGGGTGGCACTATTTCTGAGCAAGTGTACCTAGGCTATATAAGACATTTATATGAGCAAGAGCCAGTGAATAAGCCAGAGAGCAAGTCAGTGAGTATCATTCTTCCATAGTTTAAAGTACTGGTTCTCACCCTTCCTAATGCTGTGACCCCTTAATACAGTACCTCATGTTGTGGTGATGCCCCAACTATAAAGTTATTTTTGTTGCTATGCCATAACTGTGATTCTGCTGCTGTTATGAATCATAATATCAATATCTGGTATGCAGGATATCTGATATGTGACCCCGTGAAAGCGTGCTTTGACACCAATGTTTGAGAACCACTGGTTTAAAGCATGTGCCTTGAGTTCTTTCCCTGACATCCTCAGTGACTGACTGCAACCTCTAAGGTGAAATAAATCCTTCCCTCCCCTATCTCCTTCGATCTGTGGTTTCTCACAGCAAACAGAGCAGCAAACTGAAACATAGAGTGACTATTATACTTACAGAAGATCACATGGCTATTATATATTGTATTTGGCAGGCAATTCATCTCTTGAAAAGTCAATCTATCTACTTGCCAACCAATTTATACATTTCTTTAAAGCACAGTGTGGTCAGATATGGTGGCACACACCCTTAATCCCAGCACTTGGGAAGCAGAGGCAGGTGGATCTCTTTGCCTTGGACGCCACTCTGCTTTACAGAGCTAGTTTCAAGTTAGGGCTACATACAGAGACCAGTCTCAAAAAAATCCGTGTGATAGTGGCCTTCAAGTAATCACAAATGACTCAACTTGAACCTCCAACTCTTACCACAGGACCTTCCTTCACTGGTTTGTACAGTAATTTCTTCCTGGAGAATTACACTGTGGGATGGTGCCTCTGCAGACTGCAAGAACAATTCTGGGTGTTTAGGTAGAGAGTGGGTAGTCCCAGTGCAACTGCCACCACTGCAGTTGAAATCAAAGCAGCTGTGGCAGCAATTCCTCAAAATGGTCCACTCCCTTCCCTTCCCTAAGTGTCAGTAAAGTTCCTGAGCAGCATGCAACAAAAGTTTACTGGCTGGCTGCTGGCAAGGGAGCCAGCTGTCCTGCCTCAGCAGTAGTCCTGCCTCTCAGCCTGCTGTTGACTAGGGGAGTGGTCCACCAAGACAACATCTTTCCTGCCACAGACTTTGTTAACTTTGTATACATTTGAAGGAAGTGTCCAGGTCTCCACCTGAGGAACCTCAGCAGCCAGGTCCCACTGTTTCAAGTCTTGCCACTGGGCTCCCTACATCTTTCCATGGGTGTCTCCTCCAGCCCTACAACTACCCTGGGTAATACAGTTACACCTCAGAACCCCTGTGGCTACCTCTGTGGCAACAATGTGTATAATGTAACTATACTCCCAAAGAGAATTTTAACCAGGGAGTTTTATCCAGGAATAGGAGTCTGACCCTTTAGTACTAATTCACAGTTTAGTTAAGGAAGTTCAAGTTTTTGTTAATCCCCTAGGTTTGAGTTGATGGGCCCTTCCCCCACACCTGTTAGAATGGCAGTTTCAGTCTCTAACAGTCCCCAGCTCCTCAGTTGGTACCCCTCCCAGATTTATGCTAATGTCAGGTGAATAAAACCTCAATAATCCTTTAGCTTCCTCAAACTCAGGACTTGAAGGCCCACTAACCCACATTTTGGAAATTCCTGCCCTAGACAGCCACGCCCCCTCCCCTCCCCCCCAAATCCTATATAAGGCTTGAGATTTCTCCATTCCCTGCTGTCCTCTCCTGGGAACAGAAGGCAGTCACACCCTGGATTTGTTCCCCACCCCCCCAATTAAATCTCTTTTATGAGATTTGCTGTTTGCTGAGATTCCATCATTTGTCATTTGTCGTGGGGAAGAAGCCAAGAAGCCAAGAAGCAGAGAGACACCAGCTGGGGCCTAGCCCCTCCCCCTCTCCTCAGCTCAGTTGGGGGTGAGGCAATTCATTCCTGTGAGCTGCAACATCTCTGGGTTGAGGAAGCCGCCTCTCAGAGCTGCTTGGTTCCTGGGCTCCCGAGCACTAGGATACATTCCTCGGAGCTGTAACACTTTCACTCAGGATAGATACCCGCACTTCTCAGAGCTGTGTGGCTCCTGGGCTCCTGAGCCTCAGGATAACTACCCATTCCAACTGCAGGCCAAAGTGCTAACATTTGGTTCCCCATATTGGGAGTACTCGCCCCCCCCTGAGAGCTGTGTGATTCCTGAGCCTCAGGATAACTACATATACCCCCTGAAGGCCAAAGTACTAACAGTGCCTACTACCATCTCGGGTGGTATATGCTTCTGTTGCTGTTTCTGTGAGGAACTACATTAACATCATCCTGGAAATTCCCTGTCTCCTGTAATGAGAAGGTCAGAATCAAATTTCTTCAGAGTAGCAACTTTCAAGTTGGATAGACAAGGGTACCTGGTGATTCTGACAGAGGCATTTGTTTAGACAAATGAAGGTAAAGAACAGTTTTCACATCTACAGAAAGGTAATATCAGCAGTATAATACAGTTCCAAGTCTTTTGCTTGTAAAGGATACCACGTTGTTTTAAATATAGAAGCACCATAGAGAAGCCCATCTAACCCTAACCCTAACCCTAACTCACAGCTAATAGACACTGACTGATTTCTCAGAACTCTTTATGATTGTACAGAGGTTGATGTTGGTCTGAACCTTTCTCCAAACAAGACGCAAGATACTTTAATTCACTGTCACTGTGTAACCAGATGGAACCCAGGAGCACAGAAACATTAACCACTAACCTAGGAACATTTGGGTTTAAAAATGCACTCAACATCCCAGTTTCAAGCTTCCCAGATCCTGGAATTCCTCCATGTAGCAAATATAAGCAATCCCTTCCCTAGATGCTGAGGATCCTATGTCCAAAAAGTATGCCTATGCTGTACTGTGGTGAGTCTACTGTTAGATGAGCACACCATGATGAACTGGCAGATCAAGGCCAGATGGCTTCCTACTGGCTTACCTTCCCATCATTCATACCTGTGCTCACATATTTTCTTAGGTAGGCTGCTTTGGAGTATAGCACAAAAGATAAGTAAGAGACCAACTAATTCTACTGGCTTAAATAATAAGGGGGGTTTATCTCACATGTTAAGAAGTCTGGAGATAGCATGGTTCCAGGGTTTCTTTCACCCAGGTTCTTTCCATCTTTTTGTTCCCTCATCTTTATCTTCCACCTCATGGTTTTAAGAACCAACTAAATCCTCTAATCCTTAAACTTGAAAAGTCACAACATGCCTCCATAGAACCATATTGAAATTATCATCATAATAGTTCATCTTCATTTGAGAACTTAGGAAAGAATAAAATGACAGGCAATATTCTATCCACTAACTGAGTGAGCAATGTATTGTATTTTTGAAGACTTTGCAGAATGTTGAATAGTGTCTTTTATATTTGTTTCTTCAATACTTTTTATTCTCCAGGAACTGAAATTATTATGTAAGACTGTAAAAAATAATGAATACATGGCCTTCTCCTCTGTGGTGAGACCCTGACCTCACTCCTCCTAGAAACCTTCCACAGAACTCAGTCCTTGAAAATATCCAAGCTTGCATAGCTGGCTGGCTTGTTCACACTCCCCTCGGATCCCTCCTCTACACTCCCAGCTTGCATCAGCTTTAATCCACCTAACTTAACATACTCTTTGTTCCTTTATCTCCACCTGTGGCTGTTGCCTGGTAGGCTAAAAAAAGCTACTCCTTGGTGCCTCCACCTTTTTGTAGCCGCTTGTGTATTTAAAGGGCCCGAGAACCATTTTACGGGGTTCATTCCTCTATGGGGGAGTCGAACCCTGGTGCATCAGCTTTAATAAACCTCTTGTATATTACAACGAATCTGGGGCATTGGTGGTCTCTGAGCATCACGATTCGAGGGAGCCCCCTCGCATGTTGAACCTTTGGTGCATTGGCCAGGAAGGGCCTGAACGCCCCCAGACCCTAAGACTCCAGGATTCGGAGGTATGCATGCTCGAGCAACTCTGTTTATCTGTCTATTCTGTGCGAGGCGCCGTCTGAATTGCTAGTCGCCCGGCGTCTGTAGCTGGTAGCTCCAGCATCTGAGTAACTGAGATTAATTTTCCAGTATCTGTATCTGTCACTGGTAGCTCCAACATCTGGTGGAACCTCTTAGGAGGCTCCCGTCTGTTTCTGAAGGCGATTTCGCAACTTATGTCACGTTGTTTATGTTCTGTGTCATTCTGTCTCCTTGTTCATAATTTGCAACTATTCCCCTTTTTCCTGACAATCTAACGATGGGACAGACGCTAACGATTCCTTTGTCTTTGACTCTGAGCCACTGTACTGAAGTAAGAAATAGAGCACATGACCTGTAAGTCGTAATTAAAAAAAGGAGATGGCGAACTCTTTGTGCCTCAGAATGGCCTACATTTCAGGTTGGGTGGCCACCCGAAGGATCTTTTTCATTAGACAAGGTTAATTTTTAATCCAGGACCCCACGGGCACCCAGATCAAGTGCCGTATGTTTTGGTATGGGAGGCTCTGCTGGTCTCCCCTCCTCCGTGGGTTCGGCCTTTTGCTTCTTTCACAGGTCAGTCTCCTGCGCTCTCTATGTCTCCTGACTCAGCTACAGAACCAACTCCTTCAGACTCCCCTTCGGAGGTCCTCGCTCTGAAGGAGACTCCAGCAGAGAAAGAGCCCATGTGAACTACAGGGCTACCCAAGGAAGTCCAAAGAGATTTACTCCAACACCCAAATGGAGGAGCTACACCTCCTAGACCCGCCCCCGCAGCTTCCCTCCGCTCCGCGTTCTGGGCGCTCCACCGCACCTTCCCCAACCCTTCCCCAATCCTCTTCCCTGCAGGAATCCTTGCATGGAGTCGAGGCAGGGGGCCTGCAGCAGGGACCAGAAGTCGACGGGCTCCTACACCAGACTCCACTGCACTCCTGCTCAGGGAGTATGGTCCGCCTGACGACCGAGGGAACTGGCTGCTTCAGTATTGGCTGTTCTCCTCAGCAGATCTCTATAACTGGAAAACTCATAATCCCTCTTTCTCTGAGAACCCGCAGGCTTTGACTTCCCTGATAGAGAGTCCCTTGTCTTTTCGCACCAGCCTACGTGGGACGATTGCCAGCAGCTCCTGCAAACCCTCCTTACCGTGGAGGAGAGACAGCGGGTGCTTCTTGAAGCCAGAAAAAATGTTCCTGGCGCAGATGGGCAAGTGACTCAACTGCCCAACGAGATTGATGCAGGCTTCCCTTTAAATAGACCGGACTGGAACTTTAATACGCCTGAAGGTAGAGAGCACCTGAAGGTTTACCATCAGGCTCTTGTGGTGGGTCTCCAAGGGGCATCTAGATGCCCCACCAATTTGGCTAAGGTAAGAGAAGTGACTCAGGGACCAACTGAGTTGCCGATGGTGTTTCTAGACCGATTGATGGAAGCTTTTCAGAGATTCACTCCATATGAACTTAACTCTGAGGAACATAAGGCTGCAGTAGCCATGGCCCTTTATAGATCAGTCAGCTCTAGATATTAGAAAAAAGCTACAGAGATTAGAGGGCCTACAAGGATTCTCACTCCAGGACTTGGTTAAAGAAGCAAATAAGATATTCAATAAAAGAGAGACAGAGGAAGAAAAAGAAGAGAGAAGACATAGGGAACAGGATGAATGAGATTTAAAAAGAGAAAAAAGACAGGAAAGAAATTTGAGTAAAATTCTGGCCACTGTAGTAAGTGAAACGGACCAGAGAGATAGGCGAGGCCAGAAAGATGAAGTAAAGGGAAAGAGGCAACTGTTAGACAAGGACCAATGTGCCTACTGCAAAGAAAAAGGACATTGGCTCAAGGATTTCACCAAGAAGAAGAGGGGAGGACCGCCAAGAAAAAAAAATTCTGGCCTTAGATGAAGGAGAGTAGGGGAGTCGGGGCTCGGATCCCCTCCCCGAGCCTATGTTAACTCTCAATGTGGAGGGGAAACCCTTACAGTTTCTGGTGGACACCGGGGCTCAGTATTGGGTCCTCCTCCGAACAGAAGGACCACTATCCACTAAGAGGTCCTGGGTGCAGTAAGCCACAGGGAATAAACAATACCTATGGACTACCCCAAGAACAGTAGATTTGGGCATGGGCCGGGTATCCTACTCGTTCATCGTGATTCCTGAGTGCCTCTATCCACTCCTGGGCCGTGACTTGCTCTCTAAGGTGGAAGCACAAATTCATTTCCAAACAGAAGTACCATCAGTAACTGACAGTGAGGGGAGGCCACTTCAGGTCCTCACTATGAGGCTGAAAGATGAACATAGGCTCTTCGAACCCCCACCCCACCCCAAACAGTGGATATGCAGGAATGGATGGACAAGATTCCCTCAGCCTGGGCCGAACTTAGTGGCATAGGAATTGCCAAACATCGCCCACCCATGGTGGTGGAGGTTAAAGCTACCTCCACCCCCATTTTGGTCTGCCAGTACCCCATATGCAAAGAGGCCAGGGATGGCATCCGCCCACACTTGCAGCGGCTCTTCAAGCTCGGGATCCTTGTTAAATGTCACTCAGCATAGAACACCCCTCTGCTCCCAGTTCAGAAGCCTGGGACCAATGATTATAGACCAGTTCAGGACTTAAGGGAAGTTAACAAAAGGGTTGCCGACCTTCACCCTACAGTGCCCAACCCTTACAACCTCCTTAACACCCTCCCCCCTCCAGCAAACGTGGTATACAGTATTGGACTTAAAAGATGCATTTTTCTGCTTATGGCTTAGCCATTCTAGCCAGCCTATATTTGCCTTTGAATGGAGAGACCCAGCCTCGGGATTATCTGGACAACTAACTTGGACACGCCTGCCACAGGGATTCAAGAACTCTCCCACCATCTTCAACGAGGCTCTTCACCAAGATCTAGCCCATTTCAGGGCCTCCAACCCCCAGGTCACATTACTTCAGTATGTTGATGACATTCTCCTAGCAGCGGAGACCAAAGAATACTGCCTTCTGGGAACTGAAAACCTCCTGACTGAGCTTGGATCCCTGGGATACCAGACCTCAGCCAAAAAGGCCCAAATTTGTCAACAACAGGTCAGTTACTTGGGGTATCTAATCAAAAATGGAAAGAGATGGCTGTCGGACACTAGAAAAAAACACTGTGGCTCAGATACCCGCCCCCAAGACTCCCTGACAAGTCAGAGAATTCTTGGGAACTGCTTGCTTCTGTCGGCTATGGATCCCAGGGTTCGCAGAACTGGCTGCCCCTCTGTATCCGCTCAAAAAGAAGAGTGCATCTTTCTTTTGGGGCGAGAAAGAGCAGGAGGCCTTCAACAAAATTAAATGGGCCCTGCTATCGGCCCCAGCCTTAGGACTGCCAGATGTGACTATGCCATTCCATCTGTATGTAGCCAAAAATATGGTGATAGCTAAAGGAGTCCTGACTCAGAGACTGGGTCCATGGAATCGGCCCATGGCCTATCTGTCAAAAAAAATTAGACTCTGTGGCAGCAGGATGGCCCAGCTGCCTACGAATAGTAGCTGCTGTGGTGGCTTTAGTTAGAGATGCTGACAAGTTGACTTTGGGGCAAAACCTTACAATCATGGCCCCCCACACCCTAGAAAGCATAGTGCACCAGCCTCCTGAGAGGTGGCTAACAAATGCCAGGATGACTCACTATCAGTCACTCCTCCTGAATTCAGACAGCATCAAGTTTATGCCTGCTATGGGGCTTAACGCAGCCACCCTTATCCCCGACCCTGACTTAAAAGGATCAGCTATCATTCATGATTGCTGGCAAGTGATTGCGGAGGCTCACAGTATTTGCACAGATCTCACTGACCGATGCTGAAGCCACTTGGTACACAGATGGGAGCAGCTTTCTTGAAGAAGGTAATTGCCGGGCAGGGGCAGTTGTGGTAGATGGAAAATGGGTCATTTGTGCTGCAGTTCTTCCCCAAGGGACTTCAGCACAGAGAGCTGAACTGATTGCCCTCACAAAAGCTCTTGAAATGACAAAACAGACAAAGATAAATATCTACACAGATAGTAGATATGCTTTTGCTACTGCCCATGTACACGGGGCCATTTATCAACAAAGAGGGCTCCTCACTTCAGCTGGAAAGGACATTAAAATAAACAAGAGATTCTGGCTCTACTAGCTGCCCTCATGCTGCCAACTAAAGTAAGCATCATCCACTGTCTGGGTCATCAAAAGGACGGGTCCCCTATAGCTGAGGGAAATAATATGGCAGATCGGGTCACCTGAGAAGCAGCCTTGGGAGATGCTATACTTGAATTACTCGCTGTAGACCCTAATGAAACAGATTCCCCACCACAACTTCAAAACGGTAAGCAGACTATGAGCCCAAAAGTGGCAGAAGAGATGTTAAAATAGATGCACCGGTGGACTCACCTAGGAACAAAAAAATTAATTAGTCTGATTAACAAAACTAACTATGAGATTCCAGGACTTCACAAGATAGCAGAAAATGTTGTCCAAGCCTGTATACCATGCCAGAAGGTCAATCCCAGTCGGGGTAAGACAGAACCCGGTAAGAGACTGCGTGGAGACAGGCCAGGGGCCTACTGGGAAGTTGATTTCACTGAAGTATGTCCTGCCAGGTATGGCAACAAATATCTGTTAGTATTCATTGATACATTTTCAGGGTGGGTAGAAGCCTTCCCCACCAAAAATGAAACCACCTGTACAGTGGCTAAAAAAATCCTAGAAGAAATATTTCCCCTCTTTGGGGCCCCTAAGGCACTAGGGTCAGACAACAGGCCAGCCTTTACCGCCCAGATAAGTCAGGAAGTGGCCAGGTATTTGGGGACTGATTGGAAGTTACATTGTACATATAGACCCCAATGCTCAGGACAGGTAGAAAGAATGAATAGAACTCTAAAAGAGACCTTGACTAAATTGTCCTTGGAAACTGACGGTACAGACTGGATGGTACTTCTCCCTTTGGCCTTGTTCTGTGTAAGGAACAGCCCCTCTCGTTTCCATCTTACTCTCTTTGAGATTTTGTATGGTGTTCCCCCTCCCTTGCTTACCCTTGAGAGAAATATTGACCCTAGCTGTTGTCGTAATAATGATTTGTATGCCAGATTAAAGGGACTCCAACTGGTCCAGAAGGAGGTGAGGACGCAGCTCGCTGATGCCTATCGACCAGGCACTCCAGAGACCTCTCATCCATTCCAGATTGGGGATTTTGTCTACGTTCTTTGGCATCGCTCACAAAATCTGGAGCCTAGGTGGAAAGGGCCGTATGTCATCCTGCTAACCACCCCGACTGCTGTCAAGGTTGACAGAATCTCAGCTTGGATCCACGCATGCCATGTAACAAAGACACCAAAAGCCTCAGCAGTATGGTGAGTTCACTGCACTTCCAACCCTCTCAAGCTCAAGCTCCAACGATCCTTGGACTCTTACCTCCATTTTTGCTTACCCAACTGACTGTGAGTTTCCCCAGCCCACATGTGCCTAAACGCCTCACTTGGCAGGTCTTGTCCCAAACAGGAGATGTGGTGTGGTCTAATTCCACCCTAGCTGCCCCCTGGACATGGTGGCCAGAATTGCATCCTGATTTGTGCCAACTGGCTGCAGGGCTAGACTACTGGGACATCCCTGATTATTACCTGACAGGGGGAAAGGACCCATCAAAAAAAGGGCTGCCTGAATGTCATGGAAAACCAACCTGCTCACGAAAGCCATGTTCTGGGAGCAGGCTGAGAGGTAGAGGATTTGGTTGCAAACACCCCCAGTTACGCAATGAACTACGAAAAATCCCAATTTATGTATGCCCCAGGAATAACTCTAGAGAAAAAAGCCACACATGTGGGGGGATTGAAACCTTCTATTGTGGTGCCTGGGGCTGTGAGACAACAGGGGATACTTACTGGCTTAACTCAAAGCGTGACCTAATACAGGTGAGTCGGGGTTATGAATATAAACAACCAGGGCTAAGTCAACACACCTGTACTAGGCCTCTCGGAGGTACTACCTTTGTCCAATATGGGGTCTCCATCCAGGTAGATCCTCAGCGAGGAGACTGGAAAGTAACTGGCCCATGTCTAAATTTTACTTATAACCTCCTCATCTTCCGGTTCACAGAAGCAGGAAAAAAACTTACCACTCAATGGGTAAGAGGAATAACATGGGGCCTAATATTATATGTCACTGGACATGATGATGGAGTGATTTTCACTATAAGGCTAAAAATTGAATCCCCGTCGCCCACCATCATTGGGCCTAACTCAGTCCTTAACCAAGGGGTTTTGGCTCCCAGAGCGGTCACTCGAACCTCAGGAAGTCAACAACGGTCAAGGATGCTGACACCTGTCCCCACTTCATCCTTTGACCTATCCGCCCAAACGAGAATGCTAAAATTAATCACAGGTGCTTACCAGGTTCTCAATGCCACTAACCCAGGGGCAACTGAGTCTTGCTGGCTTTGCTACACTGCCCCGCCACCTTATTATGAAGCAGTTGGGGTGGATGCTGAGGTAAACACCACTCCCTCCTCTGAACAATGTAGATGGAAACAAGGTGGGGGAGCCAAGATTACCCTTTCCTCAGTGTCAGGAAAAGGAGTCTGTGTAGGCAATCCACCCCCCTCCCAACAACACCTTTGCAATAGAACTGAACGTGTCACCGACTCCTACTCCTCTGGGTACCTCATCCCGCCTGATGATGTATGGTGGATGTGCAGTACAGGGCTTGCCCCATGTGTGTCTGTAGCTGTGTTGAACACAACTAACGAGTTCTGCGTATTGGTACAACTATTTCCCAGGCTAATTTACCACCCAGACTCTTCCTTTTTAGATGCCTATGAGGGGAGGGGCTATAAAACTAAAAGACAACCTGTGACAATGACTTTAGTTGTACTATTTGGTATAGCGGTGGCAACCAGAGTGGGAACGGGTGTGGCGGCTTTGGCATAGCAGCGACGATACTATGCTAGCTTACACCAGGAAATAGATACTGACCTACAAGTACTGGAAGATCCCATTTCAAAGTTAAAAGAATCCTTATCTCCACTGTCTGAAGTAGTCATGCAGAACCGGAGGGGGTTAGATCTTCCATTTCTAAAAGAAGGGGGGTTGTGTGCAGCCCTAAAAGAAGAATGTTGTTTCTATATAGATCATTCTGGAGTCATTACTGACTCTATGAATAAACTAAGGGAAAGGATAGCCACTAGACAAAAAGAGAGACAAAGTTCCCAGGGATGGTTTGAGTCATGGTTCAATAAAGCCCCATGGTTTGACACTTTAATATCTACACTGATGGGACCCCTCATCTTTTTCCTCCTATTCACACTAGGGCCTTGCGTACTAAGCCGACTAGTTTCCTTTGTTAGAGAACAGATCAGTACTGTTCAAGTGCTAATGCTAAGACAACAATATGCTGAGGTCCCACTTGAGGAATCAGGCTCCTGATTCCAAGATTGAAATCACTCACTTGAAGAAGAGGGGAATGTAAGAGTGTAAAAATTAATGAATACATGGCCTTCTCCTATGTGGTGAGACCCTGACCTCACTCCTCCTGGAAACCTTCCACAGAACTCAGTCCTTGAAAATATCCAAGCTTGCATAGCTGGCTGGTTTGTTCACACTCCCCTCGGATCCCTCCTCTACACTCCCAGCTTGCATCAGCTTTAATCCACCTAAATTAACATACTCTTTGTTCCTTTATCACCACCTGTGGCTGTTGCCTGGTGAGCTAAAAAAAGCTACTCCTTGATGCCCCCACCTTTTTGTAGCCACTTGTGTATTTAAAGGGCCCAAGAACCATTTTATGGGGTTCATTCCTCTATGGGGGAGTCGAACCCTGGTGCATCAGCTTTAATAAACCTCTTGTATATTACAACTAATCTGGGGCATTGGTGGTCTCTGGGCGTCAGGATTCAGGGAGCCCCCTCGAAGGTTCAACAATTACATAAGATGGGTGCAAGTTATTACTCCTTTCTCTTTGTTGTAAATTTAATTTCATACAGAAACATCTGCCTGTAATATCCTCACTATTTTTTCCTCCTATATTTTATTTGTGTTTAGAAGTTGCAATTTTAATACTATTAACAGAAAATACATAACAAAAGCTTCCTAAATGTGAAAAAAATATTTATAAATGCTGGAAAAATTGGACTCATTAACATATTTACAGACTTACCTAATACATACTCCTTTGGAAGTTACTTATATGACATTTGTAAGGCTTTCACATCTCCACATCTCTGAGCAGTGAGCAGCACTTCATCTCTTTACTGTCTACCCAGAGCTAAACGCCATGTGGTATCTGAAGGTAGAACCTAGAAGGCCAACCTCCTGGTCACTCTGAGATACTGCTGGCATACTGCTCTGACCCTTATCCTAAGAATGCTTCTGTTGAAGAAGAGCCCTTCAGTGGCTTTTTCCCTTTACTCTGCTCTTCCTGAAGCTTCAGAATTATGTTTCGGATTTCTTCTCTTTTTGTTTTCATTCTGGGGGGAGGAAACCAGTTCACCAAATTCATAGGTAGCTCAAAATTTAGTATTGGATTCTCAAAAAACTCTCTACATACTGCAGAACATACACACCACAGTCAATTAAGTTGTTTTGCTGTGGGACTTCTGGGCTAGAGTCTTTCATATCATCTTTGGAAAAACTTCTTTTTCTTCCTTTTTTAACCTCCCATTCCACTTCTAAATACTCTCTTAGAATTTTGACAACATGTGACCGAGAAGGGCCTCTGAATGAGTCCATGAGTAGGATACAATGTTGTTTACACACAGTGGGCTTTAGATGCCACTGTCCTATTTCTGAATTGTAGTTTTCATCAGCAAGGTGTCCATCATCATTGCTATCATCCGGGTCATCCTGATCTTCTGAGAAGTCAATGAGTTCATCTTCAAGAAGTTTTCCACCTTCTGCTGACTGATCACCATAGTTTAGTCTGATTTTGCTTAAGGCATCTGGATGATGTACAGAACTTAAGCATTCATCCTGTAGGCCATTCTCACTTTCAGTTCTATCAGATACTTCCTGGCATGCAGACTGCCCATTATTTGGTTCTTCATTTTCTTTTATAGCATGATGTTTTTTTCTCACACTATATTTCACACCGTATGTGTTTCTCCGATAATAAGGCTCACTTTCTTCCTGTGTAGCACTTGAATCAGTTATAGGTAGGCAATTCTCTCTGTTTAGCATCTTCTTAGCCACAGGCTTGGCAGCAGAGTTTTGAGAACAAGTGTCCATATCACTGGCAGAAGAAACACAACTGTCCTCTGCAATTGAACTTTTTTGCATGACTGCATTTTGTTGGTAATGAGGATAGGGCTCATATTTTCGTTTTTCCAAATGAGGAAAACAAACAACAGCCAAAAAGCAGTGTGAAGCTTCATTAAGGGGTATAAAAATAAAGTCCTTCTCAAAAATATCTACATGCTGGGTCCATGTTTTTACTCTGCCATGTCGTTTTTGTTGTATCGATAGATGAGTTGTCTCGGTGTTTCTTCTCTCTCTCTGATTAAGGTGTTTATAGAAAAACGAACTGAAGATATGGATTCGGTCAGCTTCTTCTTTCTTCAGTTTCTCAAGCACCAAGTATTTCAAATAAAAGTCAATAATAATATCATTGAAAAATTCTCCTTCACTTAGACAGTGCAGGTCCTCATTAGTAACAGATATGCCTCCCTTAGCTGGAGGTGGTGGATACACTATCAATTTTTCTACAGGGCCAATGAAGATTGTATGGCTCTCTCTAGCTTCTTTCTTATCATCAAAGAACTTCAATTCTTGTTTGCTTCTAAGTTGTATTTTAGATTCAAAGGACACAGTTTTCACTTTGTTCTCTTTTTGCACACAGTCTCCTTTGATGCTCTCTTCATAGTTTCTTGTACAGGCAACAAGTCTGGTGTTGGCTTCTTCAAGAGAAATTTTTGCAAAAAACGTTGGAAACATTATTCTTTATACCAATGTCAGTAATGATACTTTCAAAGACCACATCTTCCTGATAATCAAGGCCAGTTCGAAGAATTAAAATAATGTATTGTTCTTCTAACCTTGTTAACCTGTTCATTCCTTTATAATCATTCCAAACTTTATCTTCTTTATTCATTTGCAGTTGCATGTTTAGTTTCTGATAAGCTGCTGGTATCGCCTGGAGAAACACTACTGGTAATTTCCGGACATTACACCATTCACATTTAGTTAGATCCGAGGTATTTAAAATAATCTCTACAGGATCACTATCTGGTCCATCTAGACGTATCTTGACTGACTCTAAAGAAAAAATTACAGGCTCCACCAACAGTCGGAAGAGTGTTCCAACTCGTATACTTCGGCAGTTTAAAATGACACTTTCAAAGTTTTGGGAGCTTAAAGACATAGTATGAATTAAAGTTCCATGACTGTTTATTTTA
>CAJQZJ010000406.1:1007772-1059304 GCA_907164525.1 Lophiomys imhausi
ACACACACACACACACACACACACACACACACACACACACACACATCCCACATTGGTCATCAGAAAATGTACTGACATAGACCAATAAAGGAAGACAAAACTCAACCCAGAGAACAGTAAAGAAATGTAGAGGAGCTATATAAGCTTCAGCTGGCTCACACTACTGAAGAGTAACAGTTCAATACATACAGATGTGCAGGTAACTAAAGAAATAAGAACTGCTATATTCATTAGCTTTATTCCTCACTTGGAAAGAAGAAAATAATTATTTCCAGGGTTTATGTTCATAGGACTTGGCTGTACTGAATCTGAGCCTGTGGTAAGGATGAACATTATTGTTGTGAGAGAATATAGCAGAGGCTACTCACCTTTCTATGGACAGTACACAAAGAAGGGACAGGGGACCCTTCAAAAGCATCCCCTACCAACCTACCTTCTCCAATAGACTTCACTTTCTAAAGTTTCCAAAGCTCCCAAAATAGCACCACCAAATGAGAGCCATGCATTCAACCCATGGAGGATAGATACTTCATATTTAAATCATAGCACTATACAGATAAAGCTCCATACATGTTTTTAGGCAATGTTCTTTCCAATATGATCCCAAAGAGCACAGACCTTAAGGTAAAAATAAACAAATGGTATTGTATTAAATGGTAAAGATTCTGCACAGCAGAGGAATAGAGGTGAAGAAAGAACCCACAGGATTAGATAACATATTTGTAAAGTATACAATTGATAAGAGATTAATATCCACAGTGTACAGAAAAATTTAAAAACTCAATAGCAGTAATTCATGTTCTACAACCCACAGACCCAAGCAGAGAGTAAACTAGCATAACTATCCAATGAAAACCTCCACCCAGCAGCGAGTCATAGATCCTGTTGCTTGTTAGTGGACTAGCTTACCCCAGATCGGCTGCCATACCATGCCCCAGTACAAGAGGAAGCTCTTAGCCCTCATGTGACTGATGGACTGAGAGGGGTTGATAATTGGGGACTTCCCTCATCCGAGGAGAAGGAGAGGATGGAGATCAAGAAGAGGGAGGGAGGGTGGAACCTAAAGGGGAGGAGGGAGGGGACTTTGATCCAGATGTAACTTGAAAAAATAAATTAATTTTTAAAAATGGGGCAAGTATATGAAAAAAGATTTATGCAAAGAAGACATATAAATGGTCAATGACTACACGAAAAAAATGCTCATAATTTCTGCTCCTTGAGGAAATGTAAATGAAAATTGCAATATGAAGTAAGCCATAATGAAACATTGATCTGTTAGAGTAGTTTTTACCAATAGTATGAGACAAGTGTTGGTAAAGATATCTGTAAAATAGACCTATTGTGCATTGTTGATAGCATGTAAATTGGTACAGTCATCATACAAAACAGTATAGAGGGACATAAAAACTTTTTTAAAGAATAGAATTATTGTGTCATATGATTTTTTTATCATTTTTGTTTATATATAGAAAGGAAATTAGATAAGTATGCTAAGGTAATATTTGTGTTGCCATTATTCACAATTGCCAAAATGTATAAACAAACCAAGTGTTCATCAACAGATAAATGGATAAAGGAAATATCATATGTATATATAATGAAATGTTATTCATCTTTTAAAAGGAAGGAACCTTTTAATTTGAAATTACATGGGTCACCCTGGAAGAAATTTGTTAAGTGAAATAAACCAGGATTAGAAAGATAAGTACTACATAATCTAATCTCACTTCTATGTAAAACCTTAAAAATTGAAAACATTTCAAATTTTCAATGAGGAAATTTAATGGAGAGTAGAGTGTTAAGCATTTAATGAAGACATGGGGAGGGAGACAATGGGGAGTAATCGATCAAAGTGTATAACAATTCTGGATAGGAAGGAAAACTGAATTTTGAGATTTTGAATACCAACATGACTATAGCCACAAATCTGTATATTTCAAAATATGATAGTAAATTTTGAATAACTCACAAAAATGATAGGTGAGCAAGGTAATGAATATGATAATTATTTTGATTTAATCATTCTATGTTGTATGTGCATAATTGATTAAATCATTGCACTGTACCTGTAAGTGTTTAAAACTGTGATTTGCCAATCAAAACTAATATGAATAACACAAAGATTTTATTTTTAGGTTCCAAAGGATGAAATGATAAGATAGTAATGAAATATAAGCCAAAGCACATCAGATTTCATAAAAACTATATTTAAGTAGGAAGTGTAGAAGGGGGTCTCCCATTCCTATGTTCCTCTGGAAACAAGGCGTGTGAGAATATGAAGAGGGCCCTTTTGGAAGGCAAAGTACGAGTTAACCATCTGATTTATTATGCTCCACTGAGCACTGAGCAGATTACAGAAGACACCTTTGATTAAAGAACTTGGCACATAGACAATTGGTTTGAAACAGCCATAACTCATTTTCATTCACAAGTGATGAGATTGCCTAAAACTACTGTCAATTTCCAAATCCAAACAACAAGAAATATTATAAGCCACTTGAATAAAGCTGGAATTGCAAAAAAAATTTCTAAAATCATAGACTCTGAAGTCTTTGGACAGCATTAAATGATGAGGAATCTCTTGATCACAAGATCAAACATTTTCCTAAGAGAAAAGGAAGAAGAAAGTTAGTCATAATTGAATGGGTATGATAGCCACTACTTTGTTAGGTTCCCAGTAAAGTAGAAATCAGGGACCTTTCATAGTTATTTACAAAAAAAGTTTCTTCTCTAAAAAAGGGATCATTTAAGTAAAGAAAAAAATGTGAATATGTGTATGTGTATGTATATGTATATATGCATATATGTATATATATATATATGTTTCTGGCCATATATAATCTACTACATGCAATAGTATGTTATATATGTTACATATTATATCTTAAATGTATTTATAAGCTACATATATGCCTCCCACTAAGTATGTGCATATTGCAACTCAAAATGACTCTGAGATTCTAACTCACACCTGTCAGAATGGCTAAGGTCAAAAACTCAAATGACAGCACATTCTAGCAAGGATGAGGAGAAAGGGGAATACTCCTCCATTGCTGGTGGGAGTGCAAACTTTTACAATCATTTTGGAAATCAATCTGGGATATCTCAGAAAATTGGCAGTAGTTCTTCCTCAAGACCCAGACATACCACTCCTGGGCATATATCCAAAATATACTCCACCAAACTACAAAGACATAGACTCTCAGCCTTAGTCATAATACCTAGAAACTGGAAACAACTCAGATGTCTTTCAACAGAAGAATGGATAAAAAACAAAACAAAACTGTGGTACATTTACACAATGGAATACTACTCAGCTATCAGAAACAAGGAAATCATGCAAATTGCTACCAAATGGATGGAAGTAGAAAAGCTCATCCTGAGTGAGCTAACCCAGACCCAGAAAGATAAACATAGCATGTACTCACTTATAACTGGATTTTAGCCATATAGTACAGGATAACTATCCTATAACCAACAGACCTAAAGGAACAGGAACCTAGCATAACTATCCTAAGATTAACTGCACCCAGCAGCAGATCTAAACAGATGCTGAGGCACACAGCCAAACACTAACTGGAGCTCCAGTATATGTATAAGAGAGGGAGGAGGAATAGAGGGATCTGGGGAGTACAAGAACACCACATGAAGATCAACAGAACCAACCAACCTAGACCCCTAGAAGCTTACAGAGTCTGAAACACAAGCCTCCCCCAAAACAAAACAAAACAAAAACATATATAGACTAGACCTATACCTCCTACACATATATAGATGATAGGCAGCTTGGTCATCATACAGATCTCTTAACAAATGGAGTTGGGGGTACCTTTCTTTATCATGAACTCTGTTGCATGTTAGTGGGTGGAACACCTTACCCTAGCTGGGCTGTCTTGTCGGGGCCCTAGTGCAAGAGGAAGCTCTTACCCCTCATGTGACTGATGAGCTGAGGGAGTTCGATTTCTTGGGAGCTTCCCTTATCCGAGGAGGAGAGGAGGGAGAGGGGAAAAAGGGTGTGAGATGGTGGGCCAGGGAGGGGAAGAGGGAGGAGGCTGCAATTGAGATGTAACTTGAATTTAAAGAAAAGCATGTGCATTTTTATGTTTAACACACAGTTGATTTTTTTTGAAAACAGAGAGCAGAAATAAGAAGGGTAGTATTAATTTAACATTTTATTTTATAAACTGCTTTTTGAATTATATATATTTATATGTATATGTACATATATAACAACAATAATCAAGGAAAAGTATGCTATCAATTTCAAAGTGGGGAATCATGGGAAGAATTGAAGGAAGGGGACAAGGGAGAGACGGAGGGAGGAAAGGAAAAGGGGAAAGTGATGTAACTATATTTTAATTAGATGCAAAATTAATTAACTAATTCTAATTAATTGCTTGAGGGTAAAAATAATATATTAGTTTCACCTAAAGATTTGTTATTAAATCTAGAAAAAACTGACTTTTTAGAAAAAGTTGTAGACTCCATAAAAGGTTATTATATTTGTGTGTAGTCCTCCCCACATAGTGTTCTTCAAGGAATAAACAAACACAATAGTCCAAAAAAGTCAATGAAATGATTCCTAATGATATTCTGTTATGCTCATATATGGATGCCTAATCAGTCATCATCACTGAGGCTTCATCCAGCTACTGATGGAGCAGATACAGAAACATGCAGCCAAACATTAGGAAAGCTCAGGGAACCCCACAGAAGAGGAGAAGGAAGGATTGTGGGAGCCAGGGGGGTGAAGGACACCAGGAGAACTCAGCCCACAGAATCAACAAAGCTGGGCTCATAGTGGATCACAGAGACTGTAGCAACAATCACTGAGCTTACATGTGTTTGAGCTAGGTCCTCTGCATGTATGTTATGGCTGTTTAGCTTGTTATTCTTATAGGACTCCCATCAGTGGGAGTGGGGGTTTCTCTGACTTTTCTGCCTGCTCTTTGGACCCTTTTCATCCTACTGGGTTATTTCACCCAGCCTTGATATGAGCGGAGGTGTTTAGTCTTACTGTATTTTGCTATACCATGTTTGGTTGATATTCCCTGTTGGGTGAGGCTGCTTTTCTCTGAAGGGAAACAGGAGAAGTGCATCTGGAGGAGAGTAGAGGTGAAGGGAAGACTGAGAGGAGTGGAGGGAGGGGAAATTGCAGTTGATAGTATGAGAGAAGAATAAATAAATTTAATAAGGAAATGTTACACATAAATAGGTGGGAACAATATATATTTTATTTACATTATGACAATAATTTAAAAAAGACTATTCATTGGAATTGGAGAGAGTTCAGCAGGTAAGAGCACTCATTGTTCTTGCAGAGGACACAAATTCGGTTCCCAGTATCCACATGATGGATCAAAACCATTCATAAGTCATGTACAAGGGGATCCAATGCTACTTTTGACTACATCAGACACCAGGCATACATGTGGTGAATACACATTTATTCTGGCAAAACATTCATATGTATAAAATAAAATAAATAAATATTTTTTAAATTAAAAGCCAGGTGTTGTGGTACATGTCATTAACTCTAATGCTTGGGAGGCAGAGGCAGGCAAATTTAAGTGAGCTAGTCTGGTCTGCACAGTGAGTTACAGGATAGCCAGGGTTACATAAAGAGAGTCTTTCTCTCTCCTCTCTTTCTCTCTCTCTCTCCTCTCCGTCTATCTCTCTCTATCCATATATATATCACCACATATATATCCATATATATATGCAATGTATTCAAAGAGAGCATTCTGATCAATAAGCTAAAACAACATAATTAAGGGGAAAATTGTAGGAACACACAATTTCTAGAAAATGTGGGCAATAAAAATGGGTAAGCATGATTAAATCAACTTGTAATTCATCAAATACAAATAAAAAGAATATTTTCATGCATTGTCAACAAACATTTGTTGTTCATTAACAGCAGGTATTTTGGGAATGAGGAAAAATGTGTTTTCATACGTTGTAGGGTTTTAAAAGCATCCTGATAATCTGGTCTATTTTGGAATTATACAGAGTTTAACTTTCTTATGCACAATGTGTCCAGGCATCTGTCAGCCCTGTTAAAATGCCTGGACCTTTATGAATAATTAGAAGACTTCAAACAAGCAGTATAATAGGGAAATGGAGATGGTAATTACCCTTATTTGATCAGTGCACATTGTACACACATATGGAAATACCATATATTTTCCATCCACAGGTGTGGTTATGATGTTATCCAGGCCCTTTTAAGTTTAAGGATATATAAGTGCTAACTAATGTGTTGTCTGTCTATGAGTCCTGGAATTTTTAATCACTACGTGAATATAGTTTTGGTTAAATATAGTCCATTTTGTCAATTACATAGCTATATTGTGATCTTTTGTAGAGTATATACTATAAGCCATCTATGTATGTCACAGTAAATACTTATTTCTACTTAAATTTACAATGAAATCTGTAGTTCTCTTTATACATACTACCTTACAAATACATATTGTCACAGTTATTTTATTTTCTACAAATATATTACCTTGTCATTGAGCAAGCTAAATCAATTTACGTTGTCTAAATCTGTTACTATAATTTCACTGGTCTTCCTAAGGTGAGAAAAGATTCTACTTGGTTATCAGTGGAGAACTTAATGAGCCTGTTCTTCACTGTCTTTTTCAAGCCATTAATGAAGACTTAAAATTTCCTTATTCTTTGTGCCAACATGTGTTACAAATTAATGCAACTGTAATAATCCCAGATTCTATTTTTGTGAAGAAATATGGGGCTGGCAAGATGGCTCAGCACATTAAGGTGCTTGCTATCAAGCTTGGTGACTCACATGCTCAAAGGAGAAGATCAAGTACTGAAAGTAGTTTTTTGACCTCCATGCATGCGCCCTGCTCCCTCACAACACACACAATAAGTGTTTAAAATGTAAATATCAAATGGAAATTATACATATTTGTAAAGAGTTACCAACCTAAGACATTTGTTTTGTTTTTTTCAACATTTATTTATTTCAAGTTACATCTCAATTACAGTCCCCGTCTTTCTCCCACTCCTAGTCCCACCCTCCTACCCTCTCCCCACCTCCCTCCTATCTGCTTTGTTTTTTTAATTTATAGTTTATCTTCCCCACCAACAGCTCCCCCTTTTAGCTAAAAAAGACTTTTTCTTGTAACAATAAATACAATACAAAACAATAAGAACAATTAGGCAACAATTATGAAAATTATAAGGTATAACATACATTCCCAATGTCCAGTCCACACATATTTGGCAACTGATAATAATATTCTATTATTTATCTATCTATCTATCTATCTATCTATCTTGATGAGTTTAAAATTCTATACCTAACTCAGTTTCCAACCTAACTTGCATTACCAACTTAAAAACAACTTTCTAGACCTAGAATATCCTTCTAATTCTTAAACAACTTAAAACTTAACTGTGAGACTATAACTATCTAGTCTTCAGCCATATCAGAGACCTGAGAAGGATAAATATACCTGATTATACAGGAAGTGCAGAGCCAGCAGCTTCTAAAACTAAGAAATGACAGACAACTGGCCACCTGGACAGTCCCCAATTTCTCTCTATTGCATTGGAGCATCTATCTTCAGCCTTTTGGCCCAGTGTCTCTGACAGACATTAACTTTAAAGCAGGAATTATGAGGACTTGCCTACCCTGTCTTGGCACAGGTAAGCTGTTGGCTTACCTGCTTCCAAGTTTTGCCCTTTTGGGACAGCATTCTGTCTACAGTTGAAGCAAGGGATTTTTCTTGGCCAGTGACTAACTTGTCATTAATGCAGCCATCTCCAAAGGGAGATTCTTTGATGCTCATCATCTTCTTAGAGTAGAATTAGGGGGGGGTGCTGTGAGGAGCCGACATGTCTCAATAACAAAAAAAAAAAAAAAGTCTTAAGTTAAGAAGACAACTTTAAATGCCATATTCTACAGATCTCTTCAGGATTTTGAAGACCACCTATCTATCTTCGTATATTTGCTATGTATATGTATATTTGCTATCTCCCTATATGTTACTAAGGGGCAAATATTGCTTGTCCCTTAGTAACTTGATTTCTGATTAACTTAGAAAATATCTGTGATACACTACCCTAGTATCTAACAAAATGATATGTTTGAATGACTATTAATTTGCATTTCTTAATTATCCTAAACAGATTGTGACAGTTGCTATCAAAAGGCCTAGAATACTTCTTTAATGTGCATAATTTCATGGGCTTGAGAGATGGTTCAGCAGTTAAGAGCACTTTTTAAGTTGCATGCTCTGTTGTATTCATGTCATCTTTTTATCAACTCACCGGTCAGTAGACACTTGGAATAGTACTGTTATGAACTGTTCTCCACGTTTTTATATGGGCATGTATTTTTATTTTCCTTAGATATATACTTAAGAATGGCAGTCTATGGTAGTTTATGGTAATCTATGTTTAACTATTTTGTTTTTGAAGAGATTTCATTGTTTTAAATACCACCTAGCAGTATTTATTTTTTCCTATGCTCTCATCAACACTTTTTATTATCTGAATTGTTATCATTACACTCATTATATTCAGTATAAAGTTGTACCGAGTGGTGACTTTTGAAAGATACGGCTATAGTTCAGTGGTAGAAAATAAGAGAATCACTAATGAGAACTTGGGTTGAAATCCCAGCACCAAAATAATTGTGGTTTTGTTTTCCATTTCTCTGATGATGTTAAAGCTTCTTTTCCTATACTAACTAGCCATTTGCATCTTCTTTAAAGAATATCTACTCAGATTGTCACCCCATTTTTAATTTATATTGTCTTTGTGGTACCGAATTATATATGTTATTTTTATATGAATTTGGTATATCTTTTTAAACAAATTCTTCTCTCATACATTTTATCCCAGCTGCAGTTTCTCCCTCCTTCCATTCCTCTCCCATTTCCCTTCAAGAAACTATCAGGCCTCCCAAGGATATCATCAAATGAACATGACATAACAAAATAAGACTAGGCACAAACCATATGAAGGCTGGACAAGGCAACCAAGTAGAAGGAAAGGGTCCCAAGAGCAAGCAAAAGAATCAGAGACATTCTTTGCTCCCACTGTTAGGACTCCCACAGGAACAAGAAGCTACAAAAACATAACATATATTCAGAGGACCTAGATCAGACCCATACAGGATCTGTGATTATCACTTTAGTTTTTGTGATCCCCTGTGAGCATTGCTTAGATGATTATGTGGGCCAATGTTCTTGTGGCATCCACTACATCTCTGGCAATTACAATCCTTCCTCCCCCTCTTCTGTGGGGTTCCCCTAGCTCTGTCTAGTGTTTGGCGGTTCGTCTCTGTATCTGCTCCCATAGATTGCTGGATGAAGACTCTCTGATGATAATTGGGCTAGGCTCCAATCTATTAGTATAGCAAAATATCATTAGGAATCATTTAATTGAATTTTTCAGTCATGTTTGGTTCTATCCTGAGACTCTGGACTGTCTTGTCTCTGGTTCCTGGCCATCTAGGCAGTGTCAGACATGGGTTAACTCTCATGGTTTGGGCCTGAAGTTGGACCAGTCATTGCCTGGCTGATCCCACAAGTTCTGCACCACTATTACTACAATACATCTTGCAGGCAGGACAGACAGCAGGTTGAAGTTTTTTGGCTGGATTGATGTCTTAGTCCCACTACTGGAAACTTTGCTTCGTTATAGAAGATGGCTTATTTAGGCTCTCCATCCCCATTACTAGGAATCTTTTGTAGGGTCACTCTTGTAGATTCCAGGGAATTATAAATATTCTTTTCACATCCTAGATATAAGTTTTTTATGAGACAAGTATTTAAGAAATACATTTCCCATACTGTGGGTTATATTTTCAACTTCCTTTTTAGTGTCTTTTCAATACTCAGTATTCTGAAACACTCAGCCTGGACAGATGAGTCCCTGGACCTTGTGTACTTCCACCAACCTTCCATCACCCACACTGGACAGACAGCCAAATGCTACTATCATCCTCAATCAGAAAATAAAACTTCTCTTTGTAATGAATTATGATGAGCATAGATGTTCATGCCTGCTATAAATGCTGAGAATAGTGACACGATAGACAAGTTTCAGTCCCCAAAAGACATTTATACCACCTTTTCAAAGGCTCTAGGAGTATAATGGAAGCAGAGGTTGAAAGAATGTAAGAACTTGAAGTTAGGGAGAAGAGCTATGAAATGCTGTCATCATGGTATGACACAGACATTACAAATATGACCTCATAGCAGCTACGTTTTCCTGAACAAGAGCGGTCCCATTAACAGTCAACCATGGATTAGAGATGGGCTCATGAAGCCGTACCCTCTCTACTAAACTACTAGCTACTGAAGGATTGTGAAGGAAGGACAGACATTGTTTTCAGTTGTGTACTTACTGACAAGCCCACCAAATTCCAATGGATACTTGATTAAATCGATCCTGATTAAAGTCAGGTCACAAAACAAGACAAATAGCCTTGAATATGGAAAATGGATTTGCAATGGAAGAATGAAAAGAATGAGAGGGAGAAAAAGAGAGTAGGGGCTTATAGTAATCAGAATGTAGTATATACTTATATGAAATTGTCAAAGAAAAAAATTAATCAATAAAAAGGAAAAGAAACAAGAAATGTTAATTTTGGCAAAATCTAATTTAATCTAGCTTTTCATCTGGGTACTACACAATGCATTCATGAACTCATTGCAGCTATCGGTTGACTGCACAAGGTGGGACACAGCAACATTTCATCATGGAAAAGAGGAGCTTGTGATTCCCCCCATCACTGAAAGTTTTTAACAGTTTAATAGGTGGCTGGGAGGGGGAGTGTCACATTCTTCAGTGGCGTAGCTGCCAATGAGTTGCCTTTGCTCCAATGGACAAAGGTAGTCCATCCCATGTTCATGTGAACAGCCATGATTTACTTTAGTGTGTGACACACACTGGCTAGGAGCAACTTTACAATGTTCCTGAGCCTCTCATCATATCATCAGCTGAGACCAAAGCATGAACCTGTGGGAGACATTTCATATTCAGACTAATAAATATGTCACACTGTTGAGCCTAATGCTAATACCACAAGGAAGCAGGTTCCTCTTGTGGAAAGGAAAAAGGAATGTGATGAACAGTAGTTTATCACAGTGTTGTATAGCAATCTTGGCTTCACAAAACTGATCATTTCTCTTGCAAAACCAAACCAAAGCTTTGATTCTTAAATCACCTTCATTCATTTACTTATTCAATAGTTTATTAGACAACAACTCACTGCATATCTACTAAAGCCTGGTGTGAACGCGGTGTGTAGGAGAGAAATGGCACACCTGAAGGATGTCCGAGAATAAATCTATTATTCAGACTTTGTTTGTGGACTTTGACTTGCTTTTGTTCAAAAGAATCTGACAGTCATCCTGTACCATGTTATCCCAGACAAGCACTCAGTGTCCTGATGACTCCCAAACAAGAATATAAGAGAAACAATGTAAACGTGGATAGGATGACAAGGCAAGTTCTTCATCATTTTATTATCAGTTATCTTAGAATTGATAAAGCATTGCCTAAATTCTCAGGCTAAGCCCTCATTACATTCAGTTGTACTGCCAGCACAATCCATGTGACTCTTTTTTGTTTCACAATGGAGAAAAGGTTCCTCATAGTCACTCTCTTTCCAGGGAAACAGAAAGAACATATGCACAATCTGGGATGGTTTCAGATGTTGAGCAGGGAGCAAGTCTTTCTGTCAACAGGAGACAGGGAGACATCGACTTACAAAAATGCAGCAGCTTGTGCTCTCATATTTTGACCAATACACTCACAACCACTGGAACACAGACGTTTTCATTTGCACTTAGCAATTTACATTAGAATTCTCTAAAGCATCAGAACTGGTAGGATATATCTTATATGTGGATGTACCTATTGGGGATCTTCAGATGAACAGAACTGATTGAATGAATATGGATCAAAAGGGAATGCATTGGACTTGTTTACAGGATGTGCTCTGGGCAGTCCAGTATTTTCTATCTCTTCTCAGAGACCAATAATCCAGCAACCATTTATTCCACAAGGCTGAATTGCTCAGCAGTATTAATCTGCTGCTGAGTCCCCAGAAGATTTATGCAGAGCTCCTCATCTTCAGTCCACATTGGAAGGCCAAAGCAGGGTCCAAATATCAACAACAGGAAGCAGAATCAGCACAAAGGTGGTAAATGAACTTGCAAATGAGAATGAAATCAAATTGGTAGCAGTTTCAAACCAAGAACCACCAAGCCCGAGACCCAGCAAGATACAAAATTTCAGTTCAAATCCAAAGACAGGAAAAAAAAAAAAAAAACGATGTTTCTATTTGAAGGAAATCAAGAAGGTGGAATTCTCCCTCACATTTCGAATTGGTTGGATAAAGACTGTGCACACCAGGGAGTACAATCTACTTTACGTGGTACTGATTAAAAGACAGATCCTTCAGAAGCATACTCACAAAACTCAACCATAGTAATGTTTAGCCAACTGTCTGGGTACCCTGGGGCCCAGTCAAGTTGATATATAAAATTGACCATATTGGGCTGTTCACAAGGAGCTTTTGTTTACACTAAGACAGGCTAATGTCTTCAAGTTGCATGCCACTGATGTGCCAAATCTGCCTTATACCAGCGTGTGACAGGCATTTGCCAGAACTACAAGAATGAAGAGTAAGTTATTAAAAATAAATCCCATAAGCTTACAATGAAATGAATTATTTTAGAAACAAAGTTATTACTAAAACCATTTCTTCTTTTGCTATATTATTTGATCTATGCTCTTGAGATACATTACATTTGTTATATCTGCACAGGAAAACTTATAAGGGTATGCCCCTGCACACACTTCTTTTCAAGTTAGCATTCAATGATGCTACATCAGTGGATGACAACCTGTCCTGTGAAAGTATTTATATCACAGTGATATTTATATCAACAGTGTCTGTGCATTAATTTTTTTCCAGAACTTATATTTGCATGTTCACAAGTATATTATTAATGATATTCATTGTCTACTTTATTAAAAATGGATTCACATTTTTACAAATATTAAAAACCTTTTATAGATGTGTTTAAATTAGTTTGTAGCTAAAACAGAAGTATTGTACATGTTCATAGAGTGCCATGAAATGTTTTGATACTATTAACCCTTAATAGTTTTCCTACCTATGCAACATTGTTAGCACCTTTATCTAAAGAAGAAAAAGTTTAAGTGACCTTCCCATGATCTAGTAGCTACTTTGAATTAAGAAAGTCTAATGCCCAGCCTCAGGGATGGTCATTTTAGTTTTTACTTGCAATGAGAGCTCCTCCACATTTCCAAGTTCCTTGTCTCCTGACACAGCCTTTCATGGCTCAAGGGACTGCCCTAACTGGTGTGGCAAGAAAATGAATAAATGACAGACACACAGAAATACATACAGAAAAGCTGAGATCAAGTAAACTGTGTCCTCTGGTGGAGAAGCCTCTGTATCCCAGAAGTACAATGTGCTATTTATACAGTTGGACAAAGAGACAGAGTTATTGCATACAACTGAACAAGGAGGCAGGGTTATTACATTCAACAAAACAAGGAGGCCAGCTTAGCTAACCTTAAAACATAACCTTTACATGACCTCAGTAGAAACAGTGTGTTGGCTAGTTGTATGTAAAGACACAAGTTAGAGATATTTTTGAAGAGGAACCCTCAATTGAGAAATGTTCCCACCATATTGGCCTGTGGGCATGCCTGTGTTGTATTTTCTTAATTGACAATTAATGTGAGAGAGCCTAGCTATTATGAGCTGTCAGCTCTAGGTGTAATAAGAAAGCAGGCTAAACAAGTTACCTTTAAGAGCAAGCCAGTAAGCAACATTCCTTCCTGGCTTCTATACCAGTTCTTGCCTCCACATTCTTGACTCAGCTTTCCTTAGTGACCGATTTAAAAGCTGTAAGGTGAAATAAGCCATTTCCTCATAGTGTTGTTTTGAGTTATGTTGCTTTGTCAGAGCAGAAGAACCCCTAATTAAGACAGCATTCTCTATAGGGGAGCAGTCTTCAAGCCATAGACCTTGGGAGTTTAGCTGGAGAAAAAAACTACGGTGAACATTTTTGATACATAATATTAATATCTACACACATACCCAAGGAAGGCTTTGCAACTCTGAGCCTCACCTAGGAAGGCTTTGTCATGGGGCTTGGCATTGGTACTTGACATGACCATGCTTACGTTAACAACACACATTCCCTCAAGACTTCAGTCCCTCTACAGTTTCCCCTTTTACCCTCATACCATGGTGCCTGTCTGGTTTGCTGACATGGCTAATTTCAGCTACTTTTACTTACTACCACTTGACCCTGCATAAACATTTGAAACTGTATCATCTCCTTTTCTTCTTGCTATTACAAAATACCCAACAGAATCAAATAAAGGAAGGAAGTGTTTATTTTAGCTTGGAGTTTGAAGGTATGATCCACTATGTCAAGGAGAGCATAGTAGAAGGAGTGTGAGGCACCAGAGTCAGGAAGGGGAGAAAAAAATGAATGTTAGTGGTTAACTTACTTCCTCCTCTGTCCTTTTGTACTCAGTCCAGAATGCCAGCCTATGGCATGGTGGTACCCACATTAAAGTGTGCATCTTCCTCCTTCAGTTAAGATTGTCTGGAAATAACATCATGCACAGGTACATAGGTGTGTTTCCATAGTCATTCTTAATCCAGACAAGTTGTTTATGATGATTGACTATCACACCATCCACATCTTATTCTCTCCATCTATAAATTGGGACTTATCATTGAGTAGGATTACATAAACTAATCTTGGCCCTTTATAAAACACAAGTGAGTTGAGTTGGAAAATGTACCTCTGTTCAGCAGCAAAATTCTTCCCTTGCAAGCTTGGGCGGCAGGGATCCATCCCCCTGACTGCACCCTGTTTAGAATGTGCTCTTGAGTCATCAGGAAAGTGACATAGCCTGCTTCCAGGCAGGACTTCTTGGGGAGTAATCATTTCTGCTGAGATGCAAGGTTGCTGGATCAGCCTTCGTGATCAATAGCAAGCTTTGCCCTCAGCAGGAATCCAATCCATTTTGGCTGCTTCAATGGGGCTCCTGGGGCTTAGACAGTATCAAAAGGCAATTTTACTGATTTTCACTTATCTTAGCTTTATGAGTTCCTTGCTGGCTCACTCCATTATTCTTCCCTCTCCAAGTCCCTTCTACTGAAAGTCAGCTACACCCTTCCTCTTAGTGGCAAAAGCTATCTGTTGTTCTTTCCAGGCTGCAGTGCTTCCCTTTCCTTACTATAGGATTTTACCTCTGACTCCATGGCCTCTACTCCATTAACCAAATCTATAACTACTTTTTTCTCTACTCAGTTCAAAGTTCATCTCACACAAATAAGAAAGCACAGTTGTACTTGGAAATACCAAATAGAATAAGCCCCATCAGAGAGTACAGGGCTCATGGCCCTCATTGCTCTATATCAGGGTTAGCAAGGCAAGTCATGTGTATATATTTGGCTGTGCAAGCCCCAGAGTCTCTATGGCAACTACCCATTCTGCTGTTGAATCTCAAAAGCAGCTTCAGACAAAATGTCAACAAACAGGCAAGGGTGGTTTTCTAAGACTTGTATTTAAGGCTAAGTATGTACCCTAGGGGTAGTGCACACATCTAGCATGCCCAAGACTTGGGGTTTGATCCCCAGCACTGCAGAAAATAAATCAAAGAAAAGCGTGCATATAAGCTGGGCAGTGGTGGCGCACGCCTTTAATCCCAGCACTTGGGAGGCAGAGGCAGGCGGATCTTTGTGAGTTCGAGGCCAGCCTGGTCTACAAAGTGAGTCCAGGACAGCCAGGGATACACAGAGAAACCCTGTCTCGAAAAACCAAAAAAAAAAAAGTGCATATACAGATGCAGAACTTTAAATTGTATGTGTTTTTTTCACATGTCACTTATTTTCCTTTAAAATTTTAATTTACTTTAAATTCCTCTCAGTCATTTAAAAATATAAAACAATTCTTTGCTTGTAGGATGAACACATTTGGTCTATGGGCTATTATAATTTGGTGGTATCTAATTGGTAGAAAATGTTGTGTGAAACTAGAGTCTGGAGATTCATTGTACCATTCCTAGGGTCCCAGGAATTGTCATTTAACACCTGTGCCTGAAGCAGTCTGTGCAGGTGCACTCATTCACTGGACAGTATCAAATTCTGGTAATTATCTTTTGTGTGCCATTTTAAGTGTCTGACAGACAAGCAGGATTTTTTGTTTGGTTTGGTTTTGTAATATGGTGTGTGTGTGTGTGTGTGTGTGTGTGTGTGTGTGTGTGTGTGTGTGCCAGATTTATATTATCAGATAGTTCTTCCTCTAGGTTAAAAAAAATTAATTAACTGGTTGCCTACTCCCAAGTTCCTGACTGAGATCAGGTTCTCTAGAAGTTGAATTCGAGAACACTCATAAGGTGACAGGGATGACAGGGAGGAAACCCAGCAAGAGTATGGGCTAGGCTAGAGGTACACTTCAGCCTGACAATATGGGAAGCTGATGGGAGCATAAACAAAGCCACTGTGTTGGTGTCATCTGGAGGCCTGGGACTACTTGCCTTTTGTGGAGAAGCAGATACAGTTCAGTGGAGAAGAAATTGCCACTGAGAAAGTTAACTGTGAGGAGTCTGTCAAGCCTAATCCAGCAAAGGAGATGTGGCCAAGAGACCAAAGATGCCCAGTTCACCCAACTTTGGCCTGGCTGTCAGAATCTTGAAGGTAGTGGCTTATAACTTTCCAAACCCACAAGTAGCTTTCTTTATCAAAAAAAAATTATTTTTGAATTTATTCTTCTCTCATACAATACATCCAGATCACAGCTTCCCCTCTCTCCACTCATCCCAGTAACCCCACACACACACCTCCAGTCTCATGCAAATTTACTTCACCCCTCCTAGTAGATTTCCTATTCTAGTGACTGCTTCCTGAAGATCATCCTGAGCCTCCCAGGAGCGAGGAAGGTTGGAGTTGCTTAGAGGTGTTATTATTTCTACATGCCTAAGAGCTGGTGTTAGAGCGCCCCTTCTGCATGGGAGGCTCACAAAACAAAGGGAGGGTATTCTGTGTTTTCTGTATCACTTACCTGCAACCAAATTTTAAGTAATGCCATTTTACCTCATCTGTTGAGGCTGCTACCAGGCAGCATGTATCTTTCCTGAGAATCCTATCCAGCCATACTCTTATAGGTATTGCCAGGCTTTATGCAGAGACTTCTGTAGATGACTACTCTTCTATGTACTCTTTTATTGAAGATATATTCAGGTCTTCTCTGGGTTAATGCCTACTTACTTTTCAGACATCAGCTCAAATGGCACACTCTATGTGGAAACATCTCCTTACCAGTTTTAGTCTTAGACAAGTTTGGCTCCCCATTTTATATTCTCCCATGGTCTTGTTCTAATTTGACTTCTGTTGGATTGATAAGCATGATCTAAAAGCATCCATAGGAAAGGAAAGTATTTATTTCAGCTTACATCTCTAGATCACCACCTGTCACTGAGGAAAGCCCCTGCAATCACTCCATGGAGGTATGCTGTCTCACTCACTGGCTTATGCTGAGCTAGATTTCTTATACCGCTGCCTGCTGAGGGATAGTACAGCCCACAATGGACTGTGTCCCCCGACATCAGTCATGAATCAAGAAAATCTCTCACAGGCATGGCCACAGGTCAATTTGATCTGAGCGGTTCCTCAGTTGAGGTTCCTTCTTCCCACGTTGTGTCAACTTGGCAATAAAAACTAGCCAGCATCTTTCTTTTATACAGTACTTACTATGACATATAATTATAATTTTGCTTCTGTAGTATTTTTCCCTGTCTCTCTCAGATGGATGGTATTCTATCCACTCTTTCATCCCTTATTCCCAGAAGCTACCACAACAAAGTAATTTACAAAAGATATTTTTAAAAGCCAGTCCCCTTGCTCAAAGCTAAAGTATCTAGGGAATAGATACAAGTCACATGAAGAAGGAAATCAGCCCACATTAGATAAGCCAACCCCCTACCAACCATCTAAGTATCTCTTATTGTATATCACGCTGATTCTGTGGATGTTTGTTACCCTTTATTTTCTTGACCATGTGTGAGTGATGCGCAAACATTTTCAGAATTTCATTATGTTCAAAGACATTGTGGATGTCCAAGAGGGAATTGAAAGTGGGCTATAGTTTCCAAACTTATTTGACTATGAAGTACCCCATCCTATGTCCACGTCATTTTTTGCAAAGAAAATGTTATGGGACTTCTTTTCTGAGAGACATAATTAATAAAAGAAATAATGTTCTAAGTATTTGTGCAACTCTAATATTAATTCTGGGAATCTAGACACCATATATTCTATTTCTAGCTTTACCACATGGTCCTTCCTATAATTTTGATAACTGTGTATTTATCTGAAACTGGAAGAAACAATACAGAGCTATCTCCTATACACTCTATCTATTTTCTTTTAGGGCACTATTTTTTGCAAAATTTATATGTACATATATATATGATAATTGAAATATTGGTAGTGACAATCTACCAACCCTTTACAATTTCTCTGCTTTTTAAATTATTTCTCTGTGTGCATTAACACTATAACTTATAGTCTCATTGAAAAGATTATATAATACACACACACACACACACACATATATATACATATATATATATATATATATATATATATATATATGGATGTATTGAGAAAATATACTTAAGGACCAGGCACTAATTCTTTTATGCTATAAAAGTAAGACATGGAAAATGAGAATGTACTGTGCATTAAATTCCCAAATAAAATAAAATTAAATAAAACTTCCTTTTGTTTCTTTGGTTTTTAAAATTTTGCTTCCTAATACATGGCTAAACACATTCTTTTTTATTGCATTTATTTATTACTTCAAGTTACATCGCCATTAAAACCCCTCCTCCACCCTTCTCAGTCTCACCCTCTCACCCTCTACCCCCTCTCCCACCTATCCTTCTCCTCCTGAGAAACTTACCAATTTTTAAATGTTGGTGTCATGGCATGTCGTTCAGAGCATTGGTCCTTATTCACTCTAACTTGCAGGTTATAATTTTGCTCTAATTTATGTGTTCTAACAAGAGAAATTTCTGTCTGAGTTTGGAGAGTTGAGTAATTTTAATTTGATGGGACACCCGGGAAGAAGGCTCTGCCTGTAAATGATATTTTCTCTGAGTGTATTTATCAGTGTTTATCGGAAGAAGAAATGAAAAAAGAATCGTTGTCTTTGTGCAAATCAATGGAAATAGATTTCAGTTGTATTAACAAGAATCATGCTAAATGCTCTTGTTTGTAAGTGTATGTATTACTAGACAAAGATTTGTTTTTTCTATTCACTGTTTGCTATTTGGGAAGCTTCCTACAGTTTGAGTGTATCCCAGAGGTAGAGTGTCAGTAAATTTCAATCTTATTGTGTATTTTAAGAAGTTTGCTACTCATTTTTATATTCAAAGCTCTGAGTTGGTTTCCTAAGTTTTTTCAATTTTTCAAAATAACTGTGTAGTCTCTTCAATGTCGTAGCTATAATTCCCAGAATAAAAAACAAACCTTGCACAAAAGAATGATAAATGAAATCTTGAAGTGATGAGAAAGTAGGCCTAAAACTGTATCAAGTGACTCATCACTAATAAATGTGCTGATTCTCAACTCTATGGTTAGCTTGGGAATCTGAAAACTGTTAGGAGAGGCTAATTTTGGCTTTACACATCCCTGATATGATTACTCAGCATAGGGAAGAACTAAGGTAGATGGTAGCTCATACAAAATAGCCATCCCAACCCCCTTTACCTCAACATTTTTTTTAATATGGCAAAGAAACAAGAAATCACTCTACCCCATTGATATCAACCTACAGTGGTAGCATGTGTTAGAGCAAAGCTGCCCATCTCATGGCAGCCAAGAAGGAGGCTGGGGTTGCTACAAGACACAGTATGGTATATCCTTCTATAGCAAGCTCCCAGTAACCTACTTTAAACTAATGGACTTAATGAACTAGTTTCCAGCATCTTCTGCTATAACAACATATTCTAATTCCATGAATACATTAACCTGTTAACTCAGAGCCCTCATGATCTACCTCCCTAACATTAGCAGCTGCAGATCAAATGTTCAACACACACAACTTTGGGTCCCTGTAATAGCAAAACCACAGAAATATTTAGAACTAAAGCTTAGCCACACTGCAAGATTTACATGTATATTAAGATATACAAAGTAAAACACACTTATGAATTGGGTAGGTAAAAGTACTTCCCATACAAGGCCAATGACCTGAGTTAGATTCTGGGAAGCCACCTACAGATGGAAGGAGGTTCCTCTTACAGAGCTGTCCTATTATAAACACAAGTTCAATGTGTCATCTTGATTCTCCTGTTGATAACATATTTTATAACATTGACACAATATTAAATGTATTCAGATGTTAATTTTCTCATGCACTTATTGATATGCATATCTCCATGCAAGTATATCACATGTGTTGCTTCATGTAATACCTACCACACTATAATAATTTATAGTCCATAAATTATTCAGTTCACACTATTCTCCCATTCTCTCACAAATTTTATTTAATCCCTTTTTTAGCCCTAGTGCCACTAATCTGCTCTCCATTTCTGTTTTATTATTTCAAGAATAACACATGTGTATGTAAAATGTTGGTGGTTATATCAAATATCATAATATCATTTTAATATTAGCTTTTTAATTATCATCCCTCATTCAAGTCCATCCAAATCATGAATGTCTTTTCTGATTAGCATTTGTCTTACTGTGCTATGGATTGAACCTAAGGTCTCAAGTACTGTACCATCAAGCTGAAGCTTCTTTTGTCTTTATCATAACTTCCTATTCCTTGTGTTGGATAGTGCTGCATAGTGGAACTTCTCACTCAGTCAATGTAGGTGGTTTAAAGGGAGAAACTCAGAAAGCATTACATATTATATTTATTATTATATATACCTGTTTATTATACATTATTGAATTTAGCTCTTACACTAACGTGTAAGTAATTTTAGTTAAGAAAACTGAGGTTTGGGGAAAACATGCTATTTTATAGATCTAGAAATAAATTTATTATTTTACATTGTCTTGCAACTTTAAATGTTTTGATTTAGATGACACATCTTTAGTCATTGTCTTAGGGTTTCTATTTTTTTAATTTTTATTTTGTGAATTTCATATCGTGTACTCTGTTCCATCCCATCTCCCACCTCCCCACAGACCCACCCTCCACCCTTGGAATCTGTCCTAGCATAGAAAATAACAACTCATTGTGGAAGCTTCAGTGTGTCTCAGTATGTTCCACAATATTGCCCCTTTTCCACACATTCTGCTTGCAAATGTTCATTATAATGACTCCTTGGTCTGGTATGAGGCCTCTGGCTTCTGCTACTCCATCAGTACTGGAACCTCATTGGACCTCCTCTCAGATATGCTGTACCTGTCCTATGTCATGAAGATCCTGCAGTCCTGAGTGGTGGAAGTGGCCTCTTCTTGAACTCCAGCAGTTCATCTATGGGGTAGATGTTGGGGTGGACCAACTCAAAGCCCTGGTTCTTGACCTGCAACCCCCACTTGCAGGGCCAATTCTACTATGTAAAGGTGCAGGGCCTGCTCTCCTGAGTGCTGCAGCATGTGACAGGGACATTTCTGCTCTTGTAACACCTTCTGGGCCAGTTCTCCTGTTGGTCAATGGTGGTGAGGGCAAAAGGGAGGGGAGGGCATCTCTCCGTAGCCAACACCACCACATAGCGGACAAAAGGCAGTGCTGATTCTCCCACACTCACTCCCTCAGGGCTGGCTCACCCACAACCCCCATATCCAGGGCCAGCTGTACTGTGTTACCCAGGCAAGGTGCAGGGCTTGCTCTCCTGAGTGCTGCAGCATGTGAGGGCCAGGGACAGCTCTCCTCCTCTTGTGACTCCATCTGGGCCAGATCTCCTATTGATCAGTGGTGGTGAGGGCAAAAAGGAGGGGAGGGCATCTCTCTCTAGCCAACACTACCACATAGCAGACAGAAGGCAGGGCTGGCTCTCCCACACTCACTCTCTCAGGGCTGGCTCATCCACAACCCCCACATCCAGGACCAGGCAGAGTTCTTCTACTTTCTGGTTTGTTTCCTGTCCTGGTAGCCCATCTGGTGCTTGCCTGGTACTGGTCTGGTAGTCATCTCAGGCTACCACAAGGTGCCAACGTGGTGTTGGTATCCAGCTTGCTTTTTGTTAGGCTACTATTCATTCAGATGTTCATAGGTCAGAACACTTAATGTAGGTATAACCTCTCTCCTCTCTGCCACCTACTGAGGCACATGTGACATAGCAGTCACATCTGCAATTCCTCTAGTGGCAATAGGGTTTCTATTGATATGATAAAACACCATAACAAAAAGTGACTTGGGGAAGAAATTATTTCAGCTTATAACATTCAAGTCATGCTCCATCAATGAGGGAAACTATGACAAGAACTCAAAAGAGGAAACTGGAAGCAGGAACTGAGGAGTGCCACGGAGGAATGCTGGTTATTCGTCTGTTCCCCATGGCTTGCTCAGTCTGCCTTGGTACAGCACCTAGGAGTACCTATTCACTGGCAGCACTGCCCATGGTGAGCTTGGCCTTCCCATTTTAAGAAAATCACCACAGACTTGCCCACAGGCAGATTGTATGGGGGCATTTTCTCAATTGAGTTTTCTCAAATGACTCTAGTTTGTGTCAAACTAACTAGATATAAAACTAACCAAGACTATCTTATGTGTTTGATTATGTGTGACAAGGTTTTGACTTTAACTGCTAAGTTATATTTTTTCTCATTTTATTAAAAATAGATTCTTTTTTCATACAAGATATCTTGATTATAGTTTTTCCTCCTTCTACTCCTACAAGTTCCTTCCCATCTCCCCTCCCACGTGGATCCACTCCCTTTTTATCTCTCATTAGAAATGAAAAAACTTATAAGATATAACAACAAAACATAACAAAATAAAATATAATAAGGTAAAATATAAGGCATCACAGAATGAAGGCAAAATCAACAGAAGGAAAAGAGCCCCTAGGGAAGACACAAAAATCAGAGACCCACTTGTCCACACACTCAAAAGTCCCATATAAATACTAAACTGAAAGCTATACTATACACAGAGGACCTGGTACAGACCCTTGTCAGCCCTCTGTTTGCTATTTTAGTCTCTGTGAGTTCATATGAGCTTTGTTCAGTTGGTTTAGAGGGCCTTTTTCTTCTGCTGTCTTCCATCCCCCTGGTTCTTATACTATGTCCACCTCTTCTTCCGTGAGGTTCCCTGAGCTCTGGGGGAGGGATGTAATGGAGACAAACCATTTATGGCTCTGTTCTAAGGTTTCTCACTTGATATAATGTCTGGCTGTAGGTGTCTATATCTGTTCCCATCTGCTACAGGAGCAAGCTTCTCAGATGATGGTAAAATAAGGAACTGAGGGATGACTATACCAGAATACCATTAGGAGTTATTTTATTGTTACTTTCTTTGTAGACTAGCATTATTTTGTTTTATTCTAGGTCTCTGAGATATCTGGATTCTGGTTCTTGTTATCTAAGCAGTGTTGGGTATAGGTTTTATCTCATGGAGTAAGCCTTAAGTCAAATCAGTTATTGGATGGTTACTCCCACAAGTATTGTGCCTCCATTGTCCTAGCATATTTTGCAGGCAAGATAGATTGTAGATCAAAGATTTTGTGGCTGCAGACAAATAACAAGTGATAGCTCATGTTGGCAAGGGTATGAATCAAGGGGAACATTCTTCCATTGCTTATGGGGGCACAAACTTGAACAGTTATTATGGAAATCAGTATGGGAAAAGTTGCCAATCAATCTACCTCAAGATTCAGCTATACCACCCTTGTGCATATACCCAAAGAATGCTTTATCCTACTACAAGGACACTTGATCAAACATGCTCATTGCTACTCTATTCATAATAGCCAGAAACAGGAAACAACTTAGATGTGCATTAACTGAGAAAAGGATAGACAAAATGTGGCACATTTACACAATGGAGCATTATTCAGCTGTTAAAAAAGTGTCATCAAGAAATTTACAGGCAATTAGATGGAACTAGAAAAATAGTCATCATCCTGAGTGAAGTAACCCAGACCCAGGAAGATAAATATGGTATGTATTATGTGAATATTATCCTTTAAATAAATGATAACCAAACTACAATCAGTAGTCTCAGAGAGGTCAGGTATAGAAGAAGGGACTAGGGGAGGGGGGCATGGGTCTCCTAAGGAGAGGGAAATAGAATAGAGTTTTTAATGGGGGAACTAAGAAACTGGAGGGGTAGGAATGGGAGGATCAGATTGGGAGGTGGGGTTGAAAGAGGGAATGCATGGAGAGACAACTAGAACTGAGGGATATTTGAGGTATGGTATGGAAACCTAGTGCAGTAAAAACTTCCTAAAACATATAAAAGCTTTCCTAATGAAATCTCCAAATAATGAGGGAGACAGAGTCTCAGCTGGCCATCTCTTGTCACCAAACAGAGCTTCCAATACTGGGACTAGGTTACATTCAATTGAGTTGTTAACTAAAAGGGTTCCATGGAAATTCCCAAATAACCCAGGAGGTTGCCAAGATAATAGGTTGCTCTGCAAATGGACAGTAAGATCCCTTTGCTGAAGACAACACCCACATACTTCAATGAACCTGGAGAGGGTGAGCTGGTGCCTACATAGAACCTTCACCCCAATATTCTAGTGTCTTTGGTATGGCAAGGTACTCTGCAGATTGAAACTGCAAATTAATTAATTAATTTAGTTATTAGTAAGTATAAATTGTAAGATTAGGCTGGCGGAGTAGCCAGCGGCTTGGCAGAGGAGCAGGTGGCCTGGCCCGAGTGCCTTACCCGGTTGCCTAACTTATCCTGGAGATTCACCTGGGCTCAAGGGGAGTCTGGGAGTCTGGAAGTCCAATGGCACAGGACTGATTGGAATGAGGGCCTATAAGCCGCCACAGTTTTTTCCCCAATAATTAAACACACCAAGACCTTTTAATGTTTTAATGCTTAGTCCTTAGCTGGGCAGACTCTCAATTAGCTACTCTAAATTAACCCAGATCACCTAATCCCAAACTGCCATGTACCTGCGATTACCTTCCAGCATTCTCCAGACGTCTGTCTCCTTCTGTGTCTTCAGGCAGAAAAAAGGAGAATCTGTGTGTACCCAGGGTTCCTGCTCTAATCTCAGGAAGTCCCGCCTTCCTATACTCTTTCTGCCCAGCTAAATGGCCATAAGCGACTTTTATTAACCAATCAAGAAAATGTTTCAGAAGGGGCAGTAACCAGATCTCAGCATTGAATTCAACCTATCAGAAGCAATGATATTAGACCTTCCCTCAATAGCAGATACCAAAAGAAAAACATAAATACCAACCCATCTGGAAAATCTTTTTTCCTTGTAAAATGAAAATTTTTTATTTATATATATATATATATATATATATATAAAACATATTTTGATCACATCCACTGCCTACTCCTCCTACTACTTCTGCCAGAACCTCCTATCATGTCTCTCTCAACTTCAGATCCTCCTTTTTTAATCCACTGAGTCCAGTTAGTGTTATCTATTTTTGCATGACTATAGGGACATCACTGGAGTATAGGCAACCTACCAGGGGCCACATCCTTGAAGAAAACTGGCCTTCCCTTCCCCATAAGTTGTCAACTATTAATTCAGTAAAGAACTGGCCTTCTTAGTGGTGAGGGCAATGAAGAACTAATTATAGAATTACCCATTGCAAGAAAGTTTACATGAGTAATTTACATGAATACATATTCTTAAAGATTGGAAGCAAGTCTCCAAGTATCTATAATTATGAAATCAGCTTCTTCCACTGAATTGGAGAGAACAGGGTATAAATGCATTCCTTTCATGAAGTCAAGACATGATAACATATAGAGAAAACCTCGAATAAAACATGCAGTACTTCAGAGTATTCAAAAGCAGTGCTCTATTTATTTTATCTATAAAGAATTAACTGGAAGCAAATTATTTTACACTAGCAAAGAAGCTGGTATTTGTGACATGCAACAGAGTTCTGGTGACCTCAGTATTTCCAGCACACTGAGGTCTCATTTAACAACCATACAAGCACCAGGTACGTGTGAAAATGCTCAGTGTGAAAAGTTGTACTAATGAGCAAAGGGGCTAAGAGTCAAAATGGCAATTACAAAGGGGCATGCATTTGAAAAAAAAACAAATGATTTTGGAGTTCCCTGCAGTGATTTAGCATTTTGTATTGTTCAACTAAGTTCAAGTCTCAGAATCTTAGCTTTATAAAATCTTACTGGAAAAAATTTCTTAAAAGTGATAAATAGGCTCTTGGCCTTCATATAACTGCTGAACTGGGGCAGAGGAAAGATATGTAGGGACACTCCACTCCAGAGGAGTGGGACAGAAGGGATAGGGGTTAGAGGGTGGGAGGGCGGGACTGGGAGGGGTGGAAAGAGGGCAGTATGAGGGAGATGTAAACTGAAGTAATAAATAAACATTTAAAAAGGTGATAAATAGTAGGAAGTAGGTAGTAGGGGTTATCAATAGCATAAGGGATCTTTGAGGTATTAAAAATATTCTAATCTGAATTGTTACATAATTGAACAATTATAAATTTACTAAAAACAATATAATTGTACACATTAAATGGCTGAATTTTAAAGCATCTAGGTTATATTTCAATCAATCAATGTTAAGGAATAAAACAATGAAATTTCTTTCACATTACTTGTGTCACTTTTAAAATATTTTAATTTTAAATTACAGATAATTGTGTATATTAATATGATACAATGCATGCTTTGATATATGCATGCAATGGAAAGCACTAAGCAAAATTAACTGAAAATTCATCATCTTCACCAGATTTACAGCATCAAGCATGTATTTTCTCATGTGGAACAGATCTTAAATCCAGCAAGAAAGTGCTTGGTTACCTCCATAACACTCCTGCCATTATTGCGCCCATGGGCATATCTTACCATACTGGTCACTATTATAGATCATAGGGTTCACAGCTAGATAAGACTGTTGATGGCTTTTCTCTCCTCAACACCCTTCATAGCACCTTCTATTACTATGAAAGCTAACCAGTCAGGAAGTTTCCTGATCAGTGCCAACCACAGTCGCCAGGCCATGTGACCAAAGTGTGCACTCTCTTCAGCAGCAGAGACTTACCATCAAGTTCTAGTGGGCAACCAAGAAAAATGGTAAAAATCTGTATTGGTTTGAGTGTCTATGAGATGCCACTAACTAACAACTCAATGGCAGGTATTCCACACCAGGCTCTGAGTATTTTATTTGACAATCTATGGCTTCAGGGAGAAACATTATCCCCTTAAAAGGCTAAAAAACTAATTAAAATATTTTATATAAATATTTATAAATCTCATACTCATGGCAACCTCCTATCTCAGCCTTGCAAACACTGGGATTACAGGCATGAGCCACCATGTAGTTCTATGAACATTTTCTTTAATTGCTCTTGTTGATTTCTAGTTTTATTCTATTATAATCTAATAGGAGAGAAGAAATTATTTCTATAATCTCTTGTATTTGTTAACTTATTTTACAGCCTAAAATGTGCTCTATTTTGGAAAAACTTTCATGGGTTACAGAGAAAAACATGTTCTCCTTAACTACTGAATGTGGGGCATGTTTCTTACAGATAGGAAATAACTGAATCTTGTTCTTAATCCAATTAGTCAGTCTGTTTCTTTTTTTAACTTTAATTTATTACTTTGTTACGTTTCCATTGCCACACTCCCTTCACCACCTCCTGGCCCCTCCCTGCCACCCTCTACCCCTTCTCCCACCCATTCCATCCCTCCCATGTGGTATGTCTCCATGTATCACCCCTCCCCCCAGTTCGTTAGTCATATGAGGTCTAAGAGCTTCCTCTTGCCAGTCTGTTTCCTTTAATTGAAGAGTTAAGATGACTTACATTTAAGAGCTATTATTGAAGGAGATGTTATAATTTCTGTAATTTTCTTAGTGTGTGTGTGTGTGTGTGTGTGTGTGTGTGTGTGTATTTGCCTCAAATGTTCTTTGTTCTTTTTTTACTTCCATACTTAAGAGGTTTGCAGATTTACTGAGTTGGAAATGTTTCATTATTTCCTAATTGTCATCTGGTCATCTATTATTCTCATGCAACTTAGTCTTTCTTGAACTCTCATGATTATGAAGTTTTTTTCTTCCTTCTCTCTTTGTGGAATTCCTTTAAGCACCTCTATAATCCTGCCTTCATGGTCATAAATTATTTCAGCATGTGTTTCTCTTGAAATGTTTTATGTCTCCAAACATTTTAAATGATAACTTTTCTGGGTATATTAAATTTGTTTGGCAGTTATTTACTCCTGAAGTACGTAATATGTCATTCTATATTTGCCTGGATTTTAGAGTTTCTACTGAGAGGTCTCATGTAATTCTGATGTTTGTGATTTTGACTTCTTATTTTTCTCTTTTGACTTTAAATATTAAATATTCTTAGCATTTTAAGTGTAATGTGACACAAAGAGGTTATTTTCTAGTCATGTATATATGGTATTCTAAATGCATTGCATGTCCATGTCTTTTCTGAGATCTGGAGAATCTTCTGCTATAATTTTATTAATTGTTTTCCTTACAATTAGTTTGTTTGAGTTTCAGCTATGTACCAAGAAGTTTTACATTTTGTTTCTTTTAAATATATATCAAAGCAATTTTGAATTTAAATATATTTTGATCACATTCCTCCTCCCCTCCAATTCCTTCCAGATCCTCTCTCCCTCCTTACAAGCCAACTTTGAGTTTGTTCAAAGAAATGCAACAAACCCCCCAAAGAAAACAAAATAAAACAACACCTCAAAAACCCACCAAAGTATTACCAAATGCTATCACACACACACACACACCCCAAACAAACAAACAAAAACTTGGTGTAGTCCATTATGTGTTGGTCAACTACTCCTGAATGTGAGGCTTGCCCTAAAGTAGTTGACATACCCAGTGTCACTCCAATGGAGAAAACTGATTTTTCCCTGTACCAGCAGGTATAAATGACAGTTCAGTTTGTTAACCTTCACCATACTGGCTAGGTTTTCTTTCATTCATTCATTCTTTCTTTCTTTTCCTTAAATATAATAAAATAAGCCAGGCAGTGGTGGTGCATGCCTTTAATCCAAGCACTCAGAAGGGCAGAGTTAGGCAGATCTCTGTGAGTTTGAGGCCAGCTTGGTCTACAGTCCAAATTCCAGGACAGGCAAGGCTACACAGAGAAATTTTGTGTCAAATACATATATATGGTAATACCATATATATGATAAAACAAAAACTATCGATTGAAGTTGGGCAAATCACTCAAACAGTGTTCAGTATGGTTGCATCTTATGGACTGGGCTATTGGATGGCTACTCTCACAAGCTTTGTGCCACCATTGTACTAGCTGCTAGTGACTAGCATATCTTGCAAGTAGGACACCAATGAAGACCAAAGGGATTGTAGCTGTCTTAGTATTTATGTTTCTCCTTTGGTAGCATGCAGAGTACCTTCCTGTACCAATGTCACAAGAACATAGGGTTGAAGGCTCTATGTAGGCACCAGATCACACATCTCCATGTTCAATTAGTCATTAAGACATGGTCTTCAGCAACAAGGCCTTGCTGACAGTTTGTGGAGAGTAACCTATTGTCTTGGCAATAGCCTCAGTTGTTTGGGGATTAGCTCCCTTTGGCCAACAACTTAATTAGATGTAGAACACAATCCTAGTACTGTAAGCTTCATACAGTGACAAGAGGTGGCCAGTTGGGACTCTATCTCCCCCATTATTTAGCGATTTTATTTAGATTACCTTCATATGTATATATTTTAGGAAGTTTGTACTGTATTATGTTTCCATACTATTCAAGTGTCTCTCCAAGTATTCCCTCCCACAATCCCCAATCCCCACTTGATCATCCCATTCCAGCCCATCCATACATCATATTCTTAAAAAAAAAAGCTTATAAAATTTTATTTACTTTGTGTGTATGGGTATTTGGCCTACATGTATGTCTGTATACCACACATGTGTTTGGTGCCTACAAGAAGATGTTGGATTCCCTAGAACTGGAGTTACAGTTATAAACTAGCATGTACATTCTAGAAATAGGACCTATATCCTCAAGAAGATCAGTCACTGCTCTCAACTGCTGAGTTGCCCCTCCAGTCCAAGATTTAATATCTGGAACATTCCAGAGTTCTTGGAAGTTGTGGAATTTTTTCTTTATTTTTATCTGAGTATAATTTCTCAGCCTTATTTTCAATCTGTGATATACCTTCTGTTTAATTTAGGATCTTGGTATTAAATTTTGCTGAGATTTTTACTTGTTTTGTTGTTCTTTATATTTTGTTTTTTGTTTTGGTTTTGGATTTTTCTTTCAAAGATTTTTTTTTACTTATATTTCAATTTATTTATTTTACTTTATGTGTGTGAGTGTTTTGCTTGCATGTATTTCTGTGTACCACATATGTGAGTGGTTCCCAAGCAAGTCAGAAGAAGGTGTCAGATCCTCTGGAACTAGAATTATGAATGGTTATAAACTGCCATATGGGTGCTGAGAATTGAACTTGGGTCTTTTGCAAGAATAAGTGCTCTTAACAACTGAGCCATCTCCCCAACCCCATGTTTGAGTTTTTAATAGGCTGTTATTTTTTGCTTCATTCTCATCCAAGCTGTTATATTACTTTTCTGAGTCTTTTACTTTTGACTACTACACAGATAAGATTCTCTGATCAATGCTGAGAGTAGCATTTGTCTATAAACATAAATACTTATAAGGGAGCTTTATGTAACTCAATTGAGCAAAAACAATATTAGTAGGTTCCTTACTCCAGTTCCTCTGTCCTCCTCAGCCATGGATTTTTGACTCTCTTTACAATACTATGCATGTATTCCTGTGGAGTAGGCCTCAAATCTAACCAGAGAGGAGTTGGTTACACCCATACAACTATTGTACCAGTAGGGACAACTTGCCTGGAGGGCTGACAATGTAATTCATAAGCTTTTCAAGTAGGTAATAATGTTGATGTTATTTCTTCAGCAGCCTTCATAGTATCTTACAGCACTGTGAAAGCTAGCCAATGGAGAAGAAGCCTCCAGGTAAGTTACTTTCAGAAGCAGAGGAAGTCCTGAGTGAATGTGTGTTGTTGACAAGGACATGAGTGCCCCAGTTCTTCAGTCCCATAGATGTGGCAAAGCCTTTGTCTAGTGAGGTTCTGATTCCAGTGAAAATATTAATAATATATAAAACTATCAATCACAATTTGCTCTTCCTCCAGGGTGACTACAACCTGAGACTATTTCCCTACACAGACCTCCTACTGAGATTAGCTAAATTTGTCACTTTGATTAGCTATATACTATAAATCTACCTCCTTCAGCTGTATACAATAAGCCTACGTCCTTTATTCAAAATGTATAAAATAAACATGCTGAGGTTCTGGGCTGGAGTTGGTGCCTAAAATCAGAATGAGCACATCGCACACACTCCCAACTTTTTGTGCATGTTTCTGTCATTTTTTTTCTGTGTCTATCCTTCCTTTGTCCCCCTATTTCCATTTAGGTCAATTCCTGAAGCTGTGCTGTACTTGAAAAGTTACAGTGTAGTTTCCCTATATCTTGTAACAAAGGTGTATGGTATCTTCACCAATAGAGCCTTTTCATCTAGTTTTGGTGAACAACCAGGGGGGAATGTGAAGAGCCTATGTTGTTTGGGGAGCTTATATACCAAAAACATAAGGTAGAAAATGTGGTGTTTGTATTTCTGTGCCTAGGTTATCTCACTCAGTATATATTTTTTCCAGTTCCATTCACATATTTGCAAAATTCATAATCTCATTTTATTTATACCTGAATAAAATTTCATTGTTTACACATACAACATTTTCATTTTCTAACCAACTTCAACTGTCATCTAGGTTGTTTTCTAGCTACTGTGACTAGAACAGCAATGCACATGGCCAAGCATTTCTGTGATAGATATAATAAAAATCTTGATTTCTTTTTCCTTCATGCATTTGTTTATTATTTGAAGTTGGTAATATTTTCAATACTAGGATTTTGATTTCTTAGTCTAACAATTTCTATATTTCAGTATCTTTAGAATTCATTAATGAAGTATGAGGTTCTAGAGGAATCCTGTTCACATTTCTTGTGATTCCACATTACAATTTATATATCTGTTGGGATAGATTTATCTTCTGGATTTATGTCCTTTTCTTGATGTTTATATATGAAATAACACTTACAAGACAGAAAGCTTACTGTAGTAATTATAATAATTTAAAAGTAAGCCATACATTTAAATATAGTAAAAATTCTGTCCCATCCACTTGCTGGTATTCACACACAATTGAATTTCTTCCTTTTCTTGGAAATCAGACTACAATCCCCAAATGGAAAGATGTTTTCTACTTCCAACTGCAATGCATCCCATTGTAAAAAATGTCTATTGAACTATTTATTAGTATTTATCTTATTGTTTTATTAGTATTTGTATGATATTTAATTGGTTCAGCAGCTAATCCTTAACCAACTATTATAAATGAGCACACACAGACACCATGGATTTTAACAAGCCTTGGCCTGAATTGTGAAATCCTAGCCCATCTAAGCTAGCTCATAATTTTATTAACCAAATATGACCCCATAGATACATACGTCCCCTTGGACTGCCATTCTCCACGATATGCCGATGTTCCTGGCCATGTGGAATGAGGTTCTTTTTCTAACCCATGGTGTGTGCCTCGTTCTTCCTGCTGCTCCTGGCTGGAATATCTTCTTCTTCCTGCTGTTGGCTGGGATGCTTTAATTCTCTGTCTAAATCACAGGCTTCCTGCTCTTATCTCAGGAAGTCCCACCTTTGTCTTTGCCCAATCTCAGGCCTCAGCATTTATTTTAACCAATCAGCGTCAATGTAAGTAACAGACGGCAAGCAGGACCAATTAATTAACATTTAGAATGCTTAACACTACCCCAACAGCCCATCTTTGCCACCATGCCATCCTATGTCCATGTATGTCCTAATAGTGCCACTTCTAGTAGAGCTACTCCCACTCCCGTGAACCAAACATTTTAACACATGAGTCTATGGGGATCATTCTTATTTAAACCACCACATTCCACTCTGTGGTCCCCACAGGCTTGCAGCCATAACATAATGCAAAATTCTTTCAGTCCAACTTCAAAATTCCCATAGTCTATCACAGTCTCACCAGTGTTTAAAAGTCCAAAGTTCAAAGTCTCCTCTGAGATGAATGAAATCTCTTCACTGTAATCTCCTATAAAATCAAAAACATCACATACTTCCAACATATCATGGCACAGGATATACATTACTGTTCCAAAACATAGGGAAGGTATCACAGTGAGGAAATACTGGACCAAAGCAAGACTGAAAAACAGCTGGGAAACTCCAAAATCTGCATCTCCATTTCTGATGTCAAAGCACTCTTCAGATCTCCAACTCCTTTCAACTTTGTTGATAGCAACACACTTCTTTCTCTTGGGCTGGTTTCACTCCCTGTTAGGAGCTCTGCTTGACAGATATCCCATGTCTCTGGCACCTCCAACATCTTGCAGTCTCCAAGGCAATCCAGGATTCACCTTCAGAGCTTCACACACTGGCTTCTCTGAGCCTCTATTCAGGGGTACCCTTGGCAACTAAGGGCACCCCTTCCTCATCTCAGCAGCATTCCTTATGCCTATCACAGCAATACCCAAATTCCTGGTAACAACTCTGTCTTAGGATTTATATTGCTGTGAAGAGACACCATGACCAAGGCAACTCTTATAAAGGAAAACATTTAATTGGGGCTTGGCTTACAGTTGCAGAGGTTTACTCCATTATCATCATGGCAGGAAGCATGGCAGCATGCAGGCAGACATAGTGCTGGAGAAGGAGTTGAGAGTTCTACATCTTGATCTGAAGGCAGCAGGAGACTGTGTGTCACACTGGGTGTAGCTTGAGTATTATGAGACCTCAAAACCCACCCCCATAGTGAAACACTTCCTCCAACAAGGCCATATCTACTCCAACAAGGACACACCTCCTAATAGTGCCGTTCCCTCTGGGCCAAGCATTCAAATACATGAGTCCATGGGAGCCATTCCTATTCAAACCACCATAATCTGCTTGCAAGTTATAAGCAGTTGCCAGGCTAGAGAGACCAGCTGCTCTTTTCAGCTAAAAGCATTCACTGTAAGCACATTTTTTATATTGTTCCCCACAATAGCACAAGTAAGTTAGCAACCATAGGAGCATGGACCTCTATATTGTCTGCTTGCTGTGTGCTTCACAAATCTCCCATTTTAAGGTGCATTATGTAAGATTCCAAGGATTAGATCTTCTGTCTTTCTAATAGCCCCACTATAGCCCATGGAATTCTCCACATTCCATGGCATGTTGTGGAGTGCCCAATGTCACAGTCCTTTGTTGCCCAAATCTCAAATCAAATCTTTCTAGATTCCATCTGCTCCACCAATGTCAACTCTTACTCTCTTGCAGTTTCGTGTCTTTCCATGTCACCCACCTCTCCCTGGAGTTATTCACTTATGGTTTTGTTTCAGATGTGTAGAGATGCAATAAATTCTAGGTGTCCCCAGTCTGCTGTCACCTCTTCACATTCGTTACTCATTATTAAGAATATTTGAAATTTTTGTAATGAATAATAAATGAAATACTTAGTAGAATTTGCAAAGAACAGTAGCCTATAATAAATGTTCAAATACTGGAAATGCTCATAAACATTATTGGATATTATTTGAATAACGTAACGTTCAGGTTGCTTAATAAGATCAACAGCAGTACCCAGAATTTCTTGTTCAAAGTGCCAATGAAAGTAGTTATTTTTCTTCTAAAACTTGTTATTCTAATGTACTGATGACAGAACTTGTATAAAGTGCAATTATGAATATTTATTGCATTTGTAAAAATGAGTTTCCATTAGCAATAGACAAAGCTATAAGGACACTAATTTTTTTTTTCTTGAGGCAATGAATATAAGCAAGATTGACTAACTACCCATCTTTGTGCAATCCAGTCTCTGCACCCAGAATTTATACTTTATTTTTAATTGAAAACAGATTCTTTTTTCATACAATGCATCCCAACCACAGTTTCCTTTCTCTTCACTCCTCCCAGCTCGCACCCACCTCTCCTCTCCCCCAGATCCACTCCTACTCCATTTCTCTTCAGAAAGGAGAAGAGACAACAACCAAACATGACAAAACAAGATACAATAAGACAAGGAATTGGGGGTCATCTCAGGGATAAGCTAAAAACCTAGTGCAATGGAAACTCCCAGGAATCTATGAGGGTGAACCTAGCTAAGACTTCTAAGAATGAGAAATATGGAGCCTGAACTGGCCATCTCCTGTAACCAGGCAAGACTTCCAATGGAGGGAGTTGGACACCAGTTTAGCCAAAAACCTTCGACCTACAATTTGTCCTGTCTACAAGATATGCTGTGGCACAAAAATTGTGGGAGTGGCCAACCAATGACTGTTCCAGCTTGAGATCCATGCATTGAGAGAGAGCTTACACCTGATATTGCCTGGAGGGCCAGGACCCAGAGGCTGGATAGCCCAGAGACCTAGGATAGAACCAAACATGACTGACAAAACAAAAGAAAGTCAATGAAATAATTTCTAATAGTCGTCTATACTCATAGATTGGTGCCTAGCCCAATTTTCACGAGAAGCTTCCTCCAGCAACTGATGGAAACAGACACAGAGACTCACAGCCACACATAAGAGGAGGAGCTCAGGGAATCCTGCAGAAAAGGGGGAGGAAGGATTGAAGGAGCCAGAGGGGTCAAGGACACCACAAGAAAAACCACAGAATCAACCAACCTGGTCCCATGGGGGCTCACAGAGATAGAATTGACAACCAGGGAGCCTGCATAAGAATGGCCTAGGCCCTCTGCATATATGTTACAGTTGAGTTGCTTTGTCTTCTTATGAGACTCCTAACAGTGGGAGTAGAGACTTTCTCTGACTCTTTTGCCTGCTCTGGGGACCCTTTTCCTCCTACTGGGTTGCCTTGTCCACCCTTAATATCAAGGGAGGGGTTTAGTCTTACTACAACTTGATATGCCACATTTTAGTTGATTACCATGAGAGGCCTAACTGAGAGGGAAACTGAGGAGGAGTGGATGGGGTAGGAGAGGTAGAGGGAGGCTCTGTTGGGAGTGTGGAGGGGAACAGTAGTTTACATGTAATATATGAGAAAATAATAATTTTTTAAAAAAAGCAAAACCTCTCATATGGAGGCTGGACAAGGCAACCAAATAGGAGGAAAAAAGTACCAAGAGCAGGCCAAAGAATCAGAGACATACCCACTCCCAGTGTTAGGAGGCCCACAATATATCAAACTAATAGCCATAACATATATGCAGAGGATCTGATGCAGACCCCTGCAGGTCCCATGTAGAAAAAAATAGCTAATTAAATTGTTTACCCAGTTTATATTATATTTAATTGATTCAGCGGTGTAAATCTTTAACCTGCCGTTATAAATGAATACACACAGACACCACGTGGATCTTAACAAGCCTAGGCCTGGTTTGTACAATCCTGGCCCATCTAAGCGAACTCATAATTCTATCACCCAAATATGATCCCATATATGCATACATCCCTTTGGACTATTATTCTCCACATTAAGCTGATGTTCCAGGCCACATGGAAGTATCTTCTTTAATCTACCCCATGGCATATCTTTCTTGTCTGCTCCTGGCTTCTCTACAGTCTCTCTTCCCAAGATACTCTTTTTCTCTCTGCAAAAGTCCTAGTCCCACCTATCTCTGTCTTTGCCCAATCTCCAGGCCTCAGCATTTACTTAACCAATCAGAGAGAAAATAAGTAACATACAGCAAACAGGACCAATCAACATTTGGAATGCTTAACTCCACCCCATCAGTCCCATGGGCTTCAGTCTCTGCAAGCCCATATGAGCCCTGCTTAGTTGATTCAGTGGGCCATGTTCTCCTGGTGCCCTTCATCCCCTCTGACTCCTATAATCCTTCTTTCCCTTAGCTCCTAGGGTTCTCTGATCTCTGAGGGTATGGGACCCAATGAAGACCTCCAATTTAGACTCTCTCTCAGCATAATATCTGGCTATGGACCAGCTCCCATATGCTGCCAGAGGAAGCCTCTCTAATGACAATTGGACAAGGCACCCATCTATGAGTATAGAAGCATATCATTAGGAATCATTTCATTGAATTTTTTTTCCAGTTGTGTTTTGTTCTACCCTAAGTCTCTGGACTATCCAGTCTCCAGATCCTGGTTATCCAGGCAGTATCAGGCCTGGGCCCCCTCTCTCATGGTGTGAGCCTCAGGCTAAATCATATATAGGTTGGCCACTCACACAAGTTCTGAACTATCATTGCCCCTGCATATCTTGCAGGTAGGACAGATTGTAGGTCGAAGGGTTTGTGGCCAGATTGGTGTCCAGGTTTCTCTTTTGGTAGCCTGTAGAGTATCTTCCTACATTTAAAGAAATGTTCAACATCCTTAGCCATTAGGGAAATACAAATCAAATGACTATCAGATTCCATCTCACACCCGTCAGAATGGCTAAGATCAATAACACAAGTGACAGCACATGCTGGTGAGGATGTGCAGCAAGGGGAACACTCTTCCATTGCTGCTGGGAATGCAAACGTATACACATACAATGGAAATCAATATGGAAGTTCCCCAGATATTTGGGAATCAATCTACCTAAAGACCCAGTTTTATATCACTCTTGGGCATATAACCAAAGGATGTTCCATCCTACCACAAGGACACTTGCTCAATTAATCTTTAAATTTTAAAGATTTATTTTATTTTTAATTATGTATATGGGGAATGGGGGTATGTGCACATGAGGGCAGGTACCTACAGAAGACAGAATAGGTGTCAGATGTCCTGGAACTGGAGTTATATGCATTTGTGAGCTGTTTGACATGGGTACTAGGAATTGAACTTAGATACTCTGCAAGAATAGAAAGTACCTTCAACCACTGAGCTATGCCTCTAGCCCACTGACCTTTCACCTTACATATCAATTTGGTTCACACTGTTGCTTTTGGTTTAACATAATAGACATAGTAAAATTCAAATTTTGAGTGTAACCTGAAAACCCATATGTTAATTGATTGTTTTCAATATGGCATGATGGAAAGGCAATAAATCCTTTGAAAAGTAGATCCTACTTGGAATGATTTAGGTCATTAGGGCTGTGACCCCAAAGAGACTGTGTGGCTCTAATCTCTTCTTTTCCCTTCTGTTTACTTCCTAGACATGGAATAAAAGGTTGTATGACACTGCACATTCCTTACATGTGTTCCTCTCAGGATGTGGTCTGCTTCTCAAAAGCAATACAGCCAACTGGTCTGTTAATTAGACCTCCCAAACCCATGAGGTAAAAAAAAAAAATCAACCTTTTCTTCTTCTAAGTTAACTCTCTCAGGTATTTTGTTACAGTGATGGAAATTTGTCTAACACAGGTCTACTGACTCAGAAGCACTGGTAGTAGGAGTCAACAGTATATTTTTACAAGGCTGCTTGTAAGTTTGATATGAAGTGAACTGTGAGGCACATTGCTATGTAACACCACTGCTCTCTCACCCCTCAAAATATGAGAGCCCGGAAAATATGTTCTATACATGTTTCCAGGGCTTTGCGGTGTTCCATTTTCTTCACCTAAGGCCAGACCCATGGGAGTGTAATAAATATTTTGATGTTTGCATTTAAGCTGCCTACTTTTTTGTGCATATATTCTGTGATTACATTAGTAATTTTGAAGAGGAAAATCCTTAGCATCTATTCTAGGTTGTTTGAACCTAACATGTGCTCTGTATATTCAAGGATTTAATTTTATTCATCTCCCAAAACATAATAGATGCTTATTTAATTTTCATATAATTAAACATAATTTTTTTTCATTTGGCTTGCAGAAGATTATCATAGCCTATTGCTCCCAAACCAATTATATTTGGATATGTTTAATTCAGTATTCAATTGACAAGCTTCTAGAGAACTTGCAATTTAGAACAGAATTAGGTAACAACGATACTTATCAGCATGCCATAATATTATCATAATAATGATTGAACTATATAAGTGAAGACAATGTCAGGCACTGAACTTAATTCTTATAAAAATGGAATAAGTTGTATTGTATTCCCATTTCATAGATGAGAAAACCAAGGCATAAATAAAGTACATAATTAAAGCAAGGTTGGTCTGATTCCAGAATTCTATTTTATTTACTACTTATATTAGCTGTCTATTATGTAATCAATTGCATCAATTTATCAGCTGAAAACAACATACATGTGTTATTATCTCATATTTTCCATGAGTCAAGAATACAGACATGACTTCACTGCGTCTCAAAAGACTGTAATCAATATTTGGATCAAGCTAAATTGCTATCCAGTACGTGAGTGAGGGAGGATCCCCCTCCAAATGCCATTATATTACTGGAAAATCATTTCTTTGCAGTTGTTAGGATAAGGTCCCGATTTTCTTGCCAGATGGTAATTGGAGACCATTCTTAGCCCTTCAATCCTGCCCTCAGGTTCTTGCCACATGGCTGCTTCCATAGACCTTCTCTTCACATAGCAGCACATTTCTTCAATGACAGCAGTAAAACCATATGTGACTTCTAGTACTTCTTTAAAGGGTTCACGTGAATAACTCAAGACAATCCAGGATAATCTCCTTGTAATGGAAACTAATTATGAGAGTGATATATGAACATGTTACAGGTCCTTTTCACAAAAAGTGAAATGATATTATGTAGGGCATGTACATCAGGGTCTAGGAATCTTGAGGTCATTTCAAAATTCCATGTACCACATTGCAATATGTTGGATATTAATAAAATTGATATTAGAATATTTCATACTGATCTAAGCAAGACTACTCACCTCACTCAGGGAAAATATGGGTTATAAGGATGCAGAGGCCAGGATGGTGTTTGTATCTGGAATGATGGTGACAGAGTTTATTTGGTTCTGTCATGTCCATTGTGAATCAAAGGAAATTGATAAAAATGCAAATGAATTAGGGCATACCACCCACACTTAAATTATCCCCATTCATTGTAATATCAATTCTCTCTTAAAATTAATTCACTGTTCCATTCATTTTATGTGATAAGAACCTTGAGAGTATGAGGTGGTTTGAATGAGAATGTCCCCAGTAGGCTCAGATGTTGGAATACATAGTCCCTAGTTGCTGGTGGTGTTTGGGTAGGTTTAGGAGGTGTGGTCTTGCTGGAAGAAGTACGTCACTGGAGGAGGGCTTTGTACTTTAAAAGCCATAGGCCACTTGTACTTCACTCTTTCTCAGCTTCCAACTTGTGGTTAGAAATATGAATTCTCAGCTGTTTCTGTTGTCATGCTTTCCTGCTGCTACACTCCCTGCTGGGATGATGATACACTCTCATTCGTGTTGAGCTGCAAGGCCAAATAAGCTATTCCTTCTATACGTTTCTTTGGTCATGTTGTATCACAGCAATAGAAAAGTAATTAACACAAGGTGTTTCCAGAATCATACAGAACAGAGTCAACTGATGTCCTGTTTCAGTTTGATCAGTGATGCAGCTAGGGGAGATAGTCCCTAGATGGCTGGCAACTTCCCTCTTTGGACATTTGCATATCACCTCATCTAATTAGTTTTCTAATACTGGAGAGGCTCACTCAGTCACAGGTGCCAAACATATGTGCTCAGTGAAGTCAATTATTACAAGTGAAATCCCCTACAAGAGATGGGAGGCAGTAAATTAATGTCCCTGTCTTTTCATCTTTGAACTGGATTCCACATAGTTCCTCAGATGATCACACTGTTGTTTAGTATCAGTTGTCCCTAAAAGTAATCTAATCATAATTTCCCTTTATATTGGCTTTTCTCCCTTCTGATGCCATATCTCCCCATCTTCACTTAGGCTTACTTTCTAACATGATTTCCCAACTAACCACTAGAACCCAAGAATTTTGGAAAGTAACAGATAAACTGAGGCACTTCTTCTCCTCCTTATGCTGCATACTTGTTTAATACCTTCTGTCTATATGCTATATCCCTAAGAACTCCTCTATAATTTAAGTCATTATCTTGTGGCCAGGATGTACTCTCCTTCTTATCTCCATATCAGACATTGGAACACATACATCCATAGGCTGCTCTTCCATATGTGCTCTTTCTAAAATACAAAGTTTATCTTTCTTTATGTTGATTTATTATTTCAGGTTACATCTCCATCACAGTGCCCTCTACCACCCTCTACCCCCTCTCCCTTCCATCCCACCCCTCTGGAGTGGAGTGTCCCTACATATCAGTCCCCCACCCCAGTTCAGCAGTCATATGAGGGCCAAGAGTCTCCTCATACACTGGGGGCCTACAAGGCAGCACCACTAGGGCAAAGTGTTTCATTGACAGGTAACAAAAATCTATGTTCCTGTTCCCATTTGGTGCCTTGGTTGTAGTATAGTTATCCTGTACTATATGGCTAAAATCCAATTATAAGTGAATAGATGCCATGTGCATCTTTCTGAGTCTGGGTTAGCTCACTCACAGTAAGCGTCTCTGGTTCCATCTATTTGGCTGCAAATTGCATGACTTCGTTGTTTCTGATGAGGAAATCTGGAGAATCTTTAGGTCTTACTTTAAAAGTCTGTACTCCACCAAATTTGGAAACCTAAGCGAAATGGATTTTTTTTATAGATTCCACCTACCAAAGTTAAATCAAGATCAGGATAAAATATTAAACAGCCCTGTAACCCCTAAGGAAATAGAAGTAGTCATTAAAAATCTCCCAACCAAAAATAGCCCAGGACGACCAGATGGTTTCAGCACACAATTCTACCAGACCTTCATAGAAGAGCTAATACCAATACTCTTCAAACTCTTCCACAAAGTTTATCTTGATAGTCACCTTACTCACACTTCTGAAAGGACTCTTTATTTTCTAATAATTAGAATGCAAGTTTCTTAGGGCTATACATGAAGTGATTATGCAATGAGTAGTAATTATCTCTTATGTGACAAGCACTCTGCTAAGAGTTTTTGATGAAAGACAGACATGTTTCTCCTCTGCAATGATAGGAGATTGAGGAAGCAGACATTAAGAAACCACTCACAGGCAAACCACAAGCACACAGCAAGAAGAACAGCATAAGACATTAGAGTCACATAGTATGCTATGATTTCAAGTGGGTACTTAAATTTTATCAATTAAGAGTTTAAAACTCAGTTCTTTAGTGTCACTAGCCACATTGGAAAGGCTTATTCACCACATATTTTATAGGGATGGTAAGAACCTATACCATTTGCATCATCATAAAATTTCTATGAAAGGGATATTTCATTAAGCATTGAAGGTAGGGAAACTTGCATGTTAGAAGAGGCCTCTACAGACAGCACATTAGAACTAAGTATTCAACTGTGGCCAGAATTGTACACATTTAAGGCAATGGAGGAGAGGGTTTTAAGAGTTCTGGGGAATCCATAAAATAGATAAAGCCTTCTGATTGGAATGCAGAGTGCATGTACAGAGGCTGTAAAGCAAGGGAAGTCAACACAAGCTATGCCAAAGACTGTGACCATCTTCTAAGAGAAATGTGAAAACATTTTTTTGATTTCATACCATGATTGGTTCCAACTCTAGAAATTTGCAGTGGGCTTCTACTTTGTTTTTGTTTTTACATAAAATGAGATATTACAAACATTGAAGAGAAAAGGAGAATCATTTCTATTTATTCTGTTTTCTTTTATTTAAAACATGGGTGTCTTAGTTTCACTTTTTATTGATGTTATAAAACCCCATGACCAAAAGCAACTTGGGAAGGAAAGAGTTCATATTCCCTATTACATTACATTACATTACATTACAGTCCATCACTGAGGGAAATCAGGACAAGAATGCAAGTGAGGTAGGAACCTGGAGGAAGAAACTGAGGCCACAGAGGAATGCTGGTTACTGCTTTGCTCTCCATGGCTTGCTCAGCCTAATTTATTATAGCACCCAGGACCAGAAGCTCAGGAATATCACCATCTACAGTGAGTTTCGCTGTCCCACATAAATCAGTAATCAAAAAATGTCCCACAGGCCAATCAGACGGGAGCATTTTATCAATTGAGTTTCCATCTTCCCAAATGACTCTAGTTTGCGTCAAGTTGGCATAAAAGTAGCCACGATAGCTGAAACAAAACTTGGAAACATCTCTATAAAAATACAGCATTCATCTTTGTAACAGAGTGATGATTCACAGCTTTCCAAATAATATAAACATCTGTTGCTTTTGTCTATTAATATTTGAAAATATTAAAGACAATGGTAGTGAGGGTAAAAGGGAGGGGAGGGGATCTCTCCATAGCCAACACCACGACATAGCAGACAGAAGGCAGAGCTGGCTCTCCCATACTCACTCCCTCAGGGCTGGTTCATCCACAACCCACATATCCAGGACCAGCTGTAGTGTGCTACCCAGGCCAGGTGCAGGGCCTGCTCTCCTGAGTGCTGCAGCATGTGAGAGGCAGGGACAGCTGTCCTGCTCTTGTGACCCCATCTGGGCCAGATCTCACCCCAGGGCTGGGTCTCCACAACCTTCACATCCAGGGCCAGGCAGAGTTCTAGTAGTTTCTGGCTTGTTTCCTGTCCTGGGAACCCATCTGGTGCTTGCTTGGTGCTGGTATAGTAGTCATCACAGGCTACCCCATGACACCAAGGCTGTTTTGTTATCCAGCTTGCTTTTTTTCCAGGAATGTTAGGCTACTATTTATTCAGATAGTCAGGTCAGAGCACTGAATGTAGATATAGCCTCTCTCCTCTCTGCCACCTACTGATACACATGTGACATAGCAGCCTCATCTGCAATGCCTCTTGAATCAGGCAAAATTATTTTTTTAAACTAGAATTAGATAAACCAGGGACCTAGGGAAAAACGAATACTACTGTTATGTAAAAATGTAGCAATAAAATGACTGCTAATGACATTCTGCTATACTCATAGTTCTGTTCCTCAGAGAAGCTTCCTACTGTAGCAGATGGGAACAAATAGAGACCCACAGCCAGGCATTATGCATTGAAAGAGAACTTGGAATACCCAAACCTAAATGGGATGTCTCCATCAAATTCCTCTCCTCCAGGCCCAGGATAATTTTTGGGAAAGGAAGAAAGAGTGTGAGAGTCAAAGGTACCTGAAAACACCAAGGAAATAAGGTACTTTAGGCCACAACAGAGATGTTGCACAGATAAGTGCAAAGAGACTGAAGCAGCATCCACAGAAATTGCACCAGTCTGCAACAAAATGGCATACTAGAGCTCAAAGGAGAAGTGGAAACTTGCCTCCATCCTTAAACCAGAAACTATCTCCAATTGATAACCACTTGCAAGTGAAAATTTAATTTTATCCAAAGAAGTCTTACTGAGGAAACAAACTACTCTTAGTGGTAGGACCCCTGCCCATCAGTAGACAGCCAGCAGAAAACAAACTCAACAGAATCTTTGGATGTTCTTTGTCTCATAACATTAAGTCAGGACATATTTTTCTTTGTTTTTTTTTAATTAAAAAATAGATTCTTCTCTCACACAATACATCCCAACCACACTTTTCCCTCCATCTGCCCCTCCTAGCTCTGCCCTACCTGCCTTCTACTCCAGATGCACTCCTTCTCTGTTTCCTCTTCAGATAGGGGACAGTCAAACACGACATGACAAGATATAATAAGACAAAGCCAAAGTCCTCATAATGAGGCTAGACAAGGCCACTCAATAGGAGAAAAAGAGTCTCAAGTGCAGACAACAGTCAGAGATGCACCCACTTCCACTGTTCAGGGTCCCAGAAAAACAGCAAACTAACAGTCATAACATACTCAGAGAAACTGGTACAGATCCATATAGGCCCTGTGATTGCTGTATCAGTCTCTGTGAGTCCATGTGAGCCTTGCTAAAATGACTCAGTGGGGTATGCTCTTCTGGTGCCTTCCATCTCCTCTGACTCCTACAGTAATTCCTCCCTCTCTCCCATGGGGATGCTTGATCTCTGAGGGGAGGAACTTGATGGAGAACTCCAGTGTAGACTCTCCCTCTGCATAGTAAGCTGGCTGTGAGTCTTTGCACTCTTTCCCATCTTATGCCAGAGAAAGCCTCTGTGATGATGACTGGACAAGGCATTGATCTATGAGTTTACCCAAATATCATTAAGAATCATCAGCACAGGAGACAACTTCCTGAACAGAACACCAATAGCTCAGGCTCTAGGACCAACAATCAATAAATGGGACCTCATGAAACTGAGAAGCTTCTGTAAGGCAAAGGACACTGTCATTAGAGCAAAACAGCAACTACAGATTGGGAAAGATCTTTACCAACCCCACATCTGATAGGGGGCTAATATACATAATTTATAAAGAACTCAAGAAATTAAACACCAAGAAACCAAATATGGATTGGATTAATCAAAAATGGGAAACAGAGCTAAACTGAGAATTCACAAAGGAGGAATCTCTAATGGTTGTGAGACACTTGAAGAAATGTTCAACATCTTTAATCATCAGAGAAATGCACTCAAGACGACTCTGAGATTCCGTCTCACACCTGTCAGAATCTGTAGTTTACTGTTTTGTTAGAATGACAGTGTCCTTTGCCTTACAGAAGCTTTTCAGTTTTATGAGGCCCCATTTATCGATTGTTGGTCTTAGAGCCTGAGCTATTATTGGTGTTCTGTTCAGGAAGTTGTCACCTGTGCCAATGATTTGAGGCTTTTCCCCACCTTCTCTTCTATTAAATTTAGTGTGTCGGGCTTTATATTAAGGTCTTTGATCCACTTGGACTTAAGTTCAACATCCTTAATCATCAGAGAAATGCAACTCAAGATGACTCTGAGATTCCATCTCAACCTGTCAGAATGGCTAAGATAAAAAACTCAAATGACAGCACATGCTCTCAAGGCTGTGGAGAAAGGGTAACACTCTTCTATTGCTGGTAGGAGTGCAAACTTATACAACCACTGTGGAAATCAGTTTGGCAATATCTTAGAAAACTTGAAATAGCTCTACCTCAAAACCCAAGCTACCACTCCTGGGCATACATCCAAAAGATTCCTCACCAAACCACAAGGACATCTTCCAAAACTATGATTATAATAACTTTATTTCTAATAGCTAGAAACTGGAAACAACCCAGATGTCCCTCAACCAAAGAATGGATAAAAAAGAAAAAAATGTGGTACATTTACACAATGGAATACTACTCAGCTATCAGAAACAAGAGCATCATGCAATTTTCTGCCAAATGGATGGAACTAGAAAAGCTCTTCCTGAGTGAGCTGACCCAGACCCAGAAAGATGTGCATGGCATTTATTCACTTATAACTAGATTTTAGCCATTTAGTACAGGACAACTAGCCTATAACCAACAAACCAAAAGGATCAGGAACATGGACTTTGTTACCTGTTAGTGGAACATTTTGGTCTAGTGGCGCTGCCATGTAGGCCCCCAGTACAAGAGGAAGCTCTTAGCTCTCATTTGACTGATGAACTGAGGGGGGCTGATATGTAGGGTCACCCCTCATTGGAAGAGTAGGATATGTGGGAAAGGGGGAGAGGGTGGGACCAGGAGGGGAGGAGGGAGGTGGCTGTGATGGAGATGTAACTTGAAGTAATAAACATTAAAATAAAAGAATCATTTCATTATACTCTCCATAAAGGACAAAACTTGGAAGCAGGTAAGTTGACAGCCTAGACCTGCCAAAGCAGGGTAGCCAAGTCCTTCATAATTCCTGCTTTATAATTAATGTCTGTCAGAGATACTGGGCCAAAAGCTGAAGATAGATGCTCTAATGTATGGAGAGAAATTGGGGACTGTCCAGGCAGCCAGTTGTCTGTCATTTCTTAGTTTTGGAAGCTGCTTGTTCTGCACTTCCTGTTTATTCAGATATATTTATTCTTCTCAGGTCTCTGATATGGTTGAAGACTAGATAGTTATAATATCACAGTTAAGTTTTTAGTTGTTTAGGAATTAAAAGAGTGTTCTAAGTCTAAGATGTATTTAAGTTGGTAATACAAGTTAGGATGAAAACTGAGTTAGGTATAGAATTTTAAACTCATCAAGATAGATAGATAATAGAATATTATTATCAGTTGCCAAATACATATGAACTGGGTATTGGGAATATATGTTATACTTTATAATTTTCATAAATTGTTGCCTAATTGTTCTTATTGGTTTGTATTTTATTCATTGTTCCAATAAGCCTTTTATTGCACTAAAACAGGAATCTGTTGAGGGAGGAGATACACCTTAAATTTTAAAAAAGCAGATAGGAGATAGTGGAAAGAGGGAGGGGGCTGTGATTGAGATGTAACTTGAAATAAAGAAATAAAGAAATGTTGGGAAAAAAGAAAAAGAATCCTTTCATTGTTTTTGTTATGGTTTGTAGTTTTGTTTTGTTGTTTTTGTTTTTGTTTTTTTGTCAGTCATGCTTGCTTCTACCCCAGGTCTCTTGGCTATCCAGCATCCAGTTCCTAGCCATCCAAGCAGTATAGAGCATGGGCTCCCTCTCTTGGCATGGGAATCAAGTTAAACCAAACATCTATTGACCACTCGCACAAGTTTCTTGCTACCGTTGTGCCATCACATCTTGCAGACAGGAGAGATTGTTAGGTGGCGGGTTTTGTGATTGGGTTGGTGTCCAGGTTTCTCTTCCCATAACCTTCAAAGTACCTTGTTAGCACCAAAGAGACTACAACATAGGGGTGAAGGCTCCATGCCCCACCAGCTCAACCTCTGTGTTCAATGAGCTGTGTAGAAGTTGTCCTTGGCAATGGGGCACCCATGTCAAGTTTTCAGAGAATGATGTTTGTAACCGAACTTTTAAATTATTATTTAACACTTATTTATTTATTACTAAATTCACTTATAACAAACACCAACAATTTCTTAACTATTAATCCTATAAATTCCTACAACCCCTTTAACCTATCCACTAAACCTATTGATAATTATAACAACTACTTTCATAACCTTTTAGAATGATACAGTCTCTGGGGCAGGTCCTCAGTCGTCAGGAACACAGTCTTTGTTATAGATTCTTTAACACACTTAGCAGTCCTTCTTCTGGATCTCTCAGATGCAGGTTCGTCAGGGTAGTTGGTTATTGCAGTCTCACCTTAAATAAGGCTTCATGCTTTCTTCTCTGTGGGAGACTCCAGCCGTCTGCAGGCCAACTTACTTCTTTTGAATCAGGAGCTCAGCTGCTCTGCCTCAGTCCTTAAAGCCAGGCACCGTTTCCTTTAGGCCACTGTTTGGACAGATCAAACCCCTCTAGGCAAAAGCTGAGCCACAGGGTCCAGTCCTTGGCCTTTTGGTGTCTTGCTCAGGCTTTCTTTGCTCACCGGCTTCTTTCTGCTTCAGGGAGAGAGCTGGCCATCAATGGCCAGCCGTTTTTTCAGCAGGACTCTTGGAGCTCTCTAGCATCCGGGGCCTCTTCTCTTCTGGGCTCCACGCACTGTCCTCAGATAGGAGGAACTCTGTTTCAGCTTAATTTGGGCTCTGCCCACTTAGCAGCTGAAAACAATGTCAGGCCAGATACTTTGTTTCAAGTCTATTGAGTCTTTCCTGTTTTCCTGACTTCAACCTTGTTTTTCAGTCTATTGAGTCTTTCCTGTTTTTGCTGACTTCAAACTTGTTTTTCAGTCTATTTAGTCTTTCCTGTTTTTGCTGACTTCATGCTGATAATGCTCTTCAGGCCCCGAATTAAGAGACAATATCAGAAACTCCTATATATTTCCTAAATCTAATTTATCTAACTCCTACAGATGTTCTATTGTATCATCACCCTGGGTTGCTTAGAGATCTCTGTAAGACCTCCTCAGCCAACAACTCAACTGAATGTAACTCAGTTCAACCACTGGAAGCCTTGCTTAGCTACAAATGGCCAGTTCACATTCCATATCTTCCATTTCCAGGAGTACTTATTAGGGCCACTCTCACAGCTTCCAGGAAGTTTCCATCATATAAGCTTTCCACACTGTCCTACAAATCCCCCTCAATTCTAGCTGTCTCTCTCTGCTCTCTCTCCTTCCATCCCTACTCCCAACACCTGATCCCTTCTGTTCTCATCCCTATCTGCCCCTAGCCCACCCTCACAATCTATTCTATTTCCAGATCCCAGGGAGTTCAGTGCTTCCCCTTATAGCCCTACTGTTTACCTAACCTCTGTGGGTATTGGCTTGTAGCTTTATTATCACTTACCTAACAGCTAATATCAACTTATAAGTAAATACATGCCATATTTGTCTTTACGGATCTGAGTTATCTCCCTCAGGATTATTTTTTTTCTAGTTCCATCTATTTTCACTCAAATTTCATGATGTCATTTTTAACTGCTGAGTAATACTCCATTGTGTTAATGTATCACGTTTTATTCATCCATTCTCCAGTTGAGGAACATCTAGATTGTTTTCAGTTCCTGGTTATTATGAATAAAACTGCTGTGAACATAGGTGAGCAAGTGTCCTTGTGGCAGGATGGAATATCCTTTTCGTATACTCTCAAGAGTAGTATAGTTGGGTCTTGAAACAGACTGAGTCCCAATTGTCTGAGGAACTACCATATTGATTCGCATAGTGTCTGTACAAGTTTGTACTCCCACCAGCAACTGAGGAAGGAATGTTCCCTTTGCTTCATATTCTTGCCAGTGTGAGTTGTCACTTGTGTTATTGATCTTAGCCATTCAAACAGGTATAAGATGAAATTTCAAAGTAGTTTTGATTTGCATTTCTCTGATGGATAATGTTGAACATTTCTTTAAGTATTTCTCAGTCATTTAAGGTTCTACTTTTGAGAATTGTTTATATCTGTATCTCATTTTCAGTTGGATTATTTGATTTTTAATATCTAGTTTCTTGAGTTCTTTATATATTTTGTATATTGGACCTCTATAAGATGTGGAGTTGATAAAAAATCTTTTCCCATTCTCTTGGCTGCTGTTTTGTCCTATTGAAGGTTTCCTTTTCCTTACAGAAGCTTTTCAGTTTCATGGGGTCCCATTTATTAATTGTTCAACTTAGTGCCTGTGCTATATGGGTGTTCTCTTCAGAAATTTGTCTCCTGTGTCAATGCACTAAAGGCTATTCCCCACTATCTCTTCTGTTAGGTTCAGTGTGTCTGGGTTTATGTTGAGGTCTTTGGTCCACTTGGACTTGAGTTTTGTGCAGGGTGATAAATACAGATCTATTTGCATTCTTCTACACATAGCCATAAAACCAGAACCATTTGTTGAAGATGCTTTCTTTTTTCCAGTGTGTATTCCTGTCTTCTTTATCAAAAAATCACGTTCCACAGGTGTATGGACTTGTGTCTGAATTTTCAATTTGATTTCATTGATCTATATGTCTATTTTCATGTCAATATCATGTGGTTTTTATTGCTACAGCTCTATAATGCAATCACGAATGGTGTCACCTCGGGAAGTTCATTTATTTTTCAGGCTTGTTTTAGCTGTCCTGGGTTTTTTTGTTTATCCATATGAAGTTGAGAATTGTCCTTTCAAAGTCTGTAAATAATTGTGTTGGGATTTTGATGGGGGTTGCATTAAATTTGTAGATGATTTTTGGCAGTATGTTCATTTTTACTATGTCAATTCTACAATCCATGAGCATTGGAGGTATTTTCATTTTCTGATATCTTCTTCAATTTTTTTTCATCAGAGACTTGAAGTTCTTGTCATACAGGTCCTTCACTTGCTTAGAGTTACTTCAAGAAATTTTAAATTATTTGAGGCTATTGTGAAGGGTATTGGTTCCCTGATTTCTTTCTCAATTCATTTGTCATTTGTCTATACTGATTTTTTGAGCTAATATTGTATCCAGACACTTTGCTGAGGGTGTTTATCAGCTGGTGAAATTTTTAGGGTCACTTATATATACTATCATATGATCTGCAAATAATGATACTATCTATGTCTTATTCCTTTCTAATTTGTATCCCCTGTTCTCCTTAAGTTGTCTTATTGCTCTAGCTTAAACTTGAAGTACCATATTAAGTAGGTATGGAGAGAATGGACAACCCTGTCTTATTTCAGATTTAATGTGTTGCTTTGAATTTCTCTCCATTTAATTTGATGTTGTCTATAAACTTGCTATATATTGCCTTTATTATATTTAAATATGTCCCTTGTATCCCTGTTCTCTCCAGGATTTTTATCAGGAAGGGGTGTTGGATTTTGTCAAAGACTTTTTTGGGGGAGCATCTAATGAGATGATCATGTGGTTTTTTTTTTCAGTTTGTTTACATGGTAGATTACATTGACTGATTTTTGTATGTTGAAAAACACCTGCATCTGTGGGATAAAGCCTACTTGATCATGGTGGATTTATTTATTTTGATGTGCTCTTGGATTTGGTTTGCAAGTATTTTGCATCTATTTTCTCAAAGGAAATTGGTCTGTGATTCTTTTTTTT
>CAJQZJ010000406.1:1069244-1094838 GCA_907164525.1 Lophiomys imhausi
TGCTTCAGAGTGAAGTGTCCCTAGGTTAACAGTTGTGACCCAGGCTGTTGTGATCTTGGATTCTTGTCCATGCCAATATAATACCATGTGCTTCCATTGACATCTACAGACACCAGCTTCCATGTCAGAACATCAGGAAATCAAGAACACATTTGCATAGCCAAGGTCTTATAATATTGAGGATCAGACCCTGAAGAAGGGAAACTGGATATTTGGTAGCATCTGTTCCTGCTCCATCCCCACCCTTGCACCCTTGACCCCATTGACCCCTCCTCCCTAGAAAGCAAGTTTCTACTCTCTCAAAACTCCTACTTTCAGGAATTTATCTCTCCTTTTTACCCAAATCAATAAAATTTGCCCTTTATTGAAATGCAGCACTATCCTCCCCATTATATTCCCCTTCTATATTTTCTGTTTGTTCTTATTTCCACTTTGTGTCCTCATTTAAAACAACTGTGGAGAGGCAAGGTGCCTTAGGATATGAGAGAGAAAGCCTGACCTAAACACCTAGTGGCCATGTGATCTCTGACTACTCACTTTCACAACTGCAATTTTTCAGTGGAAGTGTAGGGATAACCAATTTATGCATGGATTCTTTGATAATAAGCAAATAATACGTGTGGGTTGTTTTTCAAAATCTCTGATTACTGGTTTGAAGGTTAAATATTAGAAAGTCCCATTTTATCTCTAATTTGGACTGTGATTTTCATTTACTTGAACATGTAAGCTCTTCAAATACCTTCTAATTGATGGTTTTCTAATTTTCAGCCTCTTCCATCTACCCTTTTCACCTTCTATCAGTTTCCCTAATACTGAAATTCAGAAATGGGAAGTTAAGTCCCTAGTGGTACCAACATGACAGCAAGCTAGCATTAGAACCTAGGAAGGACCACTTGGTGGCACTGAAATGATGATTCTAAAGGATTCAAGGTTCGATCATGTAGGCAAACAAAACTACCAGTGGAGATAAGATATACCATAAACCAGTCTCAAATACTTCTTTTGTAATGAGTATGAGCCCAGCCTCTAAAGCCTCATTTCCTTAAGGACATCTGATGGCAAACATATTTAGACTCAGCTGTGGATGTTCTGGAAAAGGATGAAAAGAAATGAATTTTCTGAGAAAGAAATGCAGTTCTGTAATTGTGTTCTGAATCTGCTTTCTACCCTGAGATTCCTTACCCATCAGGGAAATAGATTCTTATACTTTGAACAGCTGGCTGTGTGATGGTAAATTTATATAAAGCTGGAGCTCTGTGGAGACCTCAGGGATAAAATTACATCCCCAAGGCTGTAGTTTTATCAATTTTTATCTCTTGTCTGATAGTTATGGATGCAACTAGCCATGAAAACTAAAACGACTTCTGCTTGGAGGTGCTTCTGGCATTTTCTTATAAAACAATTTTCTTTCTAAATAAAATAATGGCAATAGCACACTGACCAACACAAAGTTACAATCTATTCACTACTCACCAGTCATTTATTATAATTTTAATGTTGAATGTTCTTCCATGTCTCATGTGCAGACGATTTTATACACAGCTGGTAGCACTTCTGGGGGATGGCAGAAACTTCAACAGGTGGGCCTAGTTGAGAGATGAAATCACTGGGGTTTACCTTTGATGGGGCCTATTTTGTCTCTGGTATTTCCTTTCTATCTTTGCTTTCAGGTACTGTGAAGTTAATAGCCTTTTCTGTCACGATTCTTACTTTTGTGATATTCTGCCCCCCCCCAACTGACAGTGGACTGAAATTCCAGAATACATGAGCCAAAATAAATCTATCCTCCTATCTCAGTTACTGATCTGTTGCTATAAAGAGACACTATGACAAAGGCTACTACTCTTTTAAAAGAAAGTATTTAGTTGGGGGCTTACTCATACTTTTAGAGGATTAGTCCATCATCATTATGGCAGGAAGCAAACAGGAATGGTGCTGAAGCAGTAGCTGAGAGCTTTACATCAAGAGCTACATGCAGAGAGAGAGAGAAAGAGGAGAAAGAGAGAAAGGCAGAGACTGGCATGGACTTTGAAAACCTCATAGCCCACCTTCAGGGACACACCTTCTCCAAAAAGGCCATGGTACTTTTGGAGACATGTAGTAGTATACACCTAACCTAACAAGGCCACACCTAATAATCCTTCCCCAGAAGTTCCACTAACACCAGGGACCAAGTACTATGAAAGCCATTCTCATTAAGACCCCCACACCTCCCATATGCTGATTATCTCAAGTACTTTGTAACAGTGGAAAACTGACTAACACCCCATTCAACCATACACTAAACAGCATACACTAAAGCTCTCTTAACATCATGACTTACCTTGCTACATCTTCATTTTGTCCAACTCATCAGAATTATTTTTAAGGTCATTAGAGTCACTCTCTGTTTTTACAGTCACATGTAGAGACTTGTATTCTTCCACGGTAATTCAGTTATACACATTTTTAAATCAGCTAGGAACTTCCCTTCATATGCCCTAGTAGTTTGGTGACTGGATTATCAATTAGGAATATAACAGTAAAGAGTTAATCTGGTCATGTTTGCTTTTTGAATATTTTTAATTATGTGTATTTTCCAGGCAGGTATGTACATATGTGTTTTTGTGCAGGGGGTGCCTATGCAGGCCAGAGGTATTGAATCCCTCATGTAACTAGAGTAATAGGCTGTCGTCAGCTGCCTGATGTGAATCTGGAAAACAAAGTAGGGTGTTCTGCAGGAGCACTGAGTCATCGCAGCTGCAAGATTTAATAATTTTATCAGTGAACAATTGCAAGTTATTTTTCAACATGGTATTTTTTTATTGATTTTTTGGGAATTTCACATCATGCACCCCAATCACACTCACTTCCCAGTCCTTCCAGATCTGCTCCCCACCCTTGTGACTCCCCCACTAAATAACTGTTATTTTTAAAGTCCAATTCATCTTTTTAAAAGTCCAATTGGACTTTTTTTTTAAGTCCAATATTTATATTCTCAGTGGAGCATAGTCAAACTCTCCGTAGCCTGGCCCTTAAACAGAACTGAGTCCTTCCCCTCTTGCACCCCCTCCAGAAGCCATCAATAGTGGATAGCCACACTTCAGCATCCTTTTTTAGTGTTTTCTTCCATGGCTTCCTGTGTAGGCTGTTATGGGATGGGGGTTGAGGGGGTAGTGGTTGTCACAGAAGTCTCCCATGTCCCTCTTTCTCAACTGTGCATATGCAGTCATGGATATCACTGCCAAAGTACATTCCTTGCTCTTCACAGTCAGTGGGAGCATGGATCATGGGCTTTTACATGGTTTCTGGCCATAGCACATACCACAAACATGGCCCCTGGGTGCAGTAAGACCACAGACCCAGACAAGTCTCTAGGAGACATCCTGGATCACAGACATGGCCTCAGGTGGCTGCACAGGCCACTCACATTGATATGTCTCCCCCTTCCTGCCCCCCTCCCCCCACCCCCAGAGGCAGCACCGCTCTGGGACATCAACATGAGTTCAGGCTGCAACACAGAACACTCACATCCATATGGTCTTTGGTGGTAACAATGGCCACGGACATCAACACAGACACATGGTGCAGTAGGATCTCAGACTCAGACATGTGCACGTTATTTTCAAGCGAATTTAATAGTCTGGCATTCTTAAAGATCAGTAGAGATATTTTCAGATAAAATATTATTATGCAACATTTCAATAAAAAAATTTAAGTTCCTTTTTCTCTAACCTAGATAGCCTGCTTAGAGGTGCAGTGGTAATTTTGGCATGTAAACAGTTGACACAATAACAATACTGACACTTGAGTATGCTCATCTCTTGCTAAATTTGATGTCAAGTTTTTATAATCTTGTTATAAATATTGCATATAGAAAAATATATAATGGACAGTACAAAGATCAAATGAAAACGAATAAACTCATCCATAATTCTGCATTTTCTCTTCAGGATGATAACTATGAATATACTATGCTGAATCAAGCAGAGTTTTTTACATAGTCAAGTATGAGCACAGGTCAATTGGACATTCAGTCAGTAAATTATATGTGCCATGCGTGAGAAAGTGTTAAAAGTATGTTTTCATGGTTAGTCTTCATTGTTAAATATATTGGCTGAAGAAACACTTAGGACATGAATAAAATACCCCTCTGGGAGTGCTGTAAGAGTGTTTCCAAAAAAAATATTAGATCATAAGGCTATGGTCTAATTGACAGATTAATCCTCTGATGGATTCATAATATGATGGCATTATTGGGAGGTAATGAAAAGTAGGAGGCAGGGCATAGTTAGAAGTAGGTCACTGAAGACATATTCTGGAAGTTTATTTTCTGTCCATGGCCCCCTCTCTCCTCTTCCTTCTCTTCTCTTCTTCTTTTTTCTTTTTTTCTCTTTTCCCTCCTTCACTTTATCCTCTAGCCCTCTCTCTCTTTCTTCCTTTAACATTGCCAAGCATCTTTTTTTTTCCATGCTCTGTTGCCATGTTCTATCTCACATTCAGAATCACATAATAAAGGAGTCAACCAGCCATTGTTTGAAGCTTCTGGATCTCTGGCCCCAAATGAGTCTTCCTTTAAGTTGATTATTTTACATATTTTGTGTAATTCTGGAAACATGAGGTAGGATCTAGTTGGGGGAAATGTCCTTGAGGGGATATCTTACCCTGGTCCCTTCCTGTATTCCCCTCTTCTCTGCTTCCTAGCTCACAAGGATGTGAATGAAGGCTCTGTTCTGCCACAGCATCCACATTATGTTGGACTGACATTCCTGAAATCATGAGCCAAAGAAAGAATCTCTCCCTTAGTGTTTTCCATCAGGCATTTTGTCACAGCAATGAGAAAAGTAACCAAATACAGAGACTGTTCTCAAAAAGCATACAACTACAGTTGAAGCAAGGGGTTTTTCTTGCCAAGAGATAGGCTTGCCAGTAATTCAATCATCTCACACTGGAGATTCTTCGATGCTCATCTTCTATTTGGAGTAGAATAGGGGGTGCTGTCAGGCACTGACATGTCTCAATATCAAAAAATCTTAAGTTAAGAAAACATCTTTGAATGCCATATTCTGCAGATCTCTTGAGGTTTTAGAAGACGCCCTATCTATCTCTTATATTTACATAAGCAAATGTTGCTTGTCTCTTAGCAACTTGATTTCTGAGTAGCTTAGAAAATAACTGTGATAGACTGTCATAGTAACTAACAAAATGACAAGCTTGCATGACTATTAGTTTGTGTTTCTTAATTATCCTAAACAGTTTATGACGGTTGGTAGCCAAAGGCCAAAACTTAACATTTCATTTTTTTTTTTTTTTTTTAGTTTAAGGTATTTATTTTTCCCCCCAACAGCTCTCCCTTTCAGTCCAAATAATGGTTCTTTTTCTTATAACTATAAATACAATACAAAACAACAGAAATAAATAGGCCACGATTATAAGAGTTATATGGCTTAGCATACATTCCCAATGTCCAGTCCATATGTATTTGGCACCTGACTTTAACATTCTACTATCTAACCATCTCCATGAGTTTAAAGTTCTATATCTAACTCAGCTTTCATACTAACTTGCACATTTCATTTTTAAGCATTACTAGGTACAATGCCTTTAAGAAGCATTACCCTTAATTTTGTATCAATATACAAAGATCAATACCAATGTGGCCAAATATAATCTTAATTTTGTATCAATACACAAATTTCAATACCTATGTATCCCAATAAAATCTTAATTTTGCATCAATATACAAGGGTCAATACCATTGTGGCCAAATATAATCTTAATTTTAACCCCCTGCTTCAACTGTAGACAGAATGCTGTCCAAAAAGGACAAAACTTGGAAACAGGTAAGTTGACAGCCTAGCTCTGCCAAGACAGGGTAAGTAAGTCCTTCATAATTCCTGCTCTATAATCAATGTGTGTCAGAGGAACAGGGCCAAACAGCTGAAGATTGATGCTGTAATGTATGGAGAGAAATGGGAACTGTCCAGGCAGCCACTGATATGTCATTTCTTAGTTTTGGAAGCTGCGGGCCCTGCACTTCCTATATAATCATATACATTTATCCCTCTCAGGTCTCTGAGGTGGTTGAAGGATAGATAGCTAGAGTTTCATAGTTAAATTTTGAGTTATTTAGGAATCAAGAGGGTGTTCTGGATCTAAGAAGATGTTTTTAAAATTGTGAGACAAGTTAGTATGAAGACTGAGTTAGATATAGAACTTTAAACTCATGGAGATGGTTAGATAGTAGAATGTTAAAGTCGGGTGCCAAATACATATGGACTGGACATTGGGAATGTATGCTAAGCCATATAACTCTCATAATTGTGGCCTATTTATTTCTGGTGTTTTGTATTATATTTATTGTTATAAGAGAAAGAACCATTTGTTGGACTGAAAGGGGGAGCTGTTGGGGGGGGAGATATACCTTAAACTAAAAAAAGAAGGGAACAGGATGGGGGGGTTGAGGGAGAAGAGGGCGGAAGGGTGGGACTGGAGGGGGGGAGTAGGGAGGGGACTGTGATTGAGATGTAACTTGGAGAAATAAAAAATAAATTATAAAAAAGCATACAACTAATGGGAATAAGCAACTGCAAGTGCTCAGTTATAGACAAAACATCTATATCATACACACACTCACACACACAAACACTCACTCACACATGCGCATACACACACAAGCACACACACATACTGCTCAGAGAACATTGCAGAAGAGGAGTTGGACATGGCATGACTGTTACACACATGAACTTTTGACAGCTGTGGTTACCTGAACAATACCTGCACAAAATTAACCCAATTAAAAGTTCCAGCATGGGGCTGGAAAGATGGCTCAGCATTTAAGGGCACTGGCTGCTCTTCCAAAGGACCCGGGTTCAAATCCCAACAACCACACGGCAGTTCACAGGTATTTAGTTGCCGGGCGTGGTGGCGTATACCTTTAATCTCAGCACTTGGGAGGCAGAGGCAGGTGGATCTCTGTGAGTTCAAGGTCAGCCTGCTCTACAAAGTGAGTCTAGAACAGCCAAGGATAGAGAAACCCTGTCTTGAAAAACCAAATAAAATAAAAAGTTCCAGCACTGATGTTGAGGGGCTCCCAAGACCCCATTATTACTTGAGAAGCCATTGACAGTTAGTAGCTTCTGGGAGAAGACTAGTCACTCATTATTCCTTGGTAGTGTTGCCACTGGTAGGTTTTTCCATTACTCAGTGGATTTCCCTGTACACATTTGTATATGGGCAGCATTAAGGGAACTCAGTTGGTTATTTTTTTAAAAGAGAGAGAACATGAAACTGGAAGAGAGATGTATTGTGAGAGTCAAAAGGAGTTGAAAGGAAAGAATGGGGGTATATGTGATCAAGACATATTTTGTATATACAAAATTCTTATATATAATTATATATTGGATATTATATATAATATATTGAGAGAATTTATTACATATTATATATATATATAATATATGTGTGTGTGAATTTTAAAACCAGTCAAGGTTATGCCTAAATTTTAAAGTAAGTATAATTCAACATGCTTTAAAGTATGGTATGGAGATAAAATAAGAAGATATAGGTATCTAAATAAAATAATATAAATAAATAAAATTAAATGTACAAATAGTATGAAATCTTGTAAATGTTTAAGCTTCTAAAGTTTCACACTTAACAACATTCCTGCACATGGGTAATCCTGTAACAAAACTCGGCTAGTGATCCAGAATGGGTTACAGATGGTGAGATTAGAAGTTTATTTTCAGTAATGAAAATCCACACTTCCTGTGGAGCCATGATAGCTGTATTAGGAAAAGTTAATGGGTTAATGTATTTATAGTGAAGTAAATTGAGCTAGAGGTAAAGGATTAGATGTGAAATGAACTGACAAACAGACCAAAAGGAACTAGAAAGCTTCTAAAAGAAAATACTAGAATATATTTTTATAAGCTCATAATAGGGAAAGTGTTTGTAACCACAATAAGATCTCCAAGAAAAATATTTTAATAAGGGTGGATTTTGTTCAATAAAGATGAAGTGTTCCCACATGACCAAAAATGATAACTGAAGAATATTTACAAAATTATAGCTAACAAATTCTTGTCAAGTTATAAAGATAAAAATATGCATCTCAGGGTACTGAACAATGCAGTTAAAAGAGCATTAGTTGTAAGCTGAGAGTGGTGGCACACACCTATTACCAGGCCAGCTTGGTCAACAGAACAATTTTGAAGGACAGCCAGGGCTACACAGAAAAACCTTGTCCTGGAAGAAAAAAAGAGCACTTGTTACTCTTGCAGAGGATTTGGGTTCAATCCTACATTAGGTGACTCAAAAAGTGCCTGTAACTCTAATTCCAGTGAATATGATGCCCTTTTCTGTCTTCCTTGGGTACCAAACACAAATGTAGGAAATATCATACATGCAAACCAAACATTCAAACACATAAAATAAAATAAAAACATATTTAAAAGATGAGTATCTCTCTAGAAAAGCAGAGTATGTGAACAGTTTGCAAGAGAAAAAAAAGATCTAATGGCCAACTTTTGAAATTATAGTTAATCTTACTAAAACTTAACAAATTTCAGACAAAAACAAAAAAGACAAAATTCAAATATAAAAATTTTCCTCAGTGGAGGTTAAAGAGTGTTTTTGAACCATGCATCTTCACATACTTTGGGGAGAAATGTGAATTCATCTAGCCTTTTATAGGTAACATTGACAATATGTGTTATGTGAAGTCATATTTAGTATAAAACAGAGGCATGTAGCTGTTTGCACATCCACTGCTAATGTAGTAGTTCAAATTGAGAGTACTCCAAATGTATACCAGCCCACTTTCATCCATGTGCCTTTTGCAGCACAATCACTTGAGGGAGTCCCAAATTGTACCACCAACTCCATTCACCCCCAAATGTATAACAATAAGGACTTCAATGAACAAGGTGTGTTACTATAGGTTTATTTTCAAAGTTTCTCAGCATTGATACTCCTAACATTTGGACCATCAGTCATTCGTGGTTGCTAGTGTGTCCCAGCACATTGTGAGATTCTTGGCACCTACTCAATATCATCTTCTGAGGTGTGAGGTCAGAAATTTCTACAGACATTGCCATCCTCTGATGAATAGACAAGTTTTCCTTCTATCCTCAGTTGTGAATCTCTGATTTAAGTGAATATGATGTGAACTTTAATAAGAATTGATGTTGAAAGACAAGCATGTCATGTTGTAAAATTAAATAAAGGATGAATATTATGTACTGTACATAATCTGATTTCCATAAATAAAATGACTTTGAATAATTATCTGTGTATAATTGCTAATATGCCCCTAGGAAAACATTACTGCTAAGAATTCTGGCTGGGCGTGGTGGCACACGCCTTTAATCCCAGCACTCGGGAGGCGGAGGCAGATGGATCTCTGTGAGTTTGAGGCCAGCCTGGTCTACAAAGTGAGTCCAGGACAGCCAGGGCTGTTACACAGAGAAACCCTGTCTCAAAAAACCAAAAAAAAAAAAAAGAATTCTGATAAATTAGTAGTCAGAAATGGGTGTGTTATCCTGACATATATTTAATATGAATTGTGTTTAGTACCAGCAAGTTGTGTGCCCTCTCTGATTCTCATATTCTGTCATCTCTGCACTAATGGTCACAGACTCATAGGAAAGATATCCAAAATATGACAGAGAATCATCATGTGAAAATATTCCATTTCTCAAAAATATATACCTGGCTATGATTCCATTATATAAAACATTTTCCAAAAAGAGTTAATGACTTCTAAAAGACTTTGGATAAAATTCTTATTTTAGAACCCAGCAGGTATCTGTTTTGGTGGTACATTGGCAAGCACAGCTGCCTTCCAGAACCCATCAGTTGATATATAGTTCACCTTTCATCCCTGAGATTTCCTTAATACAATAGGCTTCCTTTCTGCTATATTTACTTGGTATTTCCTTTGTACTGCAATTCATTTATTTTTATAATAGCCTTACAAAAACAATGGAAAATGACCTTCAAACTTTGGAGAGAAAAGCCATTTAAAACATGAAGGTCTCCAGTGTTTTTGTGTCTAGTGCTGGTATCTTACCTTACAGACAATAAAGAAAAATAATTTTCCAGCTTTCTGTTGTTTAAAAATAGACAATGGTGATTAGAGGTCTTGAAATTTAAAATGTCCAGAGCACAGAAAATGATGGAAGATGGGTAGCAACTATGACTTGTCTTTGTTTATATGTCTTTAAACGGAAACAGAGAGGGTGACAACATTCCCTGTGTAATTCTCTGGGTCTTCAATGTCAAATAAAAGAATTTATTTGATTGAGAGATTTCTTTAACAGGAGCCCCATTTGTGATAGTAAAAAAAAAATGCAATGAATGGTTATGCTTCATTTGTTTTCATTATCTACAAAACAGCACGTCTCTGAGATCAAACAGATTTTGTTCTTTTATTCTTAATGCGGCTTTGCCAAGTGTCTCCGAGGAGAGAAGAAAGAAATCTCTTTTTCTCACAGGCCAGAGATCCTGTAAGAAAAAATAAGGTAAAGAGCAAATGGAATTCAGGAATTTTACACCAAGTAGATAATAAGGTCATATATGAAGGAGAAATTGTTCAACAGATGTCACACAAAAATTCTAGAAATATTGGCTATAGGAAAATGACTAGTGGGGATGATGAAAACTAGATTATTGGAAAGAAGATTAGATGAAAACTGTAATTATATGCAAAGAGAGCTTTAGTTCTATTGAATTACATACTCTTTTGTATCAGCAATTAGGGATTAATTTTAGTTTCCTTCTTCAGTGGGTTCTGGTATGATATAACAGCAACTCTAATTCAAGCTGAGTTATAAAATAAAACCACAAAGTAGATTTTTAATGAGTAGCTTACATGGAACATGTCTGAAAAAAAAAACTCCTAGATATTAAAAGATTCCAAATATTTACCTGTAATGTAGCCTCTCTCATCTTCCTAACTCCTCAACACCTCCACTTAGACGTCCTATAGGACTTCACACTTGCATAAAACTGGTCCCTTGATTCTTCTAGCACGACTGTTCACATCTTCGTAAATGGTTCCATCTACCAATTGGAACTTGAAATAACCTTGACCTCACTCCTCTCATGCTCCCACACACTTAATCAGCCACATTCTATCAACTCTGATTTCAAAAGACATTTGAGTCCATCCCATCTTCGCTATTCTTCACTACAACTACCAAAATTTTCACTTCAACTTAAATAATGTGTTTCTAATCTTTGGATCTATTTTTGTTTCTGAGAGTTTTTTTTTTATCTCAAGTGAAGAAAAAAATGTATGTAACTTCCCTTTTCAAACTTTTAGGTGACTTCATGTCACAGAAAATGAAATATCAAGTTTATAGTAGTTCACAAGACTAATTGATTTGGTTGTGGCTATTCCCCCTGATGTCTTTCACTTATGTCCTTTAGTCACACCGCCACCTAGCTGTGTCTCTAACTTAGAGGTTCTCAACCTGTGGGTAGCGACCCCTTTAGGGGTCAAAGAACCTTTTCATAGGGGACACCTAAGACCATCGGAAAACACACATTTACATCATGGTTCATGACAGTAGCAAAATTACAGTTGTGAAGTAGCAATGAAAATAACTTTATGGTTGTGGCGCATCACAACATAAGGAATTGTATTAAAGGGTCACAGCATTAGAAAGGTTGAGAACCATTTCTCTAACTTGCCTATCCTATTTCTGCTTCAATACATTTCTACTGGCTCGACCTGCAGTAACCCAGAAGGCTCACACTCTCATTTCCTTTAAATCTCTGTACAGTGTCATGTTTCCAGAGCATGAGTTACCAGCTACTATCACCAGTTTTTAACCTTCCTTGTTTTATTTTTTTGTCACATTATCTAACATACTTGTCATTATTTTATATGTGGTGGTTTGAATAGGAATGGCCCCCATAGTGTTTGAATGTTTGGTGCACAGGGAGTGGCACTCATAGGAAGTGTGGCCTTGTTGGAGGAAGTGTCACTTTGAGGCTCTGAGATCTCAGAAGCTCAAGTCTCTATCTTCCTGCTACCCGCAGATCAAGATGTAGAACTCTCAGCTCCTTCTCCAGTACCACCTTGTCTGCCTGCATGCTACCAAGCTCCCTGCCATGACAATAATGGACTAAACCTCTGAAACTGTAAGCCAGCCCCAATTAAATGTTTTCCTTTATAAGAGTTCCATGGTCATGATGTTTCTCCACAGCAATAAAACCTTAATTAAGACAATATCTATCTGTTTATTACTCTTACTTTCAGTCATTTTCTAGATTTTATGTTAATATTCTGCCTGGATGATTTGTCCTTTATTGTCCCTATTTTTGTATTGGGTTCTCCTCCCACCTCTCTCCACCTTCCTTTCTGTTCCTATTAGATCTATTATATTGGACATATATATTTATTATTTCATTTCTTCTTATTGAATTGCTCCCATTATATAATAACTTCCCTTGCCTCTATTGCAGATTTTAATCTAAAGTGTTCGTATCTGATATAAATATGATTGCTTTTGCTTTCTTCTGGATTCCATTTACATAAGATATTTTATTCTATCCCTTTCATTCCAATGTATATGTTTCCTTCAAAGTGAAGTTAGTTTCTCCTAAGCAGAAAAGAGTTAAATCTTTTTTTATCCATTCAGACGCTGTGCTTTTTATTTTTTATTATTTTTAAAAATATGGTATTTTGATTAATTTAATTTGAAAAAAATTATATCACTTTCTCCCTCCCTTCAAAAGTTCCCCCCTTCCATAACAGCATGTCCATTAATACTGCCATTGTTCTAGTCTTGTTCATGAAGCCTCTTCTAGAAGGTACTATTCACACCAGACTTTCTGTGTTCTAGTTCTTATAATCTTCTCTTTCCATCTTCTGTGAAGACACCACACACTTAGAGCACATGACTCAGATGGTTCAAGTTGGATCTGACCTGAAATCCTCTTTCTTAAAGTCAAACTTCCATGATTCCAGAAAATACTAAGCTGCCAAGGGAGGGAAGAAATTACACAGCTCTCCTCAGCTGTAACACTTATGAAACATGAAAATTATCAGCATTGTAAGAGGTGCTCAAACCATCTAAGTCTTGTGTCCTAAGTGTGTAGTGTCGTCAGCAATAGGGACCCATCCTAAATCATTCAGAGTCAAATATATGACCCATATATACCACAACTTGGCACGTGCCCAAAGGACTTGGCATCCTACTTCAGAGAGAGTTGCTCAGTAATGTTACATCCATTCACTCTATTGACAATAGCCAGGAAGTAGAAATAACCTAAATATCCTCCAACAGATGAAGGGATAGACAAAATGTAAAATATGTGTACAATGGAGTACTATATAGCTGTAAAGAAAATGAAATTTGAAGGTAAATGGATGAACCTTGAAAAGCTATATTGAAGGAGGTAACCTAAATTCAGAAAGTCAAACATTGCATATTCTTTCTCATCTACAGTCCTGACTTCCAAATCTTCAGATGTGAGTGTACAATGGAATAACCATAGAAACCAGGAGAGTATAAATGCAAATGGAAGGGGGGAAATAGCAGAATACAGGGAATATTAAAGTAGAAAATAAAATAATTAGTAGGGGGCTCCTACTGAGAATATTATATTTTATATAAAATATTAAATATATTTATATTGTATATGGTATATAAAAAGAAGCTTGTATTATATATCTTATATATAATTAGATTTATTATTATAGTATATTGAATTGTATGTTATTAAATATAAGAACTATGCTATTATATATGTTATATATAATCATGTTATAATATAATTAGGTTATATGTATGATATGTAATAATAATTATATGATATGCATTATTATATATCACATCTAAAATTATATTATATAGTATATAATATGTACTTATATTGTATGTGATATATAAAGTATATTTAATTCATAATGTATTTACAGTATATATAATATAAATACGTATTTATGAATTATATATATTAAAGGAAGTTTAGCCACAAGAACCATAGACTAACCATATCCCCAGTACCAGGCATGAGAAATCTCTTGAATTGTTGGTCAGGGTAGTCAAAGGGCCTCCTAAAATAATATAGATTATTTATGTAGCCCTTAGTTGCCTATCAAAGTTTGAGGATGGGTCCCTGTGCCTTTTAATCAGAGAATGTAATCTATTTACATTTAAGCAAGTTGCTAGGGTTGGAAAGATTGCTTAGCAGTGAAAAGCATGTACTACTCTTTCAGAGGACATAAGTTTGGTTCCCACCACCCATAGTGAGTGGCTCAAAGCCATCTATAACTATAATTCCTGGGGCTCTGATGTCTTCTGGCCTCCACAGGCACTGCACCCATGTGCACAAACCCACATTCACACACACACACATACAGACAGATAGACACACACACACACACAGAGAGAGAGAGAGAGAGAGAGAGAGAGAGAGAGAGAGAGAGATGTGGTAGGTAGATAAAAGATAGATAGATAGATAGATAGATAGATAGATAGATAGATAGATAGATAGATAAGGTTGTTACTAATAGGTTAGGTCTTACTATCATTCTCTAGTTTTCTCATCTTATTGTCATTCCTTTATTTCTTCATCTCTTTTATCTGTCCTTGTGGTTAAGTAATTTCTTCTAGTACTGTGTTTTCATTCCTTGTTTTTTATTCTTTTATGTTTTCATTTTGGCAAGTTTTTATTGATGGAAAGTCATGCTGATTCCATATTTTTGGTAGTGAAAAATATTGCAATTAGCAGGGATGTACAGTTCTCTCTTTGAGATCCTGCTTTTATTGTGTTGGAATCTATACTCAGAAGTTGGGTTACAGTTATTTTTAATTTCTAAGGAAATTTTTTTTCTTGATAAAATTTTCTTTTGGACTGTATGCTCTTTTTAGAGTGTAAAAGTGAAGGTCCTGTTTATTTCATATATACTCACCTCAGTTCTGACTGCCGTCGTGTATTGATCTGTTGTTTTATTTTGAGCCCTTCTTCCACAACTTAGTGATTCTTGGCTTTTCATCCCTGTTTATAAATGATGATGGGGATTGATGGATGCTGGTATCTAGTGAAGTATTCCTCAGTGGTAGAGAATTGTTCTTCTACATCTCTTTTCACTTCCTACTCCCTCTGATAACCTGCATATGGATAAGAAAACAGGATATTTGATTTGGTCTTGATTCTACCCTGGGTGTGGCATGTTAAGAGTAAATGTAAAGCCACCTCCACGAATAATATGCAACTGTAAGACAGGACAGAGTCTGGAGACGCCTTTCAACTACAGAGGAAGATATTTCCCTCAGAGTTTAGGTCTTAAAGAATTTTCTGTTGTTGTTGTCCTTGTTCAGCTCATATTCAGGTAGTGCTGTTGGTAAGACTTGTGTGTGTGTGTGTGTGTGTGTGTGTGTGTGTGTGTGTGTAACAACAATTAAAAAAAAAAAGAGACCATAAATTTGAAGGAGAGCAAGTGGGGAGGGTTTGTAGGAAGGAAAGGAAAGTCAGAAATGATGTAAGTTTAATCTCAAAAATAAAAGCAATAAGAAATGTCTAATGCCACCAGTGGAAACATCTGTTTTCTTTTCCACATGTGCTGAGTCTACAAGCAGTTATCTAGCTCTTCTTTCTCTCTGCCACTAGTGACCAAACTAGGCATCTCCAACAGATTTTCACAGTTGTAAACACTCTGTAACCAACCAGTTACTATATCAGAAGCCCAACCATCTTCTCCCAGTCTCAGTCCATCTGTAGCATTTTACACTTCCTTCTGCCAATTCCACATTTATACTTTCAGATATCACTCAAACTCATTGATTTGATGTTGGCACCTAAGGCTTTTTCCAGAGAACTCATGTGTTTATTGTAACTATGATTTATTTTATTTTATTTATTCAAGTTACATCTCGATCTAAGCCTCCTTCCTCCTACTTACACAGAATCACCCACCCACCTTCTTCCCTATATCCCTCCTCTCTCCCTCCTTTCCTCCTTGGATAAGGGGAGTCCCCCAATATCAATCATCCTCTTGCACTGGGGCCTGACGTTGCAGCTCAGCTAGGGTAAGGTGCTCCACTAACAGGCAACAGAGTCCATGACTGAGACTGACCCCCACTTGCTAAGGGATCTGCATGAAGATCAAGTTGCTTATCATCTATGTATGTTTAGGGGGCCTAGGTCCAGTCTATATTTGCTTCTTTTTGTTAGAATTTCAGTCTCTGTAAGCCTCTAGGGGCCTAGGTTGGTTTGTTCTGTTGATCTCCATGTGTTGTTCTTATCCTCTCAGGGTCTCTCGATTTCTCCTCCCTCTCTTATACATGATTTCCAGAGCTCCACCTAATGTTTGGCTGTGTGTCTCAGCATTATTTTTACAGCTTTTTAACAAACTAATGGACATGTTGGTGCAAAAAAAGAGTTATGTTTGCTATCACAACCCAGAAATTACAAATTGGTATTTTGATGACTGCCCTCATTCATAGAATAAAATAAATTATTCTTTTCTATTCCTTGTAAACCTAGAGAACTAAGACAAAAATGTCTCATAAACATTTAAATATTGTTAATATCTCTCCTCCTTGTTCATATATCTTCTAATCTTTTTGTCTTATATAAAAAGTTCAGAATTTTCTATATCATTTCAATTTCTCTAACTAATTGTTAGGAGTAGTAACCTCTTTAACTAATAAACATCTTGTACAAATCTAATCATATCTTCATTAATCTATAGAAAAGCATAAAATTTAATCTCCTCAGTGTGTTAAACTTATAGTATTGATGAGGAATTGTCCTGGAAGTAAATAGCATACTTCCCTAAGACTTTATTACATGTGAAGAGTTTTATATAATGTTCTAAACCATTGGGGTTAATGGTATTTCCTTACATACCCTTTAACAAAAACACAAAGCTCATTTTCATAAAGATATGTAATGGAAAACTTAGTGGATTTATTCTATCACTTTATTCATTTATTCTAATATTTTGAATTAGATAGTACTATTAATGGACTTATTACACACATTTCAAGAAGTCCCAGAATTGTTTAGAACTTTATCATTAAAACTGATTGAGGAGGCAAAGAGGAAAACAATTCATAGTTAGGTAAATATCCTCAAATTTAAGACTAATGGTAGAAAAAATAAGTGAAACCCAAAAGGGAAAGGGATTTCTCAAATATATTAGTAATTAAAAATTTGATCATATATATATACATATATACACACACATATTATTTAAAGAAAGGAAAAACATTAAACAAATGACTACATTAGAATGTTGCATATGATAAATAGAAAAGAGAAAGAAGTAAAAACATGCTGCCAAGGGACAGAGAAAAAGAGACATTCACCTAACTTGTATAGAAAAGAGTTAAAATGCATTCCAAAGATGGTAACATATGAATCTGGCCCTTCAATTTTGGCTTAATATTAACTTGGAACATTAAATGGGAAGGATAACAAGGTAAGGAAAATACTGCTGCGTGGAACACCATGTCTGAAGAGGTTATATGCCCACAGCTGTATTACAATAGCTTGAATGAAATTAAGGACAGTGAGGATCAACAGAAGGCAAACCAGAGAGCTATTCCAGATATACTAATGTACAATGTTGGGGAAATTCATGGCATTTACCAAATTTATCACATGAGTAATAATATGCATAGTAGAGTAGCATCTTTCTTTGCAGATAACATAGGAGCAATGGTGAATTTGTGTGCATGTGTGCACACAAGTACACGTGTGTGTGTGTGTGTGTGTGTGTGTGTGTGTGTGTGTGTGTGTGTCAGAGGAATGGTATTGGTGCCATCTTTGACATCCTATTTTGAGACAGTTAAAACAAAGCCAGGTATTCCAGGCACTGTATAAAAAACACAGAAAAATATCTAAACTAAAAATGTAGAGTTTTACTCCTGAAAGATATTTTCTTACTGTATCTATAAAACAAAATTGTTAGGATACATATAAATTCATGTTGAGAAAACATTCATTTTCTAAGTTCCCTTCTGGTATCATCACCTGTCATAAAAAATGCCGACCTTGTAACCAATTAAAGTTTTGTCCAGGATACTTCCCTAAACTTCGATCTCTAGGATTTTACTGAGGAGTTGGAAGAATTGATTTTCAGTAGGAAGGTTGGAGAAGACGAGGGCAAAGAAAGAGTCAATCAGATAACCAGATAACTTGTGCTTTTAAAATAAGTGATGTGGCCAGGCAGTGGTGGCACACACCTTCAATCCCAGAACTCAGGAGGCACAGGCAGATGGATCTTTGTGAGCTCAAGGCCAGTCTGGTCTGCAGAGTGAGTCCAGAACAGCCAGGTATATACACAGAAACTCTGTCTCAACAAACACACAAACAAAAGTGATAGGGATGACTATTTATTGCAATATTATTCATAATAGCTCAAAATTATAACAATTTAATGTCTTTCAAATGATCAATAGATAAATAGAATGAAGTGCATTAATACAATAGAATAATATTTATCAATAGAAAAGGGAGAAAATGTGGAAACATGCTACAACATAATGAAACTTAGAAAAATATGCTAAGTGTAAAATGTTGACCAAACTGGGTACCTATTATATGATTCTATTTATATCAAATGTCCTGAATAAGAAAATGTATAGCAATAATAAGATTAGCATTTTCCTAGTACTAGTAAAGTGGAGGGAATCTAAGGGAAATGAATTGCAAATGCTTAGGTGTATGACATTTTTTAAAGGAGTGATTAAATGCCCTAGCATTGTAGTAATGATTTTATAAGTCTGTGAAGGTGTTAAAGATCCGTGAATTCTTCATGTCAAATGGGCAAATTGCATGGTATATAAATTCCATTTCAATAAAGTTCTTATCCCATTTTACAAATGAATATTTCAGTAGCTATTTATTGAGTGTTTACCAAAAACCAAACATCCATATGATGGATTACTTAGAAAATCAAGTCACAGAGTAATCTATATCTTAGGAACATATTTTATAAGAATAAATATCAACTAAGTCCCTATAAATATATTTATGTTTGTGTGGGCATATGCAATTTATACATATTGTTTTTAAAAGACTAGTGATCAGAGGAGAAAATGGACCCTGAATGTTTAAAAATAATCTCTCAGCATTTTTATAGTCTTAAGATAAACAACTTTTAACTTTATATTTAAAAATATGAAATGTAAAGGATAGAAGACCACTGGATGCCCTTCCAGAGGACCCATATTTTATTCCAAGCACCCATATGGCAGCTCACAACCATTGTAATTCCATTTCCAGAGGATCTGACACCTTCTTCTGGCCTCCAAGGACTTCAGGAATGCAAGTAGTATGCAAACATACATGCAGGAAAAACATGTATACACAAAATAAAATGAAAATTGAAATTAAATATTTAAAAAAAAAGAGGGAGAAGGATGAGGAGATGTTCAGGCCTTGAGCCCCCTTACAAGCATAGCAGCTTAGTGTTTCTCTGGCCTCTGGACTGCAATGAAGCTCGTTCTTTCGCTCAACCTATTCCAACTAAATCCTGTATCTGTGATAGAAGACTTACCCATACTTAAATGGAAAAAGAAAGAGAAATGAGAATATTAAGCAATTATAATTTACATAGACATTTTAGATTTTTTTGTCAATTGTTCTTAAAGAAATAAATTTATATAAATACTAAGTACTTGTCATTGTAAGTAAGGGAGATATGAATTAACAGTAATATTACATTCATTTGCACATTAGCTACAATACCTGAGATTTACAACAAATTAGAACTTCTGGTATATTACAAATACATCTCAATTCACCCCTGAATCCAACACTTTTCTAAACAAAAGAGGAAACATATTAACATATGATTTGATTTAAAAACACATTACCCATTAAATGATAACACAATTGCTTTAACAAACTTATAAACTTATGTCATCTTAATGCATAATTTCATTATGCTGTTTCTGTTACTAGTGTTAGATTACAAAATATCCGCTATTCTTCAAAATCTGGGTTCATGTGTCTCAACTTTCCATGCACCAGGGAACACAGGCAAATTCCATGACAAACTTAAAACTTATTTTCAACAGTAAAAGTTAGGAATATAATGTTTAGAGTTCTTTAAGAATGACCACCAGTAAACAAAACATTCATACCTTTATTGTGTTTCCTTAAGATAGTTCTACAACATTCTCCAAAAATTAATTGGCATTAGTGTTTTAATAACATGTAAATTTTTGAGATTCAAATGCTTAAGACAAATTCACAGACTTTTGATACAATTTGTTATAATGTTTAAGTGGTATTTTTCACAATGACTATTTTTGTTGCCTGCAACAGGGTATTACTTTACAGTCTAGGTTGGCCTCAAATTATCTGTATATCTGGTGAAAGGAGCTTATGACAGTCTTGCTTCCATCTCTGAAGTCCTGGCTTGGAACAATGACAGGTTTTATTTCAACATGTATAAGCACATATGGGACAAATGAACACTTTTGTATGTCTTTAAGTTGAAGTTTCTTTCCAAATGGGTTTTTCACACCTGTGAATTGAACAATGAGTACTACAGGTAATCTCACATGCTCTACACTTATGTATGTTATATTTATTATTTTTGCATGAGTTCTAGAAAGATCTTTTGATACTGAAAATATGCATACTTTGTATATGTAATCAGTGTGGAGAAGACTTAGGCCATTCCAGTTTCTTTAATTTTTAAATGCTATATTTTATTTTTAATTGACAAGTTTTTAGCAAGTGCCTTCTATTTTACACACTCAGAAGAAAACCTAAGAGGTAGGGATTCATTTCTCTATAAAACGGGAAGTAACTAAAATTCACACTAAATGACTCATTAAAATTCACATGGGTATAAAATTAAAAGTCATGTATACTCAATTCTTTCCAAAATCTCAACAAACGTTGTATATCAAATACCTTAGAGTTTGTGGTTATGTTTAAAGTAGAGGGATAAAAACAAGCTTCCAGATAGAAATGGATTAAGTAATAGCAGACAGTAATTCCTCTTAACAAGATATAGTCTTAACCAGAACCCAAATGGAAGAACCCTGATAGTAATTCAGTCCATTTGGGATGGGCCAATATGGAAAATTATAAACTACCAACAGGAAATGTCTTATTTACTTCTTTATTGCTTTGAAGATACACCATGACCAAGGCAACTTAAAAAAAGAATTCATTCAATTCGAGACTTAAACTTACTGAAGTTTGAAGTCGATCATCATCATGGCAAGGAATATGGCACAGAAGGGCAGCAGAGTGCTGGAACAGTAGCTGAGAGCTTATGTCAAGGACCAGCCTTGTCACACAGCACAGGGTCTTAGGACAGGACACAGCAGCGCGACAATTCCAGATCTGGCCTGCTCCTGGGGCTGGTGGCCCTGACTTCAAGAGCTGATGACCCTTGCAGGTTATCCAGGTGGGGCTGATGGCCCGACTGCAAGGCCTGATGATCCTTGCTGGTATTTTTAAAGGTAGCTAGCTAGCTATGGAGGAGAGAGAGAGAGAGAGAGAGAGAGAGAGAGAGAGAGAGATCCTCTTGCTGCTGACTACCAGAGTTAAAGTGACCAATTTTTTTTCCTTTAGTTGAGGCTGTAAGCTGAGGAGGTGGTAAAAACAGCCCTTTGTTTTGTAAATTACCGCAAGTGCTTGGCCTATTCAGGCCGCAGGCCACCCACTGAGTGTTCATCAGACTAAAGTACATTTTGACCAGTTATCTCAGAAGTTGATGGTGGATCTCCCAGATTTTTACCTGATCCATGAGTTATATGAAGATAGTAAGAAATGGATGAGAACAGAGGGGCTCTCACACACACACTCACACCAGAAAGAAGAAATGGATGAAGCTAGGATGCAACGACAATTTTAATGTGGTGACCATTCTTTTTATACCTTGAGCAAGGTCTCTTTACATCAAAGAAAGAATTACTTCATAATTAAAAGGCATTTATCACAAGGACAGATAAAACCATTGTAATAGGAGGGCACTTAACAACATATTTTGTACTCAATTTAATTTTGCTTTTCTATACACAAGTTAAGTTGAAGATAACCATATATTAGTCAAACATGACAAAGTATAAGGAATTATAACAAAACAGTTCGTGTATTTTGTCATTAATATTTGTACTAAATTTAGGCATTTCTTGGTAGCCTCATTATATCCTAAGTTCATGGGAAGTTTAAAACCCTTCATTGGATTTATGGTTTGCATCTGGAGTCAGTCTTATCACCTCTAGAGTGAAAGCTTATCTGAGGTCATAAATCTATCTCAGGCCTGTCTCCTAATGAGATACATAATGTTTGGCAAGAGTATTTACTACAGTTGTATGTTTTTCTCTCAACTATCTAACTTCTTAACTTTTAAAATTGTTTGCACTGAATCAGGCAGTTTGTAAAACCTATATCAGGAATAATAGAATGACCTTTCAGGACTCTGTGTGAAGTCTGGCCAAACAAGGAGAGTAGCACTTAGCAAAGAACGGATCTTCACTCCATGTCAGTAATAACAGGCAAAAGGAAAAGCTGGGTGTTAGCAAGAAGTACCTCTGGGGTGCATCTTTAGTGAAGACTGCAAAATGCCAGATAGCTTTTTAGAAAGCTTACATGTTTATAGAACCCCTTTTTCAGAGAGCTTCTGACAATGCTTGAACACTGTATGTTAAGGGACTAAGAATAGTAGATGGGCATGAAAGAAGGAGCCTCAAGAACATTTGGCTTCTGACAAGCTTACATCTGATCCACAAGTATGAGTCTGAAAGAGAAAGAGAAAGAGAGAGAGAGGGAGAGAGAGAGAGAGAGAGAGAGAGAAAGAGAGAGGGCTGACTGGGGATGTGTGGGCTTTTGAAACCTAAAAAGCTACCCCTAGTGACACACCTCTTCCAACAAAGACACACCCCTCGATCCTTCCCAAAGAGTTTCACTAATTAAAGACCACAGCATTCAATCACATGAGCCTATGGGGCCATTCTCATTCAAACAACCACAAATGCCAAGAGGAGCAAACAAGTCTGGGAAATAGTCTGCAGTCTGTGACCATTTCAGGAAAGCCTTTATCTTTTTTAAATGTTTATTTATTACTTCAAGTTACATCTCCATCACAGTGCCCTCTTTCCACCCCTCCCAGTCTCACCCTCCCACCCTCTACCCCCTCTCCCTTCTATCCTACTCTTCTGGAGTGGAGTGGAGTGTCCCTACATATTGGTCCACCACTCCAGTTCAGCAGTCATATGAGGGTTAAGACCTTCCTCATATACTGGGGGCCTACATGGCAGCACCACTAGGGCAGAGTGTCTCACTAATAGGTAACAAAGTCTAAGTTCCTATTTCTTTTGGTGTGTTGGTTGTAGTATAGTTATCCTGTACTATATGGCTAAAATCCAATTATAAGTGAATAGACGCCATGTGCATCTTTCTGAGTCTGGGTTAGCTCACTTGGGATGAGCTTTTCTAGTTCCATCCATTTGGCTGCAAATTGCATGATTTCATTGTTTCTGATAGCTAAGTAGGATTCGATTGTGTAGATGTACCACAGTTGTTTTTTTTTTTTATCCATTTGTCAGGTTAAGGACATTTGGGCTGTCTCCAGTTTCTAGCTATTACAAATAAGAATGCTATGAATATAGATGAGGAAACATTCTTGTGGTTTGGTGAGGAATCATTTGGATGTATACCCAGAAGTAGTATGGCTGGGTCTTGAGGTAGAACTATTCCAAGTTTTCTAAGATATCGCCAGACTGATTTCCATAGTGGTTGTACAAATTTGCACTCCCACGAGCAATGGAGGAGTGTTCCCCTTTCTCCACAAACTTGCCAGCATGTGCTGTCATATGAGTTTTGATCTTAGCCATTCTGACAGGTGTGGATGGAATCTCAGAGTCGTCTTGAGTTGCATTTCTCTGATGGTTAAGGGTGCTAAGCATTTCTTCAAGTGTCTCTCAGCCATTAGGGATTCTTCCTTTGTGAATTCTCGATTTAGCACTGTTCCCCATTTTGTGATTGGATTATTCTCAACTTCATATGGAATAACAAAAAAACAAACAAACAAACAAACAAAACCCTGGATAGCTAAATCAATCTTGTACAATAAAAAAAAAAAATCTGGAGGCATCACCATCCCATATTTCAAGCTGTACTACAGAGCAATAGTAGTAAAAACAGCATGGTACTGGTATAGAAACAGACCAGTGGATCAATGGAATCGAATTGAAGACCCAGAAATGAACCCACACACCTATGGTCATTTAATTTTTGACAAAGAAGCCAAAACTGCACAATGGAAAAAGGACAGCATCTTCAACAAATGGTGCTGGTCTAACTGGATGTCGACATGTAAAAGAATGCAAATACACCCATACTTATCACCCTGCACAAAACTTAAGTCCAAGTGGATCAAAGACCTTAACATAAAGCCCGACACACTAAATCTAGCAGAAGAGAAAGTGGGGGAAAAGCCTTGAACTCATTGGCACAGGTGACAACTTCCTGAACAGAACACCAACAGCTCAGGCTCTAAGACCAGCAGTCAATAAATGGGACCTCATGAAACTGAAAAGTTTCTGCAAGGCAAAGGACACTGTCATTCGAACAAAATGGCAACCTACAGATTTGGAAAAGGTCTTTACCAACCCCACATTTGACAGAGGGCTAATATCCATAATTTACAAAGAACTCACGAATCTATCTTAAAGGGACTGTACTTTTAAATATTTTCACTATCACAGAGAATTTTCTCAAAGGATGTAGAAATCTGTCTCAGATTGCAATAACAGTAACCTCTGGAAAAGGAATTGAAAAGAGCTTCACAGGCATGTGATGAAGTATCATTAAAGCAAATTAGTACCACAATATTAGTAGATGGAGTGGGAGGTAAATGACAGCACAGAGTATATATTGAGGATCCCATTATTCCAGTTCAAGTTTCATATTCTGGCAGCTTTGTCATGTGCTAGTGACCTTATAGACAGCAGTATGTTACAGCCAGCTTGTGCCCCCTACTGCCAGCTTTGAGGAGCTGATTGTGTATATCTGTTCTCTACATGGCCAATGATATCACATTGGTAGTTTGTAATCTCACATTGTGGGAGAATGTATACTAGAGATACAGAAAATGTTTTAAACTCAGGACTTTCTAAATACTGCCTTTAACACTGATATTAACACAGAAAGTGATGGGGCAAACTGAGTAAGTTTTGTGTGCCTTTGATTGAAAACGAGGAGATGAGGAAGGGTGTGGAAGTAGAGAATACTTGTTATCCATTCCCCAGTCTGACCTGAATCAGGATATTTGAACCATACAGACTGAATTCTACATTGCAGTACCATAAGGAAGGAAACCGAATTATTTTGGTATCTTAGTTATCACCGAGAGTACTATAGTAGTGAAACTTTGCCTGGTTGTGACAAAATAACTAACAATAACATGAGAGATGGAGAATTCATTTTTAGCTCAAGGTTTCGGAGGATTTTGTACATCATAATGGGGAATGTATAACAGAACAAAGCAGTCATATGATGATGCACAATAAGGAGAGAGAGCAAAAGAATATGTGTTTGCTGACTAACTTTTTTCTTTCTTCCTTTCATTACATCCAGGCCCTCTAACCTATGAGACAGCACTGACTATCCTCAG